>JAPEIP010000011.1:79893645-79904297 GCA_026120095.1 Capsicum chinense
ACCAAGGCCTTACCAAATCATGTAAAACCATTTAAATCAATTTAGGTTCAATAACCATATTATGCACAAAGTTTTTAATAAAAGTCAAACTATGTGACAAAACCATTCTCATAGGAATTTTATCAAACATGTTGAGGGCATATAGTTTCCAAAACCAAATGCAAGAACCAATTTACAATTCCCATGAAACCTTATATTCAATTCCCCAAGTTTAACATAAAACCCATAAGAAAAACATTGGGAAACAATATTAATCCATTAACAACCAAAAACCCCAAGATACAATTTAAAACTACACAGCACCCATAATTAAATCATGAAAACCATTTATTAAAATATTAATTTAGTTGAACTAACAATGAGGGAGGAGTAATATGTCATAGATACCAAAAAGTACAAAGAGAAACCACCCCTTAGAGCTTTAATTGATTGCTTTGAAAAAACCCTACGATTTCTTGAACCAAGAACCTTGAGAGAGATTGAAGAGTGTTTAAAGTATTTTTGATTGAGAATAATAAAGTAAATAAATTCCTAATAGTGTTTTAAGTCATGGGGTCAAAAGAGGTTAAGAGGTGAAATGTCCAGAACACCTCCAACTTAAATTGTAAAAATCACCGCAGGAGGGTACATCTTGACCCCTTCAATCGTATCCATATGATACGAGTGGTACCCTGTACACGTACCTTGATCAAAATATTGGACACAATATTTTGTCCAACATACGACTCATTCACCTAAGTCGTACCTTTATCATACGACAAGTACCCTTAAACTGTATCCAAGACAAATTCAAAATGGGTTGGACACTATCCAACATACAAATGGCATGAATCTTTTATAGTATCTCCATATGACTCATATAGAGTCTAGTTATACCTAGGACAGTACATGATCAGGAACACGCTACTTAACATATGACTTGGGCCCCCTAGGTCGTACCCATATCATAAAACTAGTAAGCCTAAGTTGATGATATCCAAAGAATTAAAAGTCCTGAATCACCTTCACCTTATCCATTGCTTGGTGAACAAAATTTGGATAAAAAATGTCCACCTCACCAACCTCAAACCACCCAATAGAAAACCAATGTCTACTACCATACAAGGCCTTAAACAGAGTTATCCCAATGCTAAAGTGGTATCTATTGTTATAAGCAAACTCCACAAGAGGTAAATTCCCAACCCAACTACCACCATAGAAAATCACACAAGCGTGAAGCATGTCCTCATTGTATAAATAGTCTATTCTGCTTTCCCATCTGACTGTGTGTAGAAAGTTATACTAAGACTTATATTAGTCCCCAAACCTTTTTGAAATAACGGCCAAAAGTGAGATATAAACTGTGTACCACAATCTGATATGATAAAAACAGGAACCCTGTACAACTTTAAAATCTCATAAAGATACAACCTTGGATATTCCTCAGCTGAGAAGTTAGTCCTCACTAGCAAGAAAGTGATTACTTCTCACTTTCACGCTGGCAACTTAATTTCTTGATACAATCCTCTGGGCCTCATGTGCTCAACCTTTACTTGTTAACATATCATGCACTTGGCCATAAAATTAGACACATCCCTTTTCATATTGTTCCACTAATACATCTCCTTTAGATGAGCATACATTTTTATTAAACTAGGGTAAAGGACATAACATAACTCATGTATCTCAGCCAAGATCCTCTCTCGTAAACCATCATTGTTGGGAACACATAATCTTTCTTGGTACTGCAAGGTAGCATCACCACCAATCTTAAAGGAAATCACCTTGTTCCCACCAAAATCACCATTGATCCTCACCAAGAAAGGATCTAACATTTGCTTCATCTTAATCTCAGCACCAAGAGATGACTGTGTCACTTTCTCAATAAACACACCACCATTCTCAGAGTACAAGGGATGAACTCCAAGGTTAGATAAACAGTGACTATCCTTCACCAACTCCTGCTTCTCCTTATCCACATGAGTTAGACTTCCCATGGACAACCTGCTAAGAGCATCAGTAACCATATTAGCTTTACCTAAATGGTAATGAAGACTCATGTTATAATCCTTGAGAAGATCAAGCCATCTCTTTTTCCTGAGGTTATGCTCTTTTTGAGTAAACACATACTACAAGATCTTATGATCAGAGAAGATATCCATATTCACTCTATACAAATATTGATGCCCGATTTTAAATTCAAACACCACATCTAGCAATTCCAAATTGTGAGGTTGATAATTGCTTTCATGCACCTTAAACTTCACAGAGGCATAAGTTATCACCTTGCTATGCTACATCAAAATGCACCCAAACCCCATACAAGATGCATTACAATAAACCACAAACCCATCAATGCCTTCAGGCTAAGTCAAAATAAAAGCCGAAGTTAGCTTATCCTTCATCTTCTCAAAACTGCCCTTACAAGCATCAGACCATGATAAATTTACCTTCTTCTGAGTCAACTTAGTCAATGAGGTAGCTGCAATACCCGTGCCTATTCTTGGATAAAAATCATCTCAAGGATGCTAGTACTTTCTTTGAAATACAAATCTAGTTTTTTTTTACCTGTGGTATTTTTGAGATTTCTACTTTCTATCACGTGGAAAATTGATTTAGATTTCTAACGATACAAATTTTGTCCAAATACGACACCAGACGAGAAAGTTATGGATGTTTTACTCAGAACCGACCGAAACGCGTAGGTGCGACATCTAAGTTGACGGAACACCAAACAAGTGACGGACTGCCACTTTGACCATCACATCCAAGGCAGTAGGGCCACGTTCTGGATAAGGATTGATGGACGAGTTGATGGACCATCAAATTTTTGATGGACCGTCATCCAGGTCGTCTATTATCCAGTGAATCCCATTTCTGGTCCACGTATGACGGTTGAAATGACGGACCATCAAGTTCCTGATGGACCATCAGTCAGATCGTCACATGCCATGTTTTGTTTATTTCCAGGCCATTTTAATAGGGGTACTTAGGTCACTTACCACTCACCTATATATACCCAGATAAGTCCGAATTTGTCATTTTGCTCATTATTATTTCACAAAAAAAAAACTAGGGTTTCTCTCTAAATTTAATCTCTAAGAACAAGACCCAATCTTCTTCAAAAAAATCAATGGATTTCAAATCCTTCGAGTTCAGAAACATCAAGAACCTTGAGTCAGTAATGCATAGTGTTCATCTATGAATCTATTTTGTTAATAGTGCTCAAGAACCATGTTTTAAATATTACTTTGTGATTATGTTGTTGTGATATGAGCATGTACATATTGATGATTGTTGTTTAGGTTTTAAGATGATATCTAAAGGTGATTTCATGAAGTATATGTGTTTGTTAGTTGAAATCCATAACCCTTATGTGGCTTAATATGGTGAAATTCATGACCAAACTTAAGCTTAAAGAATGCATGCAAACTGTTTGATAATATAACTAGATGATAAAATTCATGTCCCATGATTTAATAGTGCTTAAATAACAAGTTCATCCTCTATTCTTTATGATTTCCCATGAATTCCATATGAGTGATATGCGTTGTTATGGTGATATTGATTGACCATGATATTAAAGCTATACAATTATATTCATGTTGTATGAATTTTCCTTCCATGTATAAAATGTTGAGAACTATGCTTAGTGTGAAATCCCCTACTCATGATATGGGAAATTATGGACTCTACTCTTACGATCAAGTCAGTCATGTGTGTGAGTTTCCTTTCATCAAGTCCTGGGGGTAATTGTACCCGAAAAATGTAGATGTGTGCCTAGAGCCATGTTATGTTATCACGATAATATTAATCAAGCCATGATCTATAGAACTCAGTTGGGCATCTGACTCAGGAAACCTCAGAAATCTCATAATCTTAATTAATTCTAAAATAGTAGCACTAATATGTTAGTCAACGGAAATCAGTTACTCAGTCCATGTACCATCAATAAAATCATATTCAATCTCTTCAGATGGGAGTAGAAGTTAGACCCGAGTGAATCCAAGGATGGGAACTCACCTGCCAGTTTAGGGTGTGATTCTTAGTAATCATCATTGTGTTCCAGAACTACGTGGCCAACGTAAGGACATCTAAACCTGTCAGATTAGGGTTGATGAGGTGACTTAATCTATCAGTTTAGGGTTCCTACCATTCTTATTTTGAGTACCTGTCAGCTAAGGCTCACTCACAGATGTCCTTACCAGTGGTGCGGTATGGACACACTTCCAGTTGGGGTAGGGATTGGACCCAAACTTAGCTATATGCGTTATTGGGGCATGTCGTTCAAACAATAACCTCCCACAGTTTTAATCCCAGTCTCAGTAAAAGAACTCAGATAGTTCTTCAGATTTTAGTATATCAAGACTGTCAGATATAGTCAATTCAATTACAAAATGGAACACAGATAGTTTTATTAGATTTAGCACTGTCAGACACAGTTATCTATATTATCAAAATTTCAGTATTTTTCATACTAGATATCAGTAGATCATGTATTAGTGTCCAGATCTAGATATCACATAATCACCATCTCAGTTACTATGTATGCATGTTTGCACTCTTACGTTCATATCAGTCAGTCAACTAGCATCGTTCATGCATGTAAACCCTTTTGCATTTAGCCTACCTCACTCATATACTCAGTACTCCCAATTGTACTAACACATTTGTGCTATGGTGCTTTCTTTCACGTTACAACATAGGTTCATAGATATGAGCTCCAGATCAGTAGTAGCAGTAGCATTCCAGTCACATAGTTGTAGTGAGTCCTCATCTATTCAAGGATGATTTTATTTATTTCATTTATTATTTCAGTTTAGTTTTGCTAGAAAGAGTTAGTTGGAGACACATTCCTTCAACTCCTTACTCAGACAGTATTTATAGGCTTTCAGATTTAGCTCAGATTTCATTCAGATTTTAGTTGTTTTATGTATTTGTTACCCCATATGGATGTTATAATTTGTCAGATATTCTATGCAGTTAAACCTTATGGCCTATTTTTCATGTTTTTCCATATTATTATGTCATATATTACAGTATACAAGTACAGATATCAGTCATGGGTTAGCCTGTGGTCCCTCGGGTTCATGGGCACCATGTAGCGATTCGGTTCAGAAAATCGAGGATTTACAAACTTGGTATCAGAGACTAAGGTTCAAAGAGTCCTAGGAAGTCTGAAAGCCGCATCTAGTAGAGTCTTGTGCATGGGTGTGTTGTATGCCATATTTATTTGTAAGAGGCTATAAGATGTTTTAGGAATAGTTTTCCTTCTTTCGGTATTCATATCGTGATAGTGAGCATAATCTCAAGTTACACTCTCAGTCTAATCCGTTCTTCTCTTATTTCAGAATATGCCTCCACAAAGAAAAAACTAGCCAACTCCTCACCCGAAGATCCTTTGGGCGAACATGTTTCTCATGCAAAGTTTAGGGCCACATTCACCATACTTGCTCAGTCTGTGGCTGCCCAAAATGAACGGCCACCAATTATTCCGTCCAATACAGTGGCCAACTCAGCCGCAGCTAGGATTCAGGACTTCACCCAAATGAACCCTCCATCTTTATTTAGGTCTAAGTCTGATGAAGACCCTCAAAAATTCATTGACCAAGTCCAAAAGGTCACAGACATCATGGGAGTTACTTCTTATCAAAGTGCTGAGTTAGATGCATACTAGTTATAGTATGTTGCTCACACTTAGTACAAATAGTGGAAGTTTGAGAGGTTAGAGGATGCAGGTATTATAGATTGGGAGTAATTTTTCCCGACTTTCTTAGATAGATTCTTTCCCCAAGAGCTGAGAGAGGTAAAAGTTCTAGATTTTATCAACCTCAGGTTGGGAAATATAATGGTTAAGGAGTATTCTCTCATATTTACTTATCTAGCCAGATATGCCCCTCATGTGGTTGTAGATGAGCAAGTTCATGTCAGGGATGAATGATAGCGTAGGATACTAAACAGTGATATGACTTTATCCAGGATCATAACTCATGCTCAAAAAATAGAGGAGCAGAAGATTAGGACTTGGGAGAGGAGGAACAAAAGAGCAAGGTCAGGCAGTTTCAGTTTTACTCAACCAAAATCAGAAGGAGAAAACTATTCACAGATTTATCCTAAGCTAGCAATTCTAACTCCTTTCTCCTTCCGTTCCCCAGTGCCAAAATTCAGAGACAGCAACAGAGATCGAGCACTAGGCTCTAAGCCTTAGGACAGTATAAGTTGTGCCCAAGCTAATCGCCTATGTTAGACTTGTAGTAAGAACTACAAGGGTACCTGTAGAGATGGTAGCGATATTTGTTTCAGTTATGGAAAGCCAGGCCACTGGATTAGAGAGTCTCTGCAGTTAGGTCTGTAGGGTTAGCAGAATCGCTCCACAGCCTAGTTCGGCCGCCCAAATCAGCAGAGTGCCACTTCCAGTGCTATTAGTGGGAAATGTCCAAACAGAATCTATGCTTTTTAGACCCAACAAGATCAGGAAAATTCTCCTGATGTCATTATTGGTATGTTATAGATTTTCCATGTTCATGTTTATACTTTGCTAGATCCAGGTGCATCCTTGTCTTTTGTTACTCCTTATATAGCATACAATTTTAGAATCAGTCCCAAAATTTTAGCAGAGCCCTTTTCACTCTCTACCCCAGTGGGTAAAACCATCATAGCTTGGCGGGTATACAGGAACTTCCCAATTGTGATATTTCAGAAATCTATGTCAGCAGATTTAGTCGACTTAGAGATGACTAATTTTGATGTCATTCTCGGCATGGATTGGCTTCATTCCTAATATGCCACAGTTGACTGTAGAACCAGGGTAGTTTAGTTTCAATTCCCAAATGAGCTCATCCTAGAGTGGAAGGGTAGTACTTCATCTTTCAAGGGTTAGCTTGTTTTCCACCTTCGGGCAAGGAAAATAATTTCTGAGGGGTGTGTGTATCATCTCGTGCATATTAAAGATTTCAGTTTTGAATCTCCTAGTCTTGAATCAGTCCTAGTTGTAAATGAATATTCAGACCTATTTCTCGAAGATCTTCCAGGCATTTCTCCCAAAAGGGAAATAGATTTCGGTATTGACCTTATGCTAAATACTCAGCCTATTTTTATTCTGCCATACAGAATGGCACTAGCAGAACTTAAGGAACTGAAAGATCACTTGAAGGATCTCTTATATAAGGGATTCATCAGTCCCAGTGTATTCCTATAGGGTGCACCAGTCTTATTTGTGTGCAAGAAAGACGGTTCTCTCAGGATGTGTATTGATTACCATCAGCTCTACAAAGTTACAGTCAAGAACAAGTATCCTCTTCCCAGAATAGATGATTTGTTCTACCAAATTCATTAAGTGTGAGTTTTGGATAAGATCAGTAGCATTCCTTGGCCATATTATTTCCAGTGATGGCATTAGTGTAGTTCCTCAGAAGACCAAAGCGGTAAGAACCTAGCCTCTCCTTGTCTCTCCATCAGATATTAGGAGTTTCTTGGGATTGGCTGGCTATTACAGACAGTTTGTCGAGGGATTTTCTTCTATTTCATCCCCTATGTCCAGATTGACTCAGAAGAAGGTCAAGTTTCAAAGGTCAGATCCTTGTGAGAAGAGTTTTCAAGAGTTGAAGACTAGACTCACCTCACCTCCAGTTATAGCTCTTCCATATGGTTAGATGGGTTTGTGGTATATTGTGATGCATCCAGTGTAGGTTTAGGTTGTGTCCTTATGCATCATGGTAAAGTCATAGCCTATGCCTCCAGACAGTTAAAGCCCCATGAGAAGAATCATCCTACTCATGATCTTGAGTTAGCAGCCATAGTATTTTCCTTAAAGATTTGGAGGCATTATCTATACGGAGTTCATGTAGATGTCTTCACAGATCATAAGAGTCTCAAGTATGTATTTTCTCAAAAAGATCTCAATCTTTGTCAGAGAAAGTGGTTAGAGCTTTTGAAAGATTATGACATGAGTGTCCTTTACCATTCGGGAAAGGCTAACATTATGGCTTATTCTCTCAGTAGACTCTTCATGGGTAGTGTTTCTCATGTCACGGATAACAAAAAGAAGATAGCTCAGGAAATCCATCAGCTCGCCAGACTAGGTGTTTGCTTAGTCGATTCTTCGGAGGGTGGTATATGTGCTCAGAGTAGTTCAGAGTCATCTCTAGTTTCTGAGGTAAAATAAAAGCAAGACAGGGATCCTAGCCATGTCAAGCTAAAAGAGTCAATTTAGAATCAAAGAGTAGAGGTTTTCTCCCAAGAGGGATATAGGGTTCTTCATTGCCAGGGTCGTCCTTACGTTCCAAGTGTGGATGACTTAAAGCAGCGGATTCTTATAGAAGCACATGGTGCGCGATACTCTATTCATCCAGGGGCCACTAAGATATATCACAACCTACAGGAGATCTATTAGTAAAGTGGGATGAAGAGAGATGTTGCAAAGTTTGTGGCTAAGTTCTCTACATGTCAGCAAGTTAAGATAGAGCATCATAAGCCTAGTGGACCCATGCAGGAGTTCACCATTCCTACTTGGAAGTAGGAAGAATTGAACATGGACTTCGTGACGGGCTTACCTCAAACTCTCAGCACGATTCAATTTGTGTTATTGTAGATAGGAAGACCAAGTCATCTCATTTCCTTCCAGTTCATACCTCGTATTCAACCGAGGATTATGCCAAACTCTATATCAGGGAGTTAGTCAGATTACATGGTGTTCCATTATCTATTATTTTAGATAAAGGTACCCAGTTCATCTCTCACTTCTGGGAAGCGATCTAAAAGGGTCTTGGTACCCAAGTCCATCAAAGTACCACCTTTCATCCTTAGACAAATGGCCAAGCAGAAAGGACCATTTATACTCTTGAAGATATGCTACGGGCGTGGGCAATTAATTTCAAGAGAAGTTGGGATGACCATTTGCCTTTGATTGAGTTTACATACAACAATAGCTATCATTCCAATATAAAAATGGCTCTATTCGAAGCTCTCTATGGAAGGAGGTGTAAATCTCCAATTGGTTGGTTTAAAGTTAGTGAGGCCTCAATCATAGGTCCAAACTTGGTTTTGCGACGCCATAGAGAAAGTTTATTTGATCAGAGAGAAACTCTGGGCTGCTCAAAGCCGACAGAAGTCTTATGCTGATGTTCGTAGAAACGATCTCAAATTCGAGGTCGATGACTATGTCTATCTCAAGATCTCTCCCATGAAAGGAGTGAAGAGGTTCGACAAAAAAGGGAAACTCATTCCCCACTATGCCGATCCCTTCAGGATTCTCAGTCGTATAGGCAAGGTAGCTGATGTGCTCGAATTGCCTTCAAATTTAGCCTCAATTCATCTGGTCTTCCATGTATCCTTGCTCAAGAAATGCGTAGTTCACCTAGCAGTTGTAGTCCCTATTCAGAGCATTGATGTTCGGAACAGTCTCTCTTATGAAGAGATTCCAGTCAAAATCTTAGACTATCAGACTCGTTGATTGAGGAACAAAGAGGTCCCTCTAGTTAAGTATCTTTGGCGAAATCAGTCCATCGAGGGAGCTACTTGGGAAGCAAAAGCAGATATGTGTACCAAGTATCCTTACCTCTTCTCCGCCGATTCAGATCAAGCTCAAGGTAATAGTTCGACTTAAGCTTATTCAGTTTCATATTCATGTTCCCATTATAAATATGGTATCTACTACCATTTCATACTCTGTCATGCATTCATATATCAGTTTAGTTATTAAATCATGCATCAGCTATGCATTCTCATCTTGAGAAACTCAGTTTACCAGAACACTCAGTCACGCATTCATATATCATGCATCAGATACATGAGTTCAGTATATTTAGCATGTCAGTCATGAAGTTATGTCTCAGTCACTCATGTTCAGTTCATGTTCATTTATTATTTTTCCTCTTAGTTAGTCTCATTTGAGGATGAATGTTCTTAAGGGAGAGATATTGTAATACCCGTGCTTATTCCTAGCTAGAAATCATCTCAAGGATGCTAGTATGGACGTTATAGATGTTTCACTCAAAACTGACCAAAATGCCCAGGTACGACGTCCAAGTTGATGGACCGCCAAAAAGTGACAGACCATTACTTTGACCATCACAGCAAAGGCAGTAGGGCCACGTTCTAGATAAGGATTGACGGATGAGTTGACGGACCATCAGATTTTTGATGGACCATCATCCAAGCCGTCAACTCTTATCCAGTGAACCCTATTTCTGGTCCATGTATGACGGTCAAAATGATAGACCGTCAAGTTCCTGACGGACCATCAGTAGTGTAGTCACACGCCATGTTTAGTTTATTTTCAGGCCGTTTTAACAGGGGTATTTTGGTCACTTACCACTTGCCTATTAACACCCAGATGAGTTTGAATTCAGCCATTTTACTTATTATTATTTCACTAACAAAAACTAGGGTTTCTCTCTAAATTTAATCTCTAAGAACAAGACCCAATCTTCTTCAAAACAATCAAAGGATTTCAAATCCTTCGAGTTCAAAAACATCAAGAACCTTGAGTCAGGTATGCATAGTGTTCATCTATGAATCCATTTCGTTCATAGAGCTCAAGAACCATGTTTTAAATATTATTTTGTGATTGTCTTATTGTGATATGAGCATGTACATATTGATGATTGTTGTTTAAGTTTCAAGATGATATCTAAAGGTGATTTCATGAAGTATATGTGTTTGTTAGTTGAAAC
>JAPEIP010000011.1:79904397-79918476 GCA_026120095.1 Capsicum chinense
TTCGTTCATAGAGCTCAAGAACCATGTTTTAAATATTATTTTGTGATTGTCTTATTGTGATATGAGCATGTACATATTGATGATTGTTGTTTAAGTTTCAAGATGATATCTAAAGGTGATTTCATGAAGTATATGTGTTTGTTAGTTGAAACCCATGATCCTTATATGGCTTAATATAGTGAAATTCATGAACACACTTAAGCTAAAATAATGCACGCAAAGCGTTTGATAATATACCTAGATGATAAAATTCATGTCCCATGATTTAATAGTGCTTAAATAACAAGTCGATCCTCTATTCTTTATGATTTCCCATGAATTCCATGTAAGTGATATGCGTTGTTATGGTGATATTGATTGACCATGATATTAAAGCTATACAATTATATACATGTTGTATGAATTTTCCTTCCATGTATAACATGTTGAGAACTATGCTTAGTGTGAAATCCCCTACTCATGATATGGGAAATTATGGACTCTACTCTTACGATCAAGTCAATCATGTGTGTGAGTTTCCTTTCATCAAGTCCTGGGGGTAATTGTACCCAAAAAATATAGATGCGTGCCTAGAGCCATGTTATGTTATCACGATAATATTAATCAAGCCATGATCTATAGAACTCAGTTGGGCATCTGACTCAGGAAACCTCAGAAATCTCATGATCTCAGTTAATTCACAAATAGTAGCACTAATCTGTCAGTCAAAAAAAGTCAGTTACTCAGTCCTTGTACCGTCAGTTAAATCATGTTCAGTCTCTTCAGATGGGAGTAGAATTTAGCACCGAGTGAACCCAAGGATGGAAACTCACCTGCTAGTTTAGGGTGTGATTCTTACTAATCATCCTTATGTTCTAGAACTACGATCCAGCCTAGGTTGAGACATCTTAATCAGTCAAATTAGGGTTGATGAGGTGGCATAATCTACCAGTTTAGGGTTCCCACTGTTCTCATTTTGAGTACCTACTAGCTAAGGGTCACTCACAGTTGTCCTTACCAGTGGCGCGGTATTGACACCCTTCCAGTCGGGGCAGAGATTTGACCCGAACATTGCTATATGCGTTATTGGGGTATGTCGGTCAAACAACTAGCTCCCACAGTTTCAGTCCCAGTCTCAATAAAAGAACTTAGATAGTTCTTGATATTTCATTATATCAAGACTGTCAGATACAGTCAATTCAATTACAAAGTGGAACACAGATAGTTTCATTAGATTTAGCACTGTCAAACACAGTCATCTATGTTATCAGAATTTTAGTATTTGTCATACTAGATATCAGTAGATCATGTATTAGTGTCCAGATTTAGATATCACATAATCACGATCTCATTTACTATGTATGCATGTTTGCACTCTTCCGTTCATAGCATCAAGTCAGTTAGCATTGTTCATGCATGTAAACCCTTTTGCATTTAGCCTACCTCACTCGTATACTCAGTACTCCCAGTTGTACTAACACATTTTTGCTATGGTGCTTTCTTTCAAGTTACACCATATGTTTATAGATACGAGCTCCAGATCAGCAGTAGCAGTAGCATTCCGATCGCAAAGTTGCAGTGAGTCCTCATCCATTTGAAGATGATATTATATATTTCATTTATTATTTTAGTTTAGTTTTGCTAGACGAAGTTAGTTGGAGACATGTTCCATCAACTCCTTACTCAGACAGTATTTAGAGGCTTTCAGATTTAGCTTAGATTTGAGTCAGATTTCTGTTGTTTTGGGTATTCGTTACCCCCTATGGATGTTATGATTTGTCAGATATTCTATGCAGTTGAACCTTATGGCCTATTGTTCATGTTTTCCGAATTATTACGCCATATATTGCAGTATACAGGTACAGATATCAGTCATGGGTTAGCCTGTGGTCCCTCGAGATCATGGGCACCGTGTAGCGATCCGGTTCAGAAAACTGGGGTGTTACAGTAGCAATAGAAGAAACACTTTCCATAATCCTCCTATAAGAACCAGTTAAACCAAAGAAGCTCAGAATATCAGTTAGTGTCGTAGGTCTAGGCCATATCTTAACCACTGTAACTTTTAGTGGATCCACCATGATCCCTTCACTAGAAATGACATGACCCAGAAAAGTGACAGTGTTCAACCAGAATTCACATTTAGAAAACTTGGCATACAAATATTGTTCTTTCAGAGCCTGCAATACAACACAGAGGTGATTGACATAATCCACCTCACTCTTAGAGTATATCAATACATCATCTATGAACACAATGATGAACAATTCCAGAAACTGACAAAACACCTTATTCATCAAATCCATGAATACCATCAGGGCATGTTTTAACCCAAAAGACATAACCAGATACTCAAAGTAACCATACCGGTTACGGAAGGCAGTCTTAGGGATATCAATCTTTATCTAATGATACTCGGATCAAAAATATATCTTGGAGAATAATTTAGCACCAAGTAATAGATCAAAAAAATTAACTATCCCTGGAAGAAGATACTTATTTTTTATCATCACCTTATTCAACTGCCAGTAATCAATACACATTCAAAGTGAACCATCTTTACTATGCATAAATAACATTGGTGCACCCCATTGATACACACTAGGACAGATGAAACCCTTATCTAAAAGATCCTTTAATTGCTTCTTAATCTTTTTCAACTCAGTCGGAGCCATTCTATATAAGGAATAAAAATTGGATGAGTGTTCAGAACAAAAGCAATCTCAAACTCAATCTCCCTGTCTAGAGGAACACCGGAAAGGTCCTCAGGGAAGACCTCGAGAAATTTATTCACCACCAGGATGGAATGCAAAAAATGACCCTCCGAGTTAGAATCTTTAACTCGAACTTGGTGATAGAGACACCCCTTGTAGATTAATCTCTAAGATCTAAGATATGATATGAACTTTACATTAGGAGCTAGGGAACCACCCTCCCATTGACTAATCGGCCCATTAGGGAAATTGAAGACAACATTACAGGTTCGATAATCTAGATATGAATATCACGAGTGCAACCAATCCATCCCCAATATAACATCAAAATACACCATATCTAATTCAAAAAAATCCACCAAAGTTTCTTCACTACCAACAGACACCACACACACTCTAGAGACTTGTTAGAAATCATAAAGTCTTCTATTAGGTGGAAACGAAAAAAGGTCTGAAATATACTCGGGACCAAGACTAAAATGTGTAGCCATAAATGGGGTCACATAAAAAAGAGTGGACCCTAGATCATGTAAACAATACACGTCATGGGAGAAAAGTGTCAACATACGAGTCATGCCATCAGACGATGCCTCAGACTCTTATCGAGTAGTGACAGCACAAAGATGATTTAAACTAGTGTTGAAGCCAGATGGTCCACCCATTGGTGTTGAAGCTGGAGAAGATGCAATGGGAACCTTATTTTCCCTAGAGGAAACCTTACCAATAGGACAGTTTCTAAGCATATGGACTGGCTGACCACAGTTAAAGCACCTGACCCTTCCCTCATCACAGAAACCTCGATACAAATGACCATAAAACCTACAAGAAGGACATAATGGAGCTGACTGGGCCCCATTAGCATGTGATTTAGCACCCTATGCCCTAAAGTTATCGCCACCATAGAAATGCCTATCACTCGATAGCTTTGGGTAGGGATCACTAGCCGTTGAGTAAAACCCAGAATTGCCCCACTTTTTCTTGGGACACTTTCTACCATCCCTGCCACTCTGTTGTTAACTATCGCTCTACTTAGAAAACTTGAACTTCTTTCCCTCCCTCTCCCCTAACTCAGCCTTTTTCTTCTTCTCTTCCTTTACATGTAGCATGTATACCATCAACCTAGAGACATCCATGTCCTTGATTAACAAGTCAGCCTTACTCTTAAGGATCAACTCACGAGATAACCCTAAAGCAAACTTTCTTATCTAGGTACTCATACTAGAAAATAACTTTGGAGCATACAGTGATAGTTGGTGAAACTTTAAGGTATACTCTTTGATCTACATCTTACCCTATTTTAGATTAACAAACTTTTCTTCATTCACTTCCTTCAAATCCTGAAGAAAGAAGCGGCCCAAGAAAGCATTAGAAAAATCCTCCCACAGGGATGACTCAGCACCATCACCCCTTGACAGTTCCTATTACTCTATCATTAGTACACCACATACTTTAGCTGCTAGGCGGAGAACTCCATACACTCCACATTCGTGGTATGTTTAACTCAGAAAATCTTTTTTATTTCATCCAGAAAACCTTGAGGATCCTTCTTAACCTTAAAAACCGTAAAGATCATAGGGTTCAACCTGATAAACTAGCCAACCCTTGTTGCCTAAAAAGATGGAGTAACAAGAGCACCATGCTCATACTAAGTAGCTACCAAATATGCCAACATGTGAATAGACTGACAAAACTCAGTGCTTGTCACTTTATCCTAAGGAGTTTGAGATGGACCAAAGGAAACCGGTGGAATTCCAGTACAATCCAGAACTGGACTCCTAGACTAGGTATGGATCCGATAAATAGAGTGTGTTTCATCAACATTGTCCTTTGTTGGGACAGAGGAGTTTTCATGAACTTCAGATCATTGAGGCATAATCTGAAAAGCAAACAAATGGAAATTAGAGAAGAGTTTAGGACTTAGACTTTACAACTTGATAATAAAACACAAGAAAGAGAAATATTCCTAAATGTTTTATAGCCTCTTCCTTATGAGTATGGCGCACTACACACCTATAAAAGAGACTCTACTAACACGGTTTTGTGGACTCCCAATTGACCATAAACATATGTCTCTAATACCAATCTGACATGACCCAAACTAGGGTCTAGTCGTGTTGATGCCTCAAGCCCAATCGAGATCGGAGACCACCTCCAATACCCAATCATAACCTCCATACACCCTATGTCGAATAAACTCACAATATATATAACATAATAGAATAGAACAATCATAAATAAAATACAGTTAAACAGTGTTAGCCTAAATACCAATACCAATGACAAGGCTGACACTAATACCGACACCATTTATGCCAACCCAAAGTAGTCTCACAAAGCCTCTATCCGAAATCAAAACATCATCCAATCGGGAAGTGCCCCCGACCATAGCTAAAAACCAAAGTCTAAGAAATGAAAAAGTATATAGAGAAGACTATAACATAAAATAAAGCATTCTGGAGTATGGAAGCTCACCACTTCAATTCTACACAAAGTTGTCCCCAAATCTAGTTACTAAGCAGAAGGAGTAGTATGGACGGTTTCTGCATTGTGTGGGGATACAGTGGCTGAAGAAGGGTTAGCGGGTGAACACTAGCATGTACTCAAGAGTAATGATAAAATAATGTCGATATTTAAAACCAAGTAAATAACCATATACAATCACATCTATACATATACATATATATATATATATATGTATATGTATGTATATAATCTATGTTGGGAAAGGGAATTGGGTTTAACATGTATTTAAAACCTTTAACTTGGGTTTGTGTAACTTTACTGTCATAATCTACCCACGGGCTATATAGGTCCAGTGTTACACCTGAACGGGACCCAGTATGTGTAGCCACACGAACTAGAGATATAATAGGGATTGAGGATTCCCATGTACCCTTCGCCCTCCATGATACATATATATAAGTATAAACTTAGGGGATTCCCATGTACCCCACAAGTATAAGGTCTTCATGACCAACCCTCATGTCGGTAAACATGAGTTTCCAGTGTCTGTTCATCGAACTCGCACCTTCACGGTAAGTTTTCATAACCCGCAATTATTGTGCAATCAAAACCATTAGCACATAACCAACCACCAATTCCAAAAATTATTAACCAAGTCATTATAAAGTGGTATCGGCATACAGACTATATCTTGTAAGCAACATTATTAGCCAACACTTAGGGCATTCCCATATACCATACATTATTTCCAATTTACAAAAACTATGGTCACCAAGGCCTTACCGAATTAATTAAAACCATTAAAACCGATTTAGGTTCCATAAACATATTATGCAATACAAAGTTTTCAATAAAAGTCAAACTATATGATAAAACTATTCTCATAGGCATTTTATCAAACCTATTGAAGGCATATAGTTTACAAAACTAAAACCAAGAACCAATTTACCATTCCCCTGAAACCACATATTTAATTCCATAATTTTAACATGAAAACCATAAGAAAAACATGGGGAAACAATATTGATCCATTAATAACCAAAAGCCTCAATATAAAATTCAAAACCAAACAATACCCATACTTAAATCATGAAAATTATTCATAGAACATGAATTTAGTTGAACAAACAATGAGGGGGGATTAACATCCCATAGATACCAAAGAGTACAAAGAGAAACCACCCTTAGAGCCTTAATTGATTACTTTGAAGAAAACCCTACAATTTCTTGAACCAAGAGCCTTGAGAGATATTAGAGAGTTCTTAAAGTGTTTTTGATTGAGAATAATAGGGCAAATAAAGTTCCAATAGTGTTTTATGTCGTGGGGTCAAAAGAGGTTAAGAGGCAAAATGTCCAGAATACCCCCAATTTAAATTGTTAAAATCACCGCAGAAGGTACGATTTGAGCCCTTCAATCCTATCCACATGATACAAGTGGTACCCTCCACTCGTACCTTGATCAGAATGTTGGACACCATATGGTGTCCATCATACGACTCGTTTACGTAAGTCGTTCCTTCATCATATGAAAAGTAACCTCATACTATATCCAAGATAAATTCAAAAGCGGTTGAACATTATCCAATATATGAATGGCATGATTCTTTTATACCATCTTCATACGAGTCGTATGAAGTCTAATCATACCTAGGATAGTACATGATCAGGAACACACTTCTTAACATATGATTGGGCCCCCTACGTCGTACCCACGTCATACGACTAGTAAGATTAACCTGTATGATATCCAGAAAGTTCATAATTCAGGAAATTTGTAAGGATCGAACTCAGGGTATTTCACACCTCCTCTAGCTCGATGGCTCGTGAAGGCAGGACTTACTATGGCCTCTCTTTACTGACACAGTGTCTCATGAATAAAGTTGTCCCTAGGGGATCGAGAGTACCTGTATACACTAACATAGTCCCTATTCAAGATTTTTAATCATCATCATCAGTTTACTTTATCCAGTACCGAAGAGATATTTATATAATAAATGCATGGACTTGAACCGTGGCTAAGAGGATATAATTTTGTAAATATATTATCTAGGGTCAACTCTGAGACTATATCATCATAAAGTAGTCAAAAGCATCAAAATATCTCATAACCGATGTAAATGGTAGCGGTAAAATCATGAATCAAAATCTATCTCAATAAATTTTCTAAAACATTATTTTTTATGGAAAACTCACTAATCATCCATTAAGGTGGTATGGTTTCCATATAAAAGAATTTATTTTAAAAGTGGAAAGTTGGAATAAAACCCTTTTTAGTAAAACAGTAGTAAAACCATGATTTTAGTTTAAATAGTAATATTAATTGGGCATGAATGTACATAATCTATGCATGCCATCACTAGTATCCAATCAATACCATCATAAGTGTCTAAATGTCCATAGACTATAGCTACGTCCTTTACAAGGATAAATCACTCATCTAGAGTTTAACTAATATCAGAATGATTGGCTCAGGCTCGGTAATTTATAAGTGACATAATATCAATACTATAATTCATAAAACTATGATAATCCATCGAGTCAAGTAGTAAATCTTACACTAAAAGGTACTTAATATCAACTATGGTTAACATTCTAGTAAACTGGGATAATAGGATCCTATAGGCATAATAAATATTTCATCTTAAGGGGTGATTCACCATTCTATCTCCAAACTCCTAAATTAGGCTAATTCATGGTAGGCTACCCTTAATCTATTTTGTCATCCTTGACTACCCAAAATTATATATCGTATACTATTTTGCGAAGAAGAATATATCAAAGCCAACATTGATGTCGAACCGCAAGTCCTTGATCAAACACAAGTCATCCATCTTTGCCCAAGATCCCAAATTTCTACCACTCTATTAGAATAGTAATCTATATGTCATTAGCAGTAAAACAAGGCTAACATTTCTATATAAACGATCGGATCATTAATTCAGGTCAAGAACAGGCTTGTGGGACACGCAAATGAAATCAAAAAATTAAATCTGTCACGAGTTCCCTTAAAGGACAAGGAATGTGTGCTCAAAAGTTTAACACAAAAGTGGATAAATCAGGGCCCAAATCAGCCCATAGAGTCTAGGGAATTAAATACCTAATTTCTATGAATTTACCATAAAATATGATTGAAATTGATAGGAAAATTAATGAAAAATGACAAAGGAGTGTTAGGATAGATTACCTTAGATTCCATTGATGATTCCCCACGTCAAGCTCTCAAAATAGTGTAAAAAGGGAAGAAAATGGATGGAAAATTCGGGTGAAGAAGGAGACCTAATAATCCCCAGGTGTCGCTTAAGCAGTCACCCAATCGCTTAAGTGGTTGTCGATAAATTGCTCCTCGACCGCTAAAGTGGTCTGACATGGTTCAGAGGTACCGCTAAAGCGGTGCCTAGGCCACTAAACCGATGTCTTCTAAAGTGGACATTAATTTCTTAAGCGACCCTTAGCCAAATAGCCAAGGCCGCTAAAGCGATCCAATATAGCTAAAGTAATAACTACTTAAGTGGTCAAATGGCAGCTTAAGCAGTTACACCAGCAACCAGAGGCAACAGATTTTTTGAGTTCAAAGTGGATTCCAATCAAGTGTTAAGGATTCGTTCGGAACCCATGTGCACAAATGATCTATGCTATCATATCAAATTCGATATTTCAGACTCAATAAAAGTATCAAAACTTTCATCTGAGATTTTTATGACTAAATTTGGGGGCCACACCTATAGTTATATTTTTTATATAATCCACCCATTATCCTAAAATAAGTTCCGAAGTTGGGACCGGAACCAAAAGTCCCCTAGCCTAAACTCAATGTTTCGAAGATGATGGTGCCCTCAAAATTCCCATTCAAAGTCATTTACTAGGAATTTTGGTCCACGGCCGATTCCTTAACAACAAAACTTCTAAACAAAAAAAATGAGCCTAGAGCATCATTACACATAAATCAAGAAAATGACCTAGAGAGTCATTACAATTAGGCCATAGATTTTTTTATAGGATCCCCTCCTTATGGATTGGTGCAAATGTAATTGTGATGAAGCTTTTATGGGAAATCTACGTGATAGCTCAATAGATTTTCATGTCAGAGACCATTATGGAGATCTTATGGTTGCTAAAGCTAGTTGTATTCCGGACACTAATTCACGCACTGTAGAATTTAGGGCTATGAAAGATGGCATAGCATATTGCATTCATCACAATCACTTCCCTATTATTCTTGAAACAAATTACTTAACCTGAAAAGAGATTATTGTAGGAGAGTGGGAAACCCCTTGCGCAATTTGTACGAAGGTCAATAGAATTATGATGTGGATTTATAAAGGGGAACACAAAGTGTCTCAACTCTTAAGAGAGGAGAATAAGGTGACAGATTATTTAACTAATTTTATCTTAGATTTTGCAGGTGCAAAGAGGACACATCAATTTCACAAATTTTAGGAACTTCTTTTAGGAGTAAGGGGAATGATAAATAAAGACAAAGATCAATTGTCTAATCTACGAATCAACACAATAAGAGCAATAGAATTAAATTGAGCAACATACAACAACAAGCATCACATGGAGGACATTCAAAGACCTCATGCAACAATTATCAGTATCAGTAAATCACATAGTTAAAGTCAAGTTGTAGTCCAAAAAAATATGTATAGTCGTAGTACCCCCTCCATTTCAAAATAAATGAATTATTGTGTTATTTTTAATGTCCAAAATAAATGAATTGTTCATTATTAAAGAGACATGTTGGGAATTTCTTCCTATTATACCTTTTCATTTAGTGAGGTTCTTAAGTACTTCACATGTTATAGGAGAGTAATTTAAGAACAATTAAAAGGGCAATAGTGAAAAATATCCTATAATTTATGTTCTAAAAGATTTTTTTAAGGGGTGTGACATATCCCCAATAACTCAATTATTTAGAATGTTGAGAGTATATTGATCAATACAATATGATAATTAACAACGATTGATTTTATTTTAGAGTGTTACATTAGTTACTACTAAAATTTAGTCACTTGAGAGAGGATAAATAGAACTTTAATTAAAATCTCACAAGAATCAAGCTACATATCTTAGAATAGAAAGAATACACAACATTATTGCTGCGACAAAAAGTGTTTAGCTTATAAGAAATTAGAAGATTTTTTCTTTGATCTTTGAATCATAGCATCTGGTGAGAGTATTGAAGGTGTCTAAGTGGATGTAACCCACCTCTGTAATTGAAGCATTTCTTTCAATTTAAAAAGTCCATATAAACTTCAAGATAATGAGAAATGTAGCTTAATCATATAAGCATACACGTTTCTTCACCGATCTGAACTTGCGGGAGCATTTGACCTCATCATTACAATGATTTGGTTGGAGAAGGTGCAATGATTTGATTGGAGAAGGTGAAGAGTTGTAAGGGTTAGCTTGATATGGTGTCTGAGATTTCCTTTTATCTATTTTCTATTTCCTATTCTAATTGTTTTTTTAAAACGTTAACCAAAGAAATGCTTTTTCATCAAAGGTTTTATAATGGCAATAATAACATGGGTACAGGGCAGGGTAATACGTATTATCTATCATCACATTATTAAAGATTTATTCAAACAGATTTGATATCTGTTGGGTTTGAAATAGCGAGAGCACCATGCGGAAGCTATTAGTTGTAAACTATCGTAGTGATAATTCAGACGACAAAGAAAAACATACTAAAAAATATATTATTGATGTAATTTGGTCAAGTGACCTACATATTGAAAACTAATATCAAAAAACATTAAAACTATTGGGAGAAAATCTCCCCCTAAACGAGACTCTTTAAACGACTACATTGTGGATGTTACTGTGTTATTATATGAGAAGAGGAGTCTTCTATTTATAGATGCCCAAAACCTTTCCTCCTAGAAAGAGGTTTGCCAAATATGAAAAAGTTTATATTCTTTCAGGAAAAGTAAAAGTATGAATGGTTACTTTTATTTTTCTTACAAGAAAAAGTAAAACTTAAATTTAGTAAGAAAATCAGAGCAAAAATTCAAACAAATCTCCCCTTTTTGGCTTGATTTTCTGGTAAAATATTCTTGATCCTTCTTCTTCACACGGTCTTCATATATCAACGATCTTCATATATCACTGTTGCTTACAATTATTAAAATTTGATATGGGTTAAAATTTGGAGCCCTATGCATTATAAATAAAAGCACGGGTTGATAAGATTAAAAGTAGAGCCTTGTGCATTAAAAGTGAGCACAGGTTAAGAGTGGAGCTCATGCGTTAAAAATAAATGCATGAGTTGAAAGGAGCCCAAACATTTAAGCAAGTATGGGTTGAAAATTGGAGCCCATAAACATGGGTTAAAAATTGATTTTGGTTTTAAAGATGGATAAATAGCAGGATTGTTGAAATTTTGTTTGAAATTTTTTGACAAAAATCTTCATTATCATTCAAATTGTTGTAGCTTGATTTTGAAATTGCTTTGAACCTGTTTAATCTTGTCTCACCACACCATTGAACCGTAAGCTTTGATACCACTTGTTGGGTTTGAAATCGAGAGGGTATTATGTGGAAGCTATTAGTTGCAAACTATCGTAGTGATAATTCAGACGACAAAGAAAAACATACTAAAAAACATATTATTGATGTAATTTGGTCAAATTACCTACATATTGAAAACTAATATCAAAAAATATTTAAAACTATTGGGAGAAAATCTCCCCCTAAAGAGACTCTTTAAACGACTACATTGTGGATGCTATTGTGTTATTGTATAAGAAGAGGGGCCTTCTATTTATAGATGCCCAAAACTTTTCCTCCAAGAAAGTGGTTTGTCAAATATAAAAAAGTTTTATATTTTTCTTTCAGAAAAAAGTAAAAGTATTTATGGTTACTTTTATTTTCCTTACAAGAAAAAGTAAAACTTAAATTTAGTAAGAAAATCGAGGCAAAAATCCTAACAATATCTAATTATTTATTACATATACATAGTAATAATGAATTCCTATACAAGACAGAAAAAGAACTACTGATTCCCAGCTATAGGCGCATCTCGGCCTTTCTTGATATCATCTCACCCTCTCACCCAAGGTTTTCCTGGAACAGCACGAGTCTCTGGAGAAGCATGTTTGTCAAGGTTGTTCATAACCTTTTCACGTATAGCACAAAACACAGGATTTGTATTTATTGCATCTGGGGTTGTCCTGACCAGACAGCCACTCCCACAAATCCAGATTCTCCAAGTCAAGGACATGAACAAGGGACTTAATTCCATTTTCATCCATGAATTGTATATGTTCCTCCACCCATTTGCCAAGAATAAGGCCTAGCTCCAAGTACCCTCTTTGTTTACTGCGATAAATAAAGTTGTTAAAATAAACGTTGTTTGCTCTCTTCATCTTAGAAATCAATATTATTCAACGAGGAAGCCTCATTTGAAGAAACAAAACTGAAAATGTTCCAACAAAGGCCTATAAATATTGTGAGATTGGAGTGTAGAGTTTGTAACACATGTCCTGTTAAAGGAATTGAGGATTCTAGGAATTCGGAAGATAAGTGCCTTTTGTAAATTCGCCATTTTTTCTCTAAATGAAGCTATTTGAGGATCAATCAAAAGTTGAAATTTGATTTGCGATTTTCTATTCTAATTGTGTTCTTTGCTTTTTGTTTTTTTCTTTTCATTCTTGGGATCGCATTCTGTCTTGGGCCAGGTCATTGTTTGTGCAAACTGTTGATTTTTAATACATTTGGCATGTTAGGATACTTTTACTTAAAAAGAAAGAAATGGACGTATGGAGTGGAAAAATTATAGGAAGTGTTAAACCTAAGACCATGATTATGATAAATAATAACACTTTTATAAAATTATATTTTATTTAAAAAATAGCATTTTTTTGTTAGACACTTCACACACGTGTGTTTCTTCGTAACCTCTACTATTTTTACCCCAACACTTTTCCTCTCTTATTTTTCATAATTTACTCTTATTTAAAGCAGTGAATTTCTTTTTCATAAATTACTCTTATTTAAAGCAGTAAATTTTTTTTCCTAATCAAACTCAAATCAACTAAAGATTATTATCTTCCTGATCTTCAAAATTTTAAAATAAAGCATCATTGCTATTACTGGTATTGAATCATAAAATTAATTTCGTAGATGAATTTCAGTAAATTAAGACAACTTAATCTCAAATCATATTGTGCGAAATCTTTTTTTTATTTGATTTTTTTTTAGCAAATTATTTTTCGTCTCAAATTGTATTTTGAATATTTGATCGAACAATATTATTTGATTGAACTAAGAGAGCTATTCTTTGCTCAAACTCAATTTTGATATGTACTCAATGAGCGATATCAAATTTATTTTTTCAGAATGTAATTATATAGGCGATGAGTGTATTTGCATATTATGAAGAGTGAAATTGTATTTTGTTCTATTTTTGTTTATGTATTTTGGTTTGTGTTTGTATATTTTTATTGTATCTGTATATTTAGAGTTCTATTTGTATATGTAAATTATAATTAAATATTATTAGTTTATTTGTATGTTGTAAGTGTATTTGTATATTTTATGAGCAATTATGGCTTTGAGGGTGTACTTGAATATTATGTTTGTATTTGTATAATTAGAGTTATGTTGTATATTTTGACTGTAGTTTTGTCATTATAATTCTATTTTTATGCTTTTAGTATAGTTGTATATTAGTTGACTGATTTAATATGCTGTCCTTGTTAATTTATATTTTTGTGTAACATTTTTGATGTGTCGAAAATTGGCAATAGGAAGGATTTTTGTTCTTATGAAGTACTCTGGAAGATGGACATATGAAAAAAATTATGAAGAAAGCATAACTGATACTATATTGTTGAGCACAAATGCATCATACAACCCACCCACTATACGCTCTTTTGCCATCTCATATTATTTGTATTTGTATTAACAAATATGTATGTGC
>JAPEIP010000011.1:79918576-79941746 GCA_026120095.1 Capsicum chinense
AGTTACCTATAGTATATGCTGCTATGTTGAAAAATACATACACAGTTCTCTATGTTTGAAAAGTGCACAAATATATGCAGTTCTCTAGTGAAATACACATACACTTCTCTATATTTGAAAAATACATATACAGTTTTCTAATTGAAAATACATATACATAGTTACAAAAAATATATGCCCAAACTATATTTGAAATTTTTTCTAATTGTTCTTCTTAAAAAAAATTCAGATTGAACCAGCCACAGAGTATGTCTATACAATACATGATAAATAAGGTATTTTATTATTTCCCTCAAGAAAAATATGATCTTGTCATACATTTCAATTGAGTGAGATACCATGTGCACATGTTTATGCAATCTTGGATAGCAAAAATTTTAAAAAAAGATCATATTGCTCTAATTTGTACAAGCCAAAAACAGTATTGAGAACATATGATATTTCAATTTATTCTTTAACAGATAAAGATGATTGGGTAAATCCAGATAACATACTAGTGAAGCTAGTACTGCCCCCCAAAATACAAGAGACCTCCCGGCAGACCTCCAAAGAAAGATCATGAAAAATCAGAAAGGGATATGTTCGAAAAAAATCATTAATTCATGTAATGTTTGTGGATTTAAAGGATATAATAGACATTCATGTAGGAAATATCGTAAATGATACATTCAAAATATTTGTTGTGATGTGATTAATTCTTCAATGATAATTATGTTTCATATATTAAAACACGTTACAGTTACCTTTTCAGTATTTGCAACTTTGGTTAGAAAAAATAAATAAAGTTGTCTATATTTATCTAAGAGTACATTTATATATTTGAGTACATGTACGATCACAAATACATATAAATACAAATATAAAATATTATGCAACTATAAAAAATAAATTTGTATTTATATATATAACTACATAAACCTGCCTTCAATTACTAATAAGATCTGAACATAAAACTTTATAATCACCGGGAAAAATACTTATGTAATTACATTTACAACTATTGAAAACAGGATAAATATTCAACATAATACTAAAATGGAAACCTCCATTCAATTTGATTGAGTCCTAATCTTCAGAATACAATAACATAATTGTCAAATTCAATTAACTTTTCACATGAAACCTGAAAGTAAGATATGAAACTTAACAACTATTCAACAACATTATTGTCAACCTATAGTTAAATGTTATCATACACAAAATACAAAAAAAAATCATCAAACTTCAATGATTTTTGTATCGTCTGTTATCGTGATTTCCCTAATAGACCTCATTGATACTTCTTGTCATGAATATATGATCATGCGAAACCTATACAACCAAAAAAGAAAAATATCTATATCACATATACATATTCAAAAATATACAATACATATAGACATAAAGATCTGCATGTGTATTTACATTATAAAAATACATATATATCTGCAATATCTTTACATAAATAAATGTCTGACCCATATGTATATATACACATTCATTCTGTCGAATATATAAAATCAATTATAATATACAAATAACTACAAAATATATAATTACACTATTAAAGACACAAATGCACTTAAAATATACAATTAAACTCCCAATCTTTACATAGTATCATCAACAATTACAATATTAAAGTCACAAATTCACTGAAAATATACATCTAAACTCACCACTCAAAATATATATTTTTTTCTCAACACATGACACTCCAAATATACAAACACAATCGAAATGTACAAATATAGTCAAAATATATAAATCGATTTGATATATTCAAATAAACTCAAAAACTATCAATATACAAAGAAAATACAATTACACTTTGCAGAATATACAAATACATTCAGAAAAAATATAATTGAGATTGTTAAATGAGTACGTGGCAAAAAACTATTTTGATCAAATAATAACTAAGATCGAATAACGTCAACATTGGATAAATAATGAACTTCAATCAAATTTTCACAATACACACTGAGAAGGAAAAATTTTATATTGCAAAATACGATTTCGCACAAAATGATGAAGTCTATTTAAGTTGTTGAAATTCATATACAAACTCAATTTTGTTATTCAATACATGTAACAGTAGTGATGTTTTTTTTTTTTCTAAATTTATAAGCTCATCAAGGAAAGAATCTTCGATTGATTTTAAGATTGATTTGAGTTGCTGAGTTTTATTTAGTAAAATCGCATTTGAATTTTGATTTCAGTAGTTGAAAAATAATGGCATACGTTTAACAATTCATTTATGAAAAAGGATTCCTTATAATTAAATACATGGAATAATTTAAGGGTCTGATTATTCTATATTTAACTCAATTGATTTGGGTTAAAAAGGGAATGTAAGTTCATTTGTATATGTATTTATCTAGCAAATTTTGCCTACAATACGAAATACAACTTGATGTTTGGTGTAATTATGAAACAATTGATATGAAACTCCTAATTATGGGCATAAGTTTGCTACTTACAAAATTTTTCCTTTTATTAATATACTTTAATTATTATTTATTAATATCATGGTCTATTAATATTAAGTTAAATTGTGTAAAGACTCTAAATTTACATCACAATGTAACTAATCCAATAAAAAATTTAAATTTTAAAATATTTGTTTCGGTAAATTTGTTGTACCATAAATTAATATTAAAAAATTTAAATGAATAGCCTTTTGATTTGATTTCTTGTATAATAATGTGGATACAATGTTTTTACAATATATAATAATGATAATATGCTATTTGTATAACTAGTCTATTATACATGCCTTGCGCGTGTAGCTCGATTTAAAGAATTCAGTTTACAAAATTACTTCGATATTATATAAGAAAATATGTTTGAATGAATAAATTAATTAATTAACTTATTAAATACGAAAAATACTTAAATATAAAATTAATATATTCATACAAACCATATAAAAGACATAAGAGAGTATCACGTTAAATTAACAATAAATGTATATGAAAAATAAATTCTTGTTTGTACGTTATATTATTAAATACCATATAATTCTTTTTTAACCATATTTTACGTTATATTTTTTTAACCATAAAACTCTTACTCCCTCAGTTTCAAAAAGAATGGTCTACATTGACTTGGCACAAAGTTTAAGAAAATAAAGAAGACTTTTGAATCTTGTGACCTTAAATTAAAGTTATGTCAAATGTACCAAAATGTCCTTTAATCTTGTGGTCTTAAACATGTCATGTGGAAAGTTGAAATTAAAGTATTGCCAAAAAGGAAAAGGGATCATTCTTTTTTAAACGGACTAAAAAGGAAAGTAGGTTATTCTTTTTTAAACGGAAGGAGTATGTATTTTAACCAAAAAGAATTTTTGGTTAATGTAACGTAATAGTCTCTTAACGTACTATGTTTACGTTATTTTAGTTTATAATGTGATAATTCGTGTGTTTACGTTAAGTTAGTTATGCTATTTGGTTCAAATATGACCGAATTTGTATAAAATGGAATTTTAATGGATTTTAAATTCTAAACTATTAGGTACAACATGCAATTAGGACTGTCACATGTATTCTCACAAAGTGGCTCTGGTAAAAAAGTTGTCTCTAGTAGACTCTTGATTAATAACTCAATTAATCAAAGTTCAAACTCCATAACTTCAAAGAGAACACAAAAAAACACAACGAATAAAATATATATAACTGTCATAGCAAAAAACGAACCTAAACAGTGGAGTATAGCCTAACATCAAACTCCAGTCTAAGTTTTGTCGTATTCCAACTAACAATAATAACCTCTACAACATAGTTTAAGAAACAATTCAACAAAAGCATGACCAAGAATAAGAAATAAGAAATTCATAAATTTTTATCTATGCAATGCTTAAGAATAGAATATTTAAATTAATAAATTTAAATCCAATATATATCATCGGAATAACATAGAGGAAGAATATGCAATAGCAAAACAAATCACTACAAACTACAAAGCATAAATAAAATACGTTATAAAATATAAATAAAATTGAAAAAAAAACAATAAGCTATAACAAACAAATATGAAGCACGAAAATCCTTTATATAGCAAAAACAAATGGTGTTTCATATCCTAGTTCACATGAAATACGAATGTTGCAACTTTATGAATAAACATGATATTAATTAGTTAATGTTAGAATCGGATCCTAATTCACATTAGTGAGGCGGGGAAATTTTTAACCCAAAATAATTTATTTTTGATAAAATGAATTTGAGAAAAAAAGGTGAAAATACCGTTTAGTCTAAAGTTGAATGTTTTAAGTTTTTTCTCTTTTAACAAGATTGCAACTTTTCGGAGCTATATTTTTCTTTCTATTAACGTATTTTTTAAGTTGTTTTCCTTTTCCTAAAACCTTTTCCCTCAAAAGAAAAAAATTGCCAAAGACTAAAATTTTGTAACGACCTGAATTTCGATGAATTATGTGAAAAATATGTTTTTATGTGATTTGACTGTTTTATCCCTTTCCCTAGTTGTATTGTGGTATTTTTGGGGTTTGGGGGTGATTGGCATGATTTTCAATGCATTTTGATATCAATTATGTGATTTTGTGGTTTTTGGTGGCATAAAGAGTCTTATAATTGATTTCAGTTGATTTCATTTGATCCGTGCGACGGATGGCAGAATGGAATACACCAGCAAATCCAAAACGTCGATTGTAGGATGGTAAAATGGTTGGTGTGAATTTTAAGGCTTTTAAATCTCATTTTGACCCTCAGTTTGAAAAGTTGTAATTTTGAGTTTCGGGGATCAATTTTGTAAAAATGATGTTTTATTGAAAATTTGATATTGTCATTGAGTTTGTGATGCAGCCCGACCCGGGGCCTTGCTGTAATGGGCATCCCAAGTCCACCTAGGACCGGGGACTACCCCCTAAACCCAACTCAACCACCTTATACAGCTTTAGATGAGATGAATTTCGAGCATGATTGTGTAGTGCTCTCATGAAGACTTTGGAATAGGGTCACAACCATGACCGACCCAACTAAGTCTGTGCATACCAGACCAACCATCCATACCATACCAAACCAAAGAGAATATCGAAACATAATATAAAAGTCAAACCCAAAATGTAATACGACGGAACAACCAACAATATCGTCCAAGGGTGTAAGCCCCAACATCCATCTTGATACCAAGGTCAACAACAATATCGATCCCGCCCATTCTAATCCCCAGAAGTACCATAAACCTCTATCAAAAAGATTACAAATATCCGATTAGGATATTTCCCCAATTATGGCCAAAAGCAATAACCTGAAAAAAATAAAAAGTCTAAGAATGTCCAACACGAAATGATGCCTTCCAAAAGGATAAAAGCTCCCCACTTCAGTCCGATAAGTTGTCCCCAAATCAAGTACTATGAAGGAGAAGTTGAATGTTCGGTTCCTACATAGCGTGGGTATACAGCCGCCAGTAAATGGGTTAGTGGGTGAACACTAGCATAAATCTCGGGATAAGGATAAAGTAATCCCATTTATCAATACCAAGTAAAAACCATCAATGTAAACAACCATAATATATATATAGATATACATGCTGGGAACAGGGACCGAGTTTAGCATGCCATTTAAAACCTTAACCTGAGTCGTGTAACGTAGCCGGCCTACCACCCATGGGCCATATGAGTTTAGCTCTCCCTGTTAAAAGGGTTCCGGTACGTGTAGCGACACGACCAGGCAATAACCCTAGGATGACTAGTACATCCCTCCAATATAAACGTGACACTCACACATGGCCATCAAAGATCCCTCATATCGACAAATACAAGTTTTCAATTTTTATCCTCTCAGGATTGCCACCTTTCACGGCTTAGCTTACACTCCTCGCCATTAATGGCCAATTATAACCAACTCCAAACAATACAATTATCCATTTATTAAACAAGGCTATTTGATAAACTAGTGAAATCTTCATACCACCATACTTGCAAGCATTACCCATAGCAAAACCATTTAGATTAAGGGGACTCTCAGTGCCTTTATCATTTCCATATTAACCTCTTGGGAGACTACCATGTTCTCCACAAGCATAGTCAATTAGCCTTTAACCTTTGTAAACCATTTAAACCATTTGTAGTTTCATGCATAAGCTAAAAACAAGAAAGAGTTCCCTTTTAAAAGAGTAAACACAATAAATATATCTTTATAAGCATTTAATCAAACACCTTTGGGGCATAGTATAACCAGAACCAAATTCCATTACCATTAAACCATTGCCATGCAATTCCATTATCCAAAAAGACCAGTAATACATAGAAAGCATAATTAAAACTATAAGAAATCATAACCAAGCCTTTAACATCAAAACCCCTAATCAATGATTGAAAACCAAAATCATGCAAAAGTAAAAACCATGAAATCAACCATATAACTATGCCTTTAATTGAAATTACAAATAGGAAAGAGAATCATGCCCTAAACCAAGAATATTGATGGAAAGAATTCACCAAGGCAAGCCCCAAAGTAATCCCTTAGTTGAAACCCTATCTATTTGCCCAAAAAGCTTTGAGAGAATTATGATTTGTTTTGGAAAAGATTCTAAGTGTTCAAGAATAAAATAATAGGGTAAATAACCTCCTAAGTGTATTAGAAGTAGTGGGTACTTATTAGGGTAAGTAGGAAAGTGTTAAGAATACCCCCGCTTAAATTCCCTAAAAACCAGACACTGGGTTATGACTAACCTCCTTACGATTCATAACCTAGCTTACGGTTGATACCTACCCAATCATAACCAATCCTCAACCATGGGTCAGAAACTGTCCAGTATACAACCCAACCAACCAAGTCGTAATCTCAGCATACAATCCATATCTATACGACTCATACCCTCAAGTCGTATCTATTCCAGTGTCCAAGACCATCCCACCAACTAACATTGGTAAGCTTACAAAAGGTCTTTACCACTCATACCCTAGCTTACGACTTATACCATGAGTCGTAATGGGTTCAAAGAATGAGATTCCTAGAAATTTTCTAAGGGTCCAAACCTGGGATGCTTCAGTCTCCCCCACTAGGAACATTCATCCCTGAGTGGCGGATAAGGTAGGGGTAACCACACACAGAGTCATTTGCATTGTCAAACATCCCTTTAAAAAAGTTTGAAAATAAAGAGGCAAAGATGTTAATCTTTTCTTTAACAAACTCAAAAAATAAAGATGTGTTCAAGAACACATACCTTCCATACGAATAACAGGAGTTGAAAACAAGAGCGGGTACTTGGACTTTATGTCCTCTTCTGCTTCCCACATGGCCTCTTCCACCTTGTAGTTCTATCATAGAACCTTAACCAAAGCCACATCCTTGGTCCACAACTAACGAACCTGCCTATCCAATTTCTCAATCGGGATATATTTATAAGATAGAGAATCTGAAATATCCAACCCTTCCAAAGGCATAATCGAAGACGAATCACCAACGGACTTCCTCAATATAAAAACATAAAATACCGGATGAACCAAACTCAAACTAGATGGAAACTCCAACTGATATGCAACATTGCCCACTCTCTACAAAATCTCATTAGGACAAATATACTGAGGACTGAATATTTCCTTTTAGCCAAACTGCACTACTCCCTTCATTGGAGACACCTTATGAAAAACCTTATCCCCAACTGCAAACTCCAAGTCTTTGCGCCTAACATCCGCATACAACTTTTGAAGACTCTAGGCAGCTTTGAGCCTATCCCGAATCACTTTCACCTTTTTCATAGCTTAACAAACCAAATCCTGACCAAATAAATTAGCCTCGTCGATCTCAAACCAACCAATAGGAGACCTACACCTCCTTCCATACAACACCTCAAAAGGAGCCATACCAACCAATATTTGTTGTAAGCAAACACTACTAAAGGTAAGATGCTCCACCCAACTGCCACCATAATTAATCATACAAGCTCAAAGCATATCTTCTAATATCTGAATAGTTCTTTTTGCCTGCCCATTCGATTGCGGGTGGAAAGCCATACTCAGACTCACCTTAGTCCCCAACACTTTCTGGAAAGACCGCCAAAAGTGGGACGTAAATTGTGTGCCAAAATTGGAAATAATCAAAATAGGCACCCCATGCAGTTTCACAATCTCTTAAATATAAAGCTTCACATAATCCACTGCTGAAAAGCAAGTCTGCAATGGAAAAACATGCAAAATCAAATCAAATTAGTTCCGAGAACAAGGAAAACCGATAACAAAATCCATATTGATCTCCTTCCACTTCCATTCATGCAACATAATCTCTTGATATAACCCACCATGCCTTATGTGCTCAACCTTAAATTGTTGACACACCAAGCACTTGGATACAAAATCAACCACATCACACTTCATTCCACTCCACTAATAGATCTCCTTGAGATCATGGTACATCTTAGAAGAACTAGGATGGAAAACATAGTGTGACTCATGAGCCTCAGCCAAGATCCTTTACCGCAAACCATCTATATCAAGAACACAAAACCTACCTTTGTACCGCAAAGTACCATCACCACTAATCTCAAAATCTGTCACCTTTTGCTCACCAATGCTACCCTTGATTTTCATCAAGGCAGAATCCAACACTTGTTTCTCCTTAATCTCTACACCAAGAGATGATCTAACAACTTCCTGCACCATCACACCACCATTCTTAGAGTCTAAGAGATGAACCCTAAGATTTGCGAAGCGATGAATATCCTTCACAAATTCCCGCTTTTCTTATTCAATATAAGCCAAATTACCTTTGGACAACCTGTTAAGAGCATCAGCAACTATGTTAGCTTTACCTGGATGGTAGTGAAGACTCATATCATAGTCCTTGAAAAGCTCAAGCCATCTCCTCTACCTGAGATTAAGCTCTTTCTGTGAGAACACATACTTCATACTCTTGTGATCAGAAAAGATATCCACGTGAACCTCATACAAATAATTCCGCCTTATCTTCATGGCAAACACAATGGCCAAAAGCTCCAAATTATGAGTAGGATAGTTCATCTCAAGCACCTATAACTGCCTGGAAGCATAGGCTACCACCTTTTCATGCAACATCAATAAGCAACCAAGACTAACCTGAGATGCATCATAATAAACTACGAACCCATCATTTCCTTTCAACAAAGTCAGAACTAGAGATAAAGTTAAATTATCCTTCAACTTCTCAAAACTCCCATCACATGCATTCAACTAAGAAAACTTAATCTTTCTCTGAGTCTACTTAGTCAAAGAAGTCGCTATCAACAAAAAAATCTCCCCAAATCACCTATAATCCCCGGCTAACCCCAAAAAGCTTTGAATATCAGATGGAGTCGTAGGTCTAGGCCACTTCTTCTCCACAGCCACCTTCTGCGAATCTACCATGATCCCTTCACTACAAATAATATGACCCAAGAAAGTCACAGCATTCAACCAAAACTTGCACTTAGAGAACTTAGTAAACAACTTTTGTTCCCATAAGGTCTATAATACCACACGGAGGTGATTAGCATAATCCATCTCACTCTTTTAATACACCATAATACCGTCAATAAACACAATGATGAAGAGAACTAAATACTATCAAAACACCTTATTCGTCATATCCATAACACTGCCGGGGCATTTGTCAATCCAAATAACATTACCAAAAACTCATAATGCCCATTCCTAGTGTGAAAAGTTGTCTAAGGGATATCCAACTCCCTAATCTTCAACTAATGGTACCCAGACTGAAGTTCTATCTAAAAGAAGAACTTTGCACCTTACAACTGGTTAAATAGATTATCTATCTGAAGGAGAGGATATTTGTTCATAGCTGTTACCTTATTCAACTGTCTGTAGTCGATGAACATACGAAGAGAACCATTCTTATTACGCACGAACAACACCAGTGCAACCCATGGGGAAACATTAGGATGAATAAACCCTTTGTCAAGAAGATCCTTAATTTGCTTCTTTAATTTTTTTAACTCAGTTGTAGCTACTCAATACGGAGGAATAGAAATTGAACGAGTGTCCGGAAGCAAATCAATACCAAACTCTATGTCACTATTCGGAGAAACACCTGGATGATCATTCGAAAAGACCTCTGGAAACTCATTAACCATAGGGACCGAAGACAAAGGAGGGCATTCCATAGTAGAATCTTTAACCTAGACCAAGTGATAAAGACAACCTTTAGAGGTTAACCTTCGGGCTCTAGGATAAGAAATAAACTCCCCCCTAAGGACTAAGGAACAACCTTCCCATTCTATTTTTGGCTCATCGAGGAACCTAAAAATGACCCTACGGGTTCGATAATCCAAATTTGCATAACAAAAAAGCAACCAATCCATGCCCAAGATTATATAAAAATCTACCATACCCAACTTAAACAGATCTGCTAAAGTCTACCTACCACTCACAAATACCATACACTCTCTTTAGACCTGTTCAGTAATGACCGAATTTCCTACCGGGGTAGAAATAGAAAATAAATCTGAAATAATTTTTGGATCAAAACCAAAACACACGGCTACATTAAGAGTCACATAGGAAAGGGTAGAACCTGGATCAAGCATACAATACACGACATGAGAGAAAAGTTGTAACGTACTAGTAACGATATCAGGCGATGCCTCATATTCCTGATGGGATGCCAAAGCATACAACCTATTCCAACCAACACTAGAACTAGGAGAAGCAACAGAAGTAGATGCAACACCACCTAGTGTTGGAATAGAAGATGAAGCCACTAGAATCTCATTCGCCCCTATTGCAACCTTGTTAGATGGACAATCCCTGAGATGATGGCCTATTTGGCCACACATGAAGCACTTATCCTTACCTTTCTCACAGAATCCCCGACAAGGATGACCACAAAACTGACAAGGAGGATATGAAGAAACAGACTGACCTCCACTTACTTGAGACTGGGCTCCCTACGCCCAAGAATTATCACCACTATGATGACTCCTGTCGTCTAACTGTTGGGGTAAGGAACACTGGCAGTAGAAAAGGAACTAGAACTCCCTCACTTTTTTTTTCATTTTCCACCATCTCTACCACCTTAAGACTGGGCACCTCTCTGATCAGAAAACCTACACCGCTTACCCTGCCTGTCTTTATATTCTGCCTACCTTCTGTTCTCATCTTTAACTTACTGCATATAAATAATCATCCTCGATATGTCCATATCCCTCATGAGCAAAGCATTCTTGCTCTCTAGAATCAGATCTCTATTGAGCCCGAAAGCAAACTTTCTCATTCTCGACCTTATATCAGCCACCAAATTAGAAGCATACCTCGACAACTGATGGAACATTAAAGCATACTCCTTCACAGACATTCATCATTGCTTGAGATTCACAAACTCATCTATCTTAGCTTCCCAAAACTCTTGAGGAAAGAACCAATCCATGAAGGCATCAAACAATGCCTCCCACAAACTATCCTTTTCTATATCACCCTTATCTCTGTCCTACTCCTCATACCACAGATAAGAAACCTCCTTGAGCTAATAAGCTACAAAGTTACTCCTTCTATATTAGTAGCCCTCATTACCTAAAATATTTTCTCCATCTTATCAAGAAATCCTTATGGGTCTTCCTCCACCTTTACCCCCATAAAAGTTAGAGGATCTATTATAATGACTCGAGTTTGTACCTCAGATGCCACACGGTGCTTACGAACCCAAAGGACCATAAGCTAATCCATGACTAGTACTTGTTGTGTGCACTAAATAATAATACTATAATAATGCGAAACATAGGCTAAAATATCATAAGGTACATAATCTGAATACTGATAATAATAACATCTGACGATAATATCTAAAAACTAAAGATTTTCTAAACTGAAAAGCCTCTAAATGAATTATCTGAATGTAGAGTTGATGGGAAAAGCCCTCAACTAACTCCGACTACTAAAATACTGAAGCTACTGAGAGTACTAAAATAAAAGTATATCTTTAATAGATAAGGACTCACTACTGAATCTGATGTTGCTATCTAAATCTGTCTAAGCATGGTCGGAAACCTGAGCATTCAAACCTATGATATGAGATATCATAGCATAAAGAGAGAGTATGCATCAATACTTTGAATATACTGGTATGATAGATGAGGTAAGGCTGAATGCAAGGGTTTATATGCATGAATAATAATTGACTGAATAATGTCTAGAAACTGAATAAGAGTACATGGATAATTGAAACTATTGTAAATACTGAGTATGCAATACTTTGGATATACATGTATACTCTATCTGAGCTTTTACTAAAGTTGAGTACTTATTTTTTATAACTGAGTAATTAATATTAGAGATTTACTGATAACTGAGCTTCTAATACTGATTAAATATATTTGACATTTCTGATTCTATAGAACTGAATTGAGTTCTATACTGAGACTAAAACTGAAACTGTGGAAAGTAATCATCTAACCGACATGCCTCTTTTCTGAATTGATTTGGGGTCTAACCTGTACCCTTATCTAGAAGGGTATCAGTACCATGCCACGGGAAAAGACAATCTGAAGAGTCACCTTCATCAGGAAGGTGCTGTAAAAGAGAATGGTGGTACCCTTAACTGGCAGGTAAAATACCTCATCAACCCTCAACTGGAAGGTTGATGTCTCAACTTATGTTAGCTACATAGCTCTGGAATGCAAGGACTATTTTTAAGGATCACGCCTTCTACAAGCAAGTGAGCCTCCATCTTTGGGTTCACTCGGTGCTAAATCCTACTCCCATTTGAATAACACTTATTATTATGTTAGACTGATACTGAGTTTCACTGAGTTCTGTAACTGACTGAGTGCTACTGATCATGTGTAATACCCCGTACTTCTACCTAGCTTGAAATTATCCTAAGAATGTTAGAAACTTACTTTGAAAGATGAATCTATTTTTGTACACATGGAATTTTTAAGATTTTCACTTTTTATTAGGTGGTAAATTGAATTAGCTTTCTAATAATATCAATTTCATCAAAATTAGGTATCGGAGTAAAATATTATAGATGTTTTACTCAGAATTGTCAGAACCACGCAGGTGCTTCGGGCAGGTTAACAGACCGTTGCAGCTAAGGCAGTAATTCAGTCTTCTGTATAAGGTGTTACGGATAGGTTGATAGACCGTCTCCCAAGCCATCGCTACTAAGGCAGTGAGTCCCTGATCTGGCCAATGTGTGAAGGTCAGAACGATGGACCGTCGCATGAGCCATCACAGATCCCGCTCAGCAAATTCTAAGTCATTTTTAAAGGGTATTTAGGTTTTTTTCCATCTATTTTAAACCCCTAATTATAGCATACCATGGCTCATAAATTCATTATTCATTCACAACATCAAATTAGGGTTTTCTCTCGAAGATAATCTCCAAGAACAAAATCCAAATCCTTGTTCAAGAAACTAAGAGATTCAAGTTCTTTAAGTCCAAGGACTTCAAGAAACTCACAATCAAGGTATGTCATGTGTTGATTCATGGGTTTATTTCACCCATGGAGCTCAAGAATCTCTTTTCAAAATCTAAGAATTTTGTATTGATGAATGTTTATGATTTAAATTAAATTGGAATTCATGTTCATGTTGTTGTGTTATTTTAATTCATGTTTTAAAATTACATATTTCAATGATAACCCTAGTATATGAAGATTTTCATAATAACCATAATAAGCCCCTTCAATTTACAAGTTGATTGATGTATCCATGATTATTAGATAGGTTGATGATTGTATAACCAAATTATTCTCCCCATGTGCTTGATTAAATGACTATGTAAGGGGGAAAAGCCATGTTACTATGATAATATAAAATCCCCATTCATGTACAAGTCCATGCATGTCAATTGTTAGATGAATTATCTTAGTCAATGAATTATGGATATATTTGTGGCCATTGTAGTGCTTTATAACTTGTACTTCATGAAATCTCCAACTTATTATATTATGGATTGTTGATGTTGGTCATGTATTTAAGAAAGTCATGATTTTTTAGTTTCTTTCCATCGAGTCCTGGGGGTACTTATACCCAATAACTTAGCTGTATGTCTAGAGCCAATGTCATGTTTTCAAGATACTCTCAGTCAAGCCCTGTTCAGTAGAATTCAGTCAGTCTCATGACTCGGGAAAACTTAGTAAGCTCTGTAATCTAAGTCAGTTATCAGATATTCGTAATATTCTTTCAGTCAACAAACTCAGTTAACTTAGTCCAGTCAGTTCAGTTAATCATTTTCAGTGTCTATATAGATGGGAGTAGAAATTAGCACCGAGTAAACCCAAGGATGGAAACCCACCTATTATATGAGAGCGTGATTCTTAGAAGCAACCCTTGCATTGTAGAACTACATAGCCAGCGTAGGTTGAGACATCATAGCCTATTATATAAGGGTAGAGGAGGTGGCTTAAGCTGTTATATGAGGGTTCCCACCATTCTCACTAGAGTTACCTGTTATATGAGGCTTACTCATAGATTGTCCTTACCAGTGGCGCAGTATTGACACCCTTCTAATTGGGGTTACAGATTGGAACCCAATCCAACTATATTGCATTATTTGGGGCATGTCGGTTAGATGACTACTTCCCACAGTTTCAGTTATAGATCAGGACTATTAGATACAGTCATTCAGTCTAAGTAATAGAACTTAGATAGTTCTACAAAATTTAGGACTGTTAGATATAGCCAACTCAGAACAGTACAGAACTCAGCTATTTCCATCAGAACCTAGACTGTCAGATATAGTCGCTCAATATTAGTTATTTTGGTTATACAATTATTAGTATCTCATGTTATCAGCACTTAGATTCAGTAATCATGTTATCATAAACTCAGTTATAGTTATTTTGTATTGATGCATGCATTCTCATGTTCATGTTATCCAGTCAGTTAGTATAGTTCATGCATGTAAACCCTTTGCATTCTTGAGAATATTCAATCGTACTGGCGCATTTGCGCTATGGTGTTTTATACCATAGGTTCAGAAGCATGAGCTCCAGAACATCAGTAGCATTCTAGTCTCAGAAATTAGAGTAAGCAGTGAGTTCTCATCCTTCGAGGACATAACCATTACTTTATTATCTTATTAATTAATATATTAGTTGGAGTTAGTTACGGACATTTCCCATCAATGCCTTATTCAGATAATTCAGTCAGTTAGAGGCTTTTCAGATTATTATGTTCCATTAATATTAAACCATTACCATGCAATTCCATTATCCAAAACCACCGGTAATGCATAGAAAGAATAATGAAAACCAAAAGAAATCATAAGTAATCCTTTAACATCAAAAACCCCAATCAATGATTGAAAACCAATATCATGCAAAAGTAAAAACCATGAAATCAACCATATAACCATGCCTTTAATTGAAATTACAAGTACAAAAGAGAATCATGCCCTAAACCAAGAAGATTGATGGAAAGAATTCACCAAGACAAGCTCCAAAGTAATTCGTTAGTTGAAACCCTAGCTCTTTGCCCCAAAAGTTTTGAGAGAATTATGATTTGTTTTGGAAAAGATTCTAAGTGTTTAAGAATAAAATAATAAGGTAAATAACCTCCTAAGTGTATTAGAAGTTGTGGGTTCTTATTAGGGTAAGTAGGAAAATATTAAGAATACCTCCACTTAAATCCCATAAAAACCCAAAACTGGGTTACGACTAACTTCCTTACGAGTCGTAACCTAGCTTACAGTTGATACCTACACAATCGTAACCAATCCTCAACCATGGGTCAGACATTGTCCAGTATACGACTCAGCCAACTAATTTGTTACCACAGCATACAATCCATATCTATGTTTCGTATCCCTAATGTAACACCAGGAGGATCAAACACTGACCACATTATGAGTCCCCTATACGACTCGTACCCATGCCTTACAACTTATACCCTCAAGTAGTATTCATTCTAATATCCAAGACCATCCCACCGACTAAAGTTGTTTAGCTTACGATGTGTCTTCACCACCCGTACCCTAGCTTACTTCTCGTACCATGAGTCGTAATGGGGAAGCATAATTTGTTTTATTCATGGGTTTATGAATGAATCTTGAGGGACCCACAGAGATGTAGAATATACCAAGTCACCAACTGGTGCACCCATTACTCATGCACCCGTAATTACAAGCCCTATGTTGTTATCATGATTGAGTCTGCATTCGAGGGGTCGCAATCACGATACCCCTTTCGCGATCATAATACCCTTGACAGGTGAGGTACTACTATCACGATCCTAAACCATGATCATAAAGACTGGGTATATAAATACCCGATTTTCAGCAGTTTTCACTATTTTTGAGACTTGGAGCTTAGAGTTTCGTGGTTTTGAGCTATATTCTCTATTTCTAAGTTGGGTAAAACTCCATTACACTCATTTAAACTAATTTCTTCCATATTTAACATCAAATTCTTGTTTCAAACTTTGATGAAAGTATGAAATTTTGGAATTTTGGCCCGTAAAGCCTAAAAATGGTATTTCTCGAATTTAAACCCCAAATTCACTCCTTTTAACTTGAATGGGGTTCTAATCATATATTTATCATTTTCCCCTCAATTTCTTCTTCAAAATAACATCGATTCTTAATTTTTAAATGGATTTCAAAGATTTTACATGGTAAAGTTTTAAAATGGTTTTCCTTCGATTTGGGCCTCATTTTTATCTAATTTTTACTTTGGTTTTTAGCTATATACTCCTATAAATATAGGTAACATATTTTTCAAACAAAGTTCTAACTTTTCCCTTCTTTTTCAAAAAATCTATTTTGGCGATTTATTTTGACCCCGACTTGAAACTTGGCAATATGGGTATTGTTGGCTTTCTTTTGATGAGTAGATTATATATTTTTGACATTTTAATTGATTTTGAGACCATTTATGAAGCTTAAGGCTTTAGGATTGGAGATTTGTTTTGATTTTCAACCTTAGAGGTAGGTTATAGCTTAACCATTTTAGACTGCACTGGGTGATTAATTTGTATATAAAAGCATGTTACGGGTGTGGGAAATAATCATAAAAAAAAAGATATCTTATTTTTTTGTGCCCTTGTGGGGCCTATATGTGATGTAACTGGTGGATTTGATATTTTATGTGCTTTGTGTGACCATGTGGGGTCTTATGTGATGTTTATAGTCTATATACATGAGAATAATTGTGTTTTATTTGATGAAAAGCATATTGTGGTACCAAATATGTATTGTAATGTATTCATACTCTATTGGCATATGACTCATGTGGAAATTCATGAATTATTGGAAATAATGAGTGGGTATTTGGCTCACGTGTTGGTATATTGATTGGTTATGGAAATACTCATTGTAGTTAGTTGTGGACATACTCTTTGTGGTTGGTTTTAGGCATTACATTATTATACTCATTCATGAAACAATGGTACCATCACAGAAATATTTAGAAACACTGGCAACATATTTTTATGATAGAAAATATGATATCTTATAAAACCCTTGATCTGGGTGGATTTATACACCTTAGTGTTGTTATCTGGACTTATTTAACCTTGTTTTGAGGACTTCTTGTGTGATTAATGAGTTAATATTTGTATAATTAATAATATAAGCATTAAAATACTTGACTATAATGTTTAAGATGTTTCAAACAAGTTTCAAATCAATTTGGTCACTTATAATATAGACGAGATGACTAGTGTTACTAGCTTCAGTTATGTGTTATTCTAGTTGATCTCGATAGATTCTAGTGTCTGTAGTGTGTTACTAAGGGTATGATTGTTTAATTATATGTGTTATAACTTTTTATAGTGTTTAAGTTTCAATTGAAATAATCCAAGAGACAAAACATTAAGTTTACGATCAAAAGACAATAGCTAGTACTCTTAGCTTAAGATTCTAGTTCATCGTCTTGAATTGTATGTCATTTTGAGCCCTAATACGTGTTGTTTGATGCTATAAGATGTTTTTTAAGTTTAACATTATGATATATGTAAGATAAAAAATCTTTAAATCAAGTGAAAACAGCACCACAAGGCTTGGAAAGAATGGATAAATGCATGGAACAAAATTTTACCAAAAATAGACGTTTTTGAGTCATTTGCATGCCTTGGACCTTGGGCACCACTTTAAGGCTATTACACGGCCCTGTGGGAATCCTATGAAGTAATTACATCATCCCACCATGATAAGGATATTCCACAGACCCTGGGCAGCGCGATATGGGTACGGCACGCTACTATGTCAAAATTAGCAGCTTGTGTCCTATAAATAACACCTTTAAACATCATGTTACACACCTTGGACGACCTTGAAACTTTGAGGGAGGATTGATAACAATTAAAGGTTTTCTTACATTACTTTGGTTTGTTTATGGATTTTAATACACATTCTATCATTGCTATTACGGTTATGTATATGAGCGGCTAAACACCCTTTTATGGGGTTAAGGCCAAGAACATGACTACTCTTTTTATGAATTGATTTGGTTTTCATTGTTTATCATATTTCCTTGTTTATTTATCCTTTTTATCACTATTTTATGGATTCACTACCCATATAATACATCCATTATCATCTTATGAGTCCAAAAGTAGGAACAAGAGGATAGAGCATGGGGTAAATAGAATAGGATTATAATCTTCTATAGAATTAAGTTATAATTTGCATTTAAGATAGAAATATACCTGCGTGCCCTATTTGATTCACTTACGGACTGAAATATGAATTTATTTAACTTAGTTCTCATATCTCGTTCAATGATGTAGTTGTGAGGCTAAGTTAGATAGGTGATTAGAGGCTTGAAAGACCATGATCATAAAATCAACCCCGAGAATCAACAACCAAGATAATTAGCCTAACCAATGACATTCAATAACACAGTATGATTATTCATAGAGCCTTAACCTTGTGTTTCTCCCCATTGATTGTCCAAGCACTTTAATTTATCGTATTGTTTTAGTTTATAGTTAATCATAACTTTCAAACTCTATAGGTTACCTTTGCATCAAGTAAATCTTAATAGTTAAACTTGAATCAGATAGTTATTGATACAAGTCTCTATGGGATCAATATTTTTCTTTAGTTAAGGCCACTATATTCTTGGTGAAACCACTGATGTCACCAAAAACTACACTCTAAATAGAAGTATAATGCAATCGATTGCAAATATAATAACCTACCTAGGTCAGGGTTGATCCCTCAAGGGAAATATGAATAGTTACTTGATTTGATGTAATCCATGAGTTGTACAGGAAATTTAATGGGGTTATTTGTAGTATCAATTGTAAGTAGTAACCAAATCTTGAGTGCTTTTGATTTGTAATCAATAAGGGACGAACACTAGGTTTGAATACGACATTCCTATATGAGTCGTACTCAGAATTTTGACTCATATACTTTTGATACTTTAATAGTTGAACAGTAGCTTAGGTTTTGTTATGCTTCCGACTTCTCTGTATATCTCATATCCTCAATGGACGGCTCGTATGAACGAGTTGTATTTGTTCTTCACCTGGTATTTTATTTGGGCTTTGATTCTGGAATGCTTACTATTGATTGACACAACTCGTATACTCATCTTATGATTCTTATACATGAGTCATATCTTACCCTCACTTGGCATTTGGCCCGGGTGCTTGCTTCTATTATGGGTACGATTTCTCCTACGAGTCGTATGTTGAGTATACAAATCATGAGTTGACTCGTATCTTGATCAATTTGGTATTTTTTAGGTCTACTTCTTCTCTTTATACTCAAACACTATTATAGATCTGTTTTACCTGTAATATACTCCAAAGTGTATCATATCTAAGAAAAACACCCTAAGTTCACGTAGATATCGCATTTTTAAGCATAAAAAATGTCGTGTTTCCATGCCACATCAATCACGTACACTTGCATATGCGCTTGGAAGTAACAACTCCCTTTGAGGGATGTGTCGATAAGGAAATATGGTATGTGAATTGTATATGGGTTAACGAACCCCTCATAGGTCCTACGTCATACGAAAACAGTGCGAGGATCTCAGAGGTTGTGCGATAACCTCGTGCATCATCATCATCATCATTATCATCATCATCACCATCATCATTTTTATTGTATTTACTTTCTTATGCTTGTGATATGATTTTATTTATGTCTTGACTTGTCACTAACCTAATTGTTCTATCTTCCTTCACTTGTACTTGATAAGCTCGTATATGTTGTCTTTATTTATTTTAATCGTCTGTGATATAATGTATATTTGTGGTGTCTTCTAGTGTTGTTCCAATATATATAATATATTAGAACTATTAGTGAGAGTGGTATGGGCTACCATTGTGGAATATTTTCTGATAAAAGGTGACGTGCCCGTAGTGTGTATTTTGTATGCTTTATTTTCTATTTTTGTCGATTGGTCTATGATACCTACTGGGTATAAGTAGACCGTACTCATCCCTACTGTGCCCTTTTGGTACAGATTATGGTATAGGGGGTCTTACGTGGCTTGATTTTGGGAGCCTTTAAAGTGGTTCAAGGTAGCGGTTTGACTTCTATGCGTCTAGGATCCACTTCTATCTTTATGTATTAGTTTATGTCTTTACTAGTATTTAGAGGCAGATATTGTTCCTGTTGGATATTCTAATGTATTTGACTCGTAGATTATATTAGTAGTTCTTACACTATTGACACCAGAATTTGGAAATTCGATATAGTATCTTTGGTTGTATGTTCCGCTTTAGTATTACATTTGTATGGTTTAGCTTTGTTCTAGAAGCCTTGTCTTGGGGTTATTTCAATCTTTTTATCCTTTTGTATCAGTTTGTATGATAGAATTATTTTTCAAGTTTAGCTGCGATAAGTGCCTTCATGACCCTTATTTTTGGGTGGTGACAAATTTTCCCCTAAATATTTAAAACCTTATCATAACCAATTCTCCCCTTCCAACAAAATAAATTCCTGGATCCCACTTCTCTCTATATATACCCCTCACCTTTCTTTATCTCATCTCTTATTCTATTTGAATGTTCTTGTGTGTAAACTATTTAAGAATAATAAATCAAACATTTGGATCGATGTTATTGTTAGAGTTTATTTTGTAATTTTCTCTAGAGCTGATAAATCTTTACTCCCACAAAAAAGGAATAATTGCCCTGAAAAATAATAAAAGAAGTAATGAAAGCACAAAAAATAACGAGCATTGACAAAAACAAAGATAATAATAGCACAGAAATTAGAACAAAATAATACGACAATCAATATATTAGAATAATATAATTAAATCAAATCTTTACGTAAAAATTTCTTAAAGCCCGATTGAACATTCATCTACTACCTACCTGTAAATTGCAACCGAGATATGAGAATAATAAAATTAAACCTAATTTTTATTCAAAATTTCTTGCCTAACCGGACATTATCTACCAACTGAAAGTGAGATTTATACCTTAACCAGAAGAAAATTAATTTTTCAAATTATATGAAGAATTAATAGGAACAACAATCTTCTTCCATGAACAAATGTGCTGAAAAGATATAAAGCCCTTGATGGTTGTGCTATGGTACCATTTGAGTTGCTCCTCTTACAATTGCAAATGTAAGTTTTTCTCTAAATTTAACTTGACATCCTCCTGCTTGCCCGTTGTGAAACCATTCTCTATACTTCATAGGGTACGTGGTCTTCAACATTAGATCCCCAACTAACAAAGTGAAATTAATAAGGTTTAATCCTGCTAGGTTTAATTAATAGTGATTTGTTATGACACGGATAATCACATGCAAAACCAACTTCATTTACAATTTTAATTATGGTAGTTATCAAGCTACCATATAAAAAAATAGCTTTCAAATCTCCTAATTTAGAAAAAAATATCTTACCATACATTAAAGTCCCTATCCCATATGTTTTAGGAATCAATTTTATAAAGATAATTAAATAATAAACTGAGGAAAATGGAGAAAAGATGATTTTGACTATTTCCGAGAGTTTTAATGAAGGGCAAAAAGTTTAAATCACTTTTCTAAATGTCTTCACACTTTTAATAGATTATAGATATAGATATAGATATAGATATAGATATAGATATAGAATAGATATATATATATAGATATAGATTTTGATATCGATATAGATACATTACATATATACTACATAATAATGTATAATTGTTGTATATCAATGTATATACATATCTTATACATAATTGTTAGAGTAGATTAAAGTCTCACATTGGTCGGGGAATGAATTGGTTGTCTACTTATATGGACTTGAGAAATCTTTATCTCCTGACTTAGATTTTAAGGTTGAGTTAGGCCTAGATGTCATAGTTTTACATGGTAGCAGAGTCAGGTTCATCCCCGTTTGGACTCCCAGCCAAGCTCCAATTGATCCAGGGTGTGAAGGAGGTATTAGAGTAGGTTAAGATCTCACATTGATTTGGTAATAGATTATAGGAACTTGGTAAATCCTCCCCTCATGATCTAACCTTCGAGGTTGATTTAGAACCAAGGGTCATATCTTTACATATACATCATACATTCATTACATATCCATCTATTTATTTCATTGAAAAGAAATTTGGTCAATGGTACATTTAGGAAAGAACCTCTTACATTGATGATAAAGTAAAAAAATATAATACAAATTATAATTCTTTAGTTAAAATCACTACTTCTGTATTTTGCGTTTAGGCTCAGGCTTAGCACGACCTCATGGAATTACTATATAGAGAGAACAAAAGACAAGTTTTTGCACAGACTGACTCTGGTTTGGATGGTCTTTAACTTTTGCACTCAAATGTAATGCTCTTTAATTTGTTCCCCTGTTGCTTATTTAATGAAAGTTTTTTGGACAAAATACCTTTCTATGACATAGTTTCTCGGTATAAATTTAGAAAACTTTTGCTTTGAGTAATTAAGTCAGGTAGACATGCCAGATGACCAAAAATATTGAATTTTCTTGTGTGATTCCTTTCTTAATTAGCTTTTCCACGAATGATTCTATTCTCTATCTCCTCATTTGTTGGTAACCCAACCTGTATGTTAAAAACTTGTAATCATGTTGTAGATGTCAAATTTTTCTAAGTCAAGAAAACCATAATCAACAACAACAACAACAACAACAAACCCAGTGTATTCGCACCTAGTGGGGTCTGGGGGGGGTAAGATATACGCAGTCCATACCTCTACCTCTGATGAAGTAGAAAGGTTGTTTCCGATAGACCCCCGGCTCAAGGCACGAGATACCACACAAGCACATAGTAAAGCACAGAAGCAGATTACATAACATAAATACGGCACCCATAAGTAATATA
>JAPEIP010000011.1:79941846-79953120 GCA_026120095.1 Capsicum chinense
AGAAAGGTTGTTTCCGATAGACCCCCGGCTCAAGGCACGAGATACCACACAAGCACATAGTAAAGCACAGAAGCAGATTACATAACATAAATACGGCACCCATAAGTAATATAAAACAGAGGAAAGCATAGGAAATCATACAGATTCGTAATAAAACATGGAACACGGAACACGGAATCATAGCAAGAGTAAAACCCCCTCCAAGTAGCTCCCTACACTAGCGCCCCAAACTGGCCCTAATCCTCTGCCATAATTCGCTTCCTCCAGACCTTCCTGTCTAGGGTCATGTCCTCGGTGAGCAAGAAAAAACCATAATCGAAACAAAAAAAAATTGAAGTAACAAAATATAATATTTGATTTCAAATGTAGTAAGTGTTACAATCTCTATGATAATCCTCTGATTCTTCAAATTAATATGAACTTAGACTTGAACCTTATTTGAATTCAAGGGCTTGAGCAGCTTGATCTTGAATCTTCGTCTTAGGACTTGAATTTGGATGTTAATTCGTCACAAACACTTAGATGGTTGCCACAAATGATGAATATGAACCAGTAACTTAATCTTGAACAAAATTTTCTTCGTTCTTGAACTTGAATTTGATTGCTTAAAACTTATAACTGGCAGAGAAATTATGGGTTTTGATCCATAAGTTGTCTTCTTATTTTTTTGTTTCTCCAAAATCCTCCCCTTGGTGAGTTATGAGGACCCCTATTCATAGTTAGAGGGGCAAGATAATTGTGTGATTTGATTGGTTGGTTTGAAATTAACCAATCACATTCTTTTGGCAAAAACACTACAAGAAACAGTCTTTATAGCAGCAACAATTAGTGGCGAGTGAATTTATTGCTGCAGAAACGTCATATTCAGTGGCAACAAAAATTGTCGTTGAAATACATCAAGTTTTAGAAGCGACTAATTTTTCTTGCCTCTAATACGCGTCACTATACTGAAATTTTTAGTTCCCACGGATAAAAAAATTTGGCTCCACTTTTATAGTGGCAGCAAATATAAAGTCGCCTCTAAAAGTAATTATGTGGCGATAACGTCACCTCTAAAATTAATTAATTTTACATTTTAATATTATAATAATTGAAAACTTCTAGTACATTTTGACAAGATATTGACTTTTAGCAACGACTAGTTTTGTCGCCGCTAATATGCGTTACTGTACTAAAATTTTTAGTTCCCGTGAATTAAATTTTTTGGCTCCATTTTTATAGTGGCAACAAATATATTGTCACCTCTAAAAGTAATTAATTTTACAAATTAATATTATAATAGTTAACTTCTAGTATATTTTAACAAGACAAAAAAAAGAAAAAAAAAAACTTAGACAACATCCTAAAGCAAAACAAAACAGATTGATAATTCCTCTAGCTACTATTGAAAGCAAGAAAAAAACCACATAAATTTTGGCCTATTGTGTTCCAGTGAAAAGCACGAAGAGCAAAAAAGTAAAGGAATTAACTGTTATTGTTGTCTGTCATCTCTTCATAGCCATAGCTTCCCTAGTAAGTCTTTCTCTAATGAAGATTTCTCATGTTTTACTTGCAACTGGAGTGTGTTTATATATATGCAAAATTTAGAAACAAAAAAATAGTCAGCTCTCTTTCACTCTTTGCTCAACTACACTCTGCCTCCCTCATTTGTACCGTCATTTTCCACCATCTCTTCAACACCATTTTTTTGGCTCTAATCTAAACGAAAATCTCGAATCTGAAATAAAATGATTTAGATTTATTGGTCAAAGTCGCTCAAATTTGTTGATTAAAGTTTTTTGGTCAAAGCTACTCATCTCTTCAACAGATCTTTGCTTGAAATTCTTAGGTTTTCTCAAACTTTGTGCTCCAAAAGGTATGTGGTCAAAATTATTTTGGGTATTTTTAGATTAAAAGTTTATTCAACCCAATTATTATATTTGAAGATAAAGATTTTAATCCAAAGTTTGTGCTGGGTATTTTTTTTTAATCCAAAGGTATGTATTCTTTTGAGATTGCATATAAAAATTCTTTAACCCACTTGAAAATTTGCAGGAATAGAATTCTCTAAGGTCAAAGGAGGAAGGAATAAATTTCAAAATTTTTGAGGTTACAGAGCCAAAGGTAACATTATGTTTATCCCTATTCACAAGTTCTGTGCTTTTTTCCAATGCTGAACTAATAAATGATGAATGTGGTAATCCAAGCTCAGAGAGCTTCTTGTGTGGCTCTTCATAATCCTTGAAAAAAAACTCTTTATTCTATCACAGAAAAAAATCTTTTGAGTCTGCTTGGCTAGAAAATTGAGGATAATATGATATTTTGGGCCACCGTAGATATGTGCACACTGTTAAATCAGAAAAAGTTCTCAAACAATCTCACTGATTTCTCGTGACACAAACAATTCTATCTATTTTGCTCGCTCATTATCTGAGAGAGTAGCGATTGAGCTTAATGTAAGAAGTCTCACTGGAAGACGTACCTACCCTAAGCTGTAATATATTTTAGAGGCAAAACTTAACCTTTATCCAAAAAGAAAAAAATAGTGGTGTTCCCGTAATGTGGGATTTTTCTTAAGCTAGTCAATTCCTAGTAATCGACATCATGATATATTGGAATTTATCATCCATATGAGTTAATAACAGATCTTATATGGGATCAAAAGTTGCAGGATGGCAGATGTCGCATATAAGAAAAAAAGTATAGTGACAAACAAAAGCAGATAAATTTTCTGTCATTTTAGCTGCCTTGCTGGTTTTTCAATGTTATTTTCCTTCTTAAATGATGCAAGTTGTGTGTTGCAACATAAACTATCATAATAGCGTTGCAACATGAATTATCATAGTTTTCGTATGTTTGTCTTCATCCTTTTATATTTCAATCTCTCTGTGTTTCTTTTTGTGTTAGATGAAATAATCGCATGATATGATATGAACTTGCGTAGAATTACCCTGGCTATAGTTAGATACATGGAGGTGGATCTTGGAAATTCTGCTTAAAGTTGGTGCGGATTTAACTATCTTGTATTTATTTTGACTATTTTCGTACTTTTATCTTTAATTAATTAATTGATTTGTTTTAATGATATAAAATCTAGGGATGGATAAAAGTTGGTTAAATATCACAAATAGAGCTGACCAAAGATATAGAGATGGAGTAGATAGCTTTCTTAATTAGGCATTCAGTTAATTTGGGGTGAGCACTATTATTCGATGTCCTTGTAAGGAGTGTAGAAAAGTTGTGTTCAAGCTAAGAATTGATGTATGAATACACTTATTGAATAAGGGTTTCTGGGCTTCCTATAAAGTGTGGATATATCACGGAGAGGTGTTGGATAGGTTGAAAATTCTAATGTTGCAGGTAGTGAGAAATAGAAGATGATGGAATTAAAGAGGATGATGTTATTGAAATGGTTCATGATGCTTGTAGATATACAAATATGCAGGATACTACTAATTCTTGGGAGGGCAATGAAGATCCAAATACACATGCAACAAAGTTTTATAGATTATTAGAAGATGCTCAGACAGAACTTTATCCGGGTTGCACAAAAGTGTCAAAATTGTCTTTTGTTGTTAAATTACTTCACTTGAAGTGCCTTAACCATTGGAGAAACAAATCGATGGATAAGTTGTTGCACTTCTTTAAAGATGTTCTCCCTGAGGGTTCATTTGTACCCAAGTGTTTCTATAAAGCAAAGAAAGCTTTTTCTGATCTCGGCTTGGGGTACACCAATATTAATACATGTAAGAATGATTGTATATTATATTGGCACAATGATGAGAATTTCCAATCATGTCCAAAGTGTGGTGAATCTCGATGGAAGGCAGAAGAACATAAAGGCAAGAAAGTAGCTCATAAAGTATTACGACATTTTCCAATCAAACCAAGGCTTCAAAGATTGTACATGGAAAAAGAGACGGTAAAAAAGATGAGGTGGCACAAAGAGGAAAATATTAATGATGGTGTCATGCGACATCCATCTGACTCAATTGAATGGAAGTCCTTTGATGTGCGCCATCCTACCTTTTTAGCTGAGTTCAGAAATATTCGATTAGGTTTAGCAAGTGACGGGTTCTAGCCTAGTGGGAATATGAGTTCCAATTATAGTATTTGGCCCATCGTGCTAGCCACATATAATTTTCCACCATGGGATTACATGAAAAGTTCATATTTCATGATGACTCTTATTATTCTGGGCCCTAAATGTCCAGGTAATGATATTGATGTATACTTATAACCAATGATTGAAGAGCTAAATGAATTATGGAATGGGGTGGATACTTATGATGTATACTCAAAATCTAATTTTTTTTGTTGCTCTCATGTGGAAAATTAATGACTTTCCTGCATATGGTAACCTTTCAGGATGGTCAACCAAACGTAAGCTTGCATTCCCTTGTTGCCATAAAGATACACATTCAATTTCCTTACGTAATAAGTTATGTTATATGGGTCATCGTCGTTTTCTTCCTATGAACCATCCTTGGCGTAGAAATAGAGTTTTATTTGATGTAAAAGTTGAAATAGGGGTTGCACCTACTCCTTTAACCTGTGTTGAAGCACTTGTGCAATTACATGATTTAGGCAATGTGGCTTTTGGTAAAGGCCAAAAAAGAAAGTTTAATATTTGTAATGATGCTTATAATTGGAGGAAGAAAAGTATATTTTTTGTATTGTTTTATTTTGATGGTCATCACCTATGACATAACCTTGATCCAATGCACATAGAAAGAAATGTGTTTGAAAGTTTTTTATAAACTATAATGAGCATAGTTGGAAAGACAAAGGACATATTGAAAAGTAGATATGATTTGGTGGACCTTGGAATTAGGAAAAGTTTGCAACCAATTGAGGATGGAGACTATATTTTTTTACCGGCGGCATGCTATACTTTGTCCCCTGAAGAGAAGTTGAAGTTATGCAACTTCTTAGATAATTTGAAGGTTCCAGATGCCATTTCATTAAATATTTCAAGGTGTGTTAACGTGCTTGAGAAAAAATACATGGATTAAAGTGTCATGATCATCATGTATTACTGCAAGATATTTTACCAGTAGCAATACGTGGTTTATTGCCTAAGGAAGTTTGTGAACCAATTATTGCCTTTGGAAAATTTTTCAAGAATCTATACTCTAAATGCCGGACAATTGAAGATCTTGATATCCTAGAGGCTCAAATTCCTACCATAATGTGAAAACTTCAAATGGTTTTTTCTCCGACATTTTTTGATATCATGATTCATTTGCCAATTCACTTGGCAAGAGAGGAAAAACCCGGTGGACCCGTTCAATATCGGAACATGTACCCTTTTGAGAGGTATGTATCATTCAAAAATTTAAATGTCAATATATAAAATATGTGATATTTTATAATTATATAAATAAGAAATCTTTATATAGGTATTTTTGAGAACTTAAAGCATATAATCACAATAAAGGTCATCCAGAAGGTTCAATTTCCGAAGGGTATTTGGCAGAGGAAAGCCTTACGTTCTGTTCACGATATTTAAAAAACATCTCAACTAAGTTTAATAAATCAACTAGAAATGATTATGAATCTATGTCAGATGGTGAGATGTCTATCTTTAAACACTGCGGACAAACAAAAGGGGCTTCAGATTGAGGAAATATAACTTGTAATTAATGTAATTTAGTCAATCTTAACTAACATAAATTGTAGGGAATACATGAGACAGATTGAAGTACAAGGTTCAATGCATGCTCGTAGTGTGCATAACAATGGATTTATGGATTAGTTTCATGCACACGTAGGTTTCTAATTAAACGACTCAATATATATTAGCATTTATCAATGTTTTGACACTAGTCATAATAGTGTTGCTTGTTTTTGTAGATATTTTTACTATCTTCACAAAGTCGTACAAATGATGAGATCATAAGTCTAGCTGTTGGTCCAGAACCATTAGTACATTGATATTCAACATGTATGGTCAATGGATTTAGATTTCAAACAGAATACCTTATGAGAAAAACATAGAACAGTGGAGTTCTTGTGAGAAGATATGTTTGAAACTCTAATAAAGAGTATTATGGGGTATTGAAGGATATCTATAAGTTGCATTATACTGGAAATAGAAAATTTCATCTCTTCAAGTGTCATTGGTAGGATATGGCACACCTAGGAAAAGGATATAAGATTGACAAATATGGTTTTACAAGTGTGAATACTCAATGTGTGTTGAATACAAATGAGTCATTTGTGTTGGCATCTCAGTCTGAACAAGTCTTATACTTGAATGATTTGGTCAATAAAGATTGGCTTATTGTAGTAAAGACTAATCCTTGTGACCTTTTTAATGTTCCTGAAGTTGAAAGAGAAGCATCATTGAATGACAACGTTTATCAACAAGATGAAGTTAAAGATATTTTGTGTGGTAATAATCAAGAAACTGATATTGAGGTGTCTTTGCATAGGGAAGATGTTGAAGCAGAAGCTATTTTACGAACCAATGTGCAAGTAAATGAGGAAGATGGTTTAATTAATGACAATGATACTGATATTTCAGTGCATAAAAAAAGTGAAGAAGAGTTTCTTGATGATAATGATGGAGAAGATAGTGATATGTCCGGCTGAAGATTGAGAATAAAAGATTGAAGAGAAGTTCTTCATATTTTCTGCTCTTATTAGGATGGCATTTATTTGGACAAATTATTAGGCTGATATGTGGTGTTATGTGTTCTTAATTAGATGACATCTTGTATTTTATGTTCTTATTATGATACCTTGTATTTGGCATTGTTTTACTTGCAAATTTTATTTGTAACTGAAATTAGTGTTTGAGTAGAATCACTAATTTTAAACAGTTCAACAAACTGTTTGATATTCTATAATGATTTGATTTAATGTTTCATTTTATAAATTGCTATTTTCCTCGACAGTAGATATATATTTTGTCATCTTTAATTTCTGGTTTTGATACACTTCTCCTTTTTAACCTAATATTGAAGAAAATGAGATGAGATAGGAAAGCTAAAAGTGGAAGAGTAGGTACGGAATGTGGACGTGGACGTGGTAGCTTTCTAGAACGTGTAAGTTCTGAAACAATATCTCATCCACAATTACAACCAATAGGAGTTATTGTGCCTTCTTTAGAGACTGGACAGTCATTAAATCCAAGCCATGAACCTCTATAAACAGAACGAATGTCAAGTGGCCCTATCTAAATAACATCCCCAGAGACACAATCATCAAGAAATCTAGATGAAAATGTACGACTTGGCCTAGAGTCTGAAACTGGTGCAGGTTAGTTCATGATTAACTTCTCTTCTTATTAATTCCTAACATATACATAAGCACCGTTAAGGCTAGTTCATTTACGTTGGTGAGTATGACACTTGTAACTTAATTTGAAGGAAAAGGGACCTTAACCAGGAGATCACTACCTCAATTGGCTGATCACTGCCTTAATCGGTAGATCACTACCTTATTTCAGTTTCTTTTGTTCCTATTCCACCAAATGATTAACTTCTCTACTTATTAATCCCTAACATATACATAAGCACCGTAGTGTCATCCTTTTTTTCTTGTTCTTGATTAATGTATTTGTATCTATTTTTCATCGTCATAGAAAATAGAGAATGTTGTTTGCCAATTATGATGTAGCTGCTTGCTGGAAATTTTACATTAGTTGGTGTTATGCAGATAAATTTTGTTCATATTACTCCAATGTGGTTAACTGGTATCGTCACAGTTGTATATATACTAAAATTGTATTTTTCATCTGTGCTCTTGCTGCCTAGAGCATTAAAAATATTTTGTACTTTTCTTTTGGTGAACTATGTAGTTTCTGTTTGTATAGACTATGGAGAATTGGGTGTCTTTTTGAGTGAAGCTTAGAAACACCCTTTATAGCTCCATGGATCGATACTCTTTGGTCCCAAATACGCTTAAACTCCCTCAAAAAACCAATTTTTACATATATATATATATATATGAATATTGAAGGTGATACGACTTAAAAGTTTTGTTTTCCCTGCTATTCTGAAAGTTTTTACTTGTCCTCAGGACTCGAATCTTAGAATTCTTTAATTTGAATGTCGAGGCTAGTTCATTTACGTTGGTGAGTATGGCACTTGTAACTTAATTTGAAGGAAAAGGGAAGACAATCGGTAGATCACTGCCTTAATCGGCAGATCAATGCCTTAATCAGCAGATCCCTACCTTAATCAGCAGATCACTGCCTTATTTCAATTTTTTTTGTTCCCACTCCGCCACACGATTAACTTCTCTTCTTATTAATTCCTAACATATACATAAGCACCGTCGTGTCACACTTTTTTTCTTGTCTTAATTAATGTATTTGTATCTATTTTTCTTCTTCTTAGAAAATAGAGAATATAGTTTGCCAGTTATGATATAGCTGTTTGCTGGAAATTGTACATTAGTTGGTGTTAAGTGGATAAATTTTGTTTATATTACTCCAATAAGGTTAACTAGTATCTTCACTGTTGCAGTTATACAAAAATTGTATTTTTCAGTTGTGCTCTTACTGCTTTGAGATTTAAAAATATTCTGTACTTTTCTTTTGGTGCACCTATGTAGTTTCTATTTGTATAGACTATGGAGGATTGGGTATCTTTTTGAGTGAAGCTCAGAAACACCCTCTATAGCTCCATGGATCGATACTCTTTGTTTCCAAGTACGCTTAAGCTGCCTCAAAAAATCAATCGTTACATATATACAGCTGAATGTTGATGGTGATAGGCTTAAAATTTTTGCTTTCCCTGTTGTTCTGAAAGTTTTTACTGGTATTTAGGACTCGAATCTTGGAATTCTTTGATTTTAACCTCAATTCTCCTTTTTCTCAACCTTTGTGTATTTTTTGAATTATGTTGTTGTATTGTATGTGAAGTCCTGGTTTTCGTACTTTTTGATTCTGATACTTAGCATCTGATTTTTATCCATAATCAGAATAGTCTTGGCCTTTTTTGGTAGTTCCTGAAAGAAATTGTAAGTTAGTTTTAGTGTACCTGCAAAATAATGAATGTGGTTAGCTAAAAAATCTGCGAACATATTTCCTTCTCTGAAAATATGTTTTACATCCACAGGCACGTGAGCCATTAGAATCCGTATCATCATCTCCATTGAAATACTCCAAGTCACCTCCCACACCCCTTGTAACACATTCATGACAGTCAAAGAGTCTGTTTCTATCAGTAATGGTGTAAACCTATTGTTCCGATAGTATTCCAAACCTATTCTTACAGCCATTACTTCTGCTATAAGAATGTGACCATCCTCTAGCTTCCTTGATTCTGCATACACCAAATTACATTCCCAGTTTTTAGCATAAAAGGCACATGAGCTGGTACCAGTTTCCCTCTTGGATGAACCATCAGTATTACACTTATAAAATCCTTCAGTAGATATGGACCATTTGATTACTTGAGCATGAATTGTAAGCTTATAATCCTCCAAGAATATCAAGATTTCAGACCATGAGTTTGGCATGTGTGTTAACCAAGGGTACTTTTTTTTTGCAAATAAAAATTTACTATTATGTACTTCCATTTCCATTTTCCAAAAATGGAACTGACCTCCATGTTTTATAGTGTTTCTAGCTTTCCAAATCTACAAAAGAATGAAGATAAGCATCGGATGATACAAAGGTTTGAGCTTATTATTGCATTGGAAATTCCACCATCTATAAATGGAGTATTTGAGCTGTAGAAAAGGTCCAGTAACACCTGCACTTGTAACTTAATTTGAAGAAAAAGGGAAGACAATCGGTAGATCACTGCCTTAATCGGCAGATTAATGCCTTAATCGGTAGATCAATGCCTTAATCGGCAAATCACTACCTTAATCAGCAGATCACTTCCTTATTTTAGTTTCTTTTGTTCCCACTTCGCCATACGATTAACTTCTCTTCTTATTAATTCCTAACATATACATAAGCACCGTTGTGTCACACTTATTTTCTTTTCTTGATTAATGTATTTGTATCTATTTTTCTTCGTCATAGAAAACAAAAAATACAATTTGCACTTACTCTATATTGCTATTTTAATGATAATAGCATATTCTTTTAAATAATAATATATTTTCTTGGTTTGTAATTTTTCACATCAATAAAAGGAAAGGAAGAGGGAAATACAAATCTAAAACTGTGGATTATAAGATTAAACATGGAGGAAAAATCAAAATAATAATTCCAGATGACATTGATAAAGCTGTAGGTTCTGGAGCTAGAGACATTGTCAATTACTCTGGTTGGATCATGAGAACCACTATCTCATTTCGAGATGGAAATTGGCAGAAGATAATTTTAAAGCATGGAGAAGAAATGTGGCTTAGGATCAGGAAAATAACTCATAATATTGTATTGCCTTTATATTTTATGTTTTATCTATATGCAGTTAGAATTTCAAATATATTATTACATTGTATGCAGGATAAATTTGAAGTTTGAAATGGGCTACCAGAGCATAAGTTGCAAGGCTTTGTGATAAGCACTATGCAAGGAATTTTTAGATCATAAAAAGCTCGAGTACATGTATCTACTCAAGCTATGACAATGATAAAGATCGATTGTCTCATCGACCTGAGGATGTTGAGTTGGATGATTGGAAGCACCCTGTAAAATATTTTGGCAGTGATGAATTAAGGTAACTAAATAAATAATTAAAATTTTACACATAATAATAACTATTTACTGATTGATTAGAGATTTTCTAATCAACTAACTTAAGTGCAGGTCGTCAGCGAGAGAAACAAAAGAAATAGAAAAAAACAAATAACCAAACATTCGTGTGGTACAAGATCATTTGCAGAAGTAGAGGAATCTACAGTGAAAATACATTATATTTGTTCTTTTGTTATTACATATACTTTTTATATTTATACAATTGTTTGCTTATATTTTCCTTTTGATATTACAGATAAATCCCCTTACAAGAGAAAAGGAAATACCAGATAAAATTTGGGAGATCCAAAATGCACATAAGAATGTTAATGGAGAACGTGTATGGTTGGATCCACAATCTAAAGAGATTCATGTACTTTTCTAAAACTACTGCCTTATTGCCTTCCCGATGTATTATCAGTTATGCTTAGTATATTATGTATGGATGTAAATGTTAATGTATTATTATAGGGACAGCTTCATCAACTTGCCGTTGAACAACAGTCAGAAGAGATCGATAAACCCATGACTAGTGATGAAATTTTATCTTTGGTTATTGGGGAGAGATTAGGATATGTTCGAGGAAAAGGACATAGGAAGAAGCCTCCTAAAAAGAGTCAAATATAGCAAGCAAACATAGACGCCAG
>JAPEIP010000011.1:79953220-79966029 GCA_026120095.1 Capsicum chinense
TTGGTTATTGGGGAGAGATTAGGATATGTTCGAGGAAAAGGACATAGGAAGAAGCCTCCTAAAAAGAGTCAAATATAGCAAGCAAACATAGACGCCAGTGTGTCGTTAGCGGTAGAAAGTATGCATCAAGAAATGCAACTTGACATGGAAAGAAAGTTGCAAGAAGAGCGTGAACAAATGGAAGCCGACATGAAAACAGATATGGATCAAGATTTGCAAAATAAATTGGAAGAGGAACGTGAACACATGAAAGGAGAAGTAGAAAAATATTTCAAGAAAAAATGGTTGCTCTCATGGCTGGAATGCAATAGGCATTTTCTTGACTAGAATTTAGTTTTTAGATTGTAACTACTTCAACTGTTGTGTTATCATTATTGATTCATTAAGTTATTGTCCATGGCTGGAAATGAAGCACATGGCATAAAAAGCACCAATAGCATCTAGTCTTGTGTTATGCATCTATTCGAATAGATTGTGACATGTTTACCCGTTATAGCTACTGACTTTTAATGTAAGTAGCTCAGATACATAAATGAAAGATGCATGTAAGATAAAGTAGTTTCACTTTAAGCTACCCATCAAAGCTAGAGAATGATATCCCCTATGATTTGCAAAGTGAAAATCATGTAAAAAAACTTGTAGATTGTGTTCATAGAGATTTCTAATCTTGTCCAATCTTCCGTCATCTCATCCATCTTATTTTTAATCTAGAACATCATTATTTCATGTTGTGTAAAATTCAATCTCTTATAAGAAATTGATATTTGCTTTTTTATTTATAGATTAGACAAAAACCTCTTAGTTTGAAGCTTTTTAGTAAATAAAGTGATTTGGTGCTTTTTTAATGATAGGGACGTTCTTAAACAATGGGTTGACCAAGAAGGAGCACGAAGGCGTAGAATGCATTTTTGATCATATGTATGAATATGATAAAACTGAAGCACTATTTCGTTCTTAACATATATGTTGTTGACTTCTTATTAAGGAATGTACTTATAATATTTGATTGGAGGATGATTTTGTAAAACACTATTGGATGCTGTTATTAGCTAATATTATTTGTAGTTTTTAAAATTTATTGTGAATTTTGTAAAACACTATAGATATTAATTTTATGGCGAGAAAGGTCGTTAATGATGCGTAGAGGTTTTAGTGGCAACAAATAAGTGGTCACAATTGATGTGCAAAGGTTTTAGTGGCGACAAACAAGTGGTCACAATTGATGTGAAGAAGTTTTAGTGGTGACATACAGGTGGTCACAATTAATGTGCGGAAGTTTTAGTGGCAAAAAACAGGTGGTCACAATATATTCGCAGAAGTTTTAGTGGCGATAAATAGGTGGTCACAATAGATGCGCATAATTTTTAGTGGAAACAAAAAGGTGGTCACAATAGATACACAGAAGTTTTAGAGGCGACAAACAGGTGGTCACAATAGATGTACGAAAGTTTTAGTGGCAACAAATAGGTGGTCACAATAGATGTGTAAAAGTTTTAGTGGCGAAAAACAAGTGGTCACAGTTGATGGTGATTTTTCGGCGACAAAGTCGCTGCTAATTCTAGTATATCAGTGGCGACCTAGCCCCAATATGTTTTTTCAAAATACATTTTGCAGCGTAATTGTCTATCTTTTGTGGCGGGAATAGTCGTCACAAATAACTTTTTATTGTGGCAAGGATACTTTGTCGCCACAAATAACCTTTAGTTACGGAGGTATTACCGACGGCCTAATTGTCGTAACTAAAAATATTCAGTGGCGACATTTGATTCGTTTGCGGCAACTTTTGTCGCCACTAAAAATCAAATTTCTTATAGTGAAAACTCTAATTTGATTGGCTAGAACATGTCATCTGCGCACGTGGCATGATTTTAGTGACTCATTTTATTTAACTTGGATCATCACATAATATCGATACATGTCATGTTTTTAGTGGCTCATTTCATTTAACTTGGATTTCCACATAATATTGACATATGTCATGCTTTTAGTGGCTTATTTCATTTAACTTGGATTGCCACACAATATTGACATATGTCATGCTTTCAGTAGCTCATTTCATTTAACATGAATTGTCACCTCATATTAAATTAATCCCATATATTTGAGATTAGATGATTAACTCAATTATATTAGTCATATTATTTGAACTATTTTCTTGAATTTAATATATCCAAATAAATATGTGAATTGAAATTTAATAAAATTTCAATACTCACAAATGTCCCCTACTTCAAGACTTGTCAAATTCGAATTTTTCTTTAAAAAGTTAATGAACTTGACTTGAAGTACAATTAAGACAACAATATTTTTGTAGGTTGTCTTGTACGCAGTAAATACTTGTTTCTTTGGCTTCAAGTAGTAACAAAATTCCACAAGAATATTTTTTTTATATTTCTTTTAACTCTATGTCCGATCAAAGTATGTCACATAAAATAAAACGGAGGGAGTAAATAAATATCCATGTTGAAAACTTCCACGTGCAAAAGATTTACTAGCTGTGAAATGATAATTTATTGCGTATAAAGTGGGGTCCATATTTTAGGACCATTATATTTAAAGCTATTGATAAATTTTAAGAGATTTTTGATAGAAAAGAAATATTTTTGTCCTTATCTCAAAAAAATTTGACTTATCATTATTGTATTTGTGTTGGACTAGGATACTACTATTTATTGAAACCCTCTTTTTTTAAACTATATATAGCAGCTAGCCTATTTAAAACTATTCAATAATTACGTGGAAAAACTTTTGATAATCAACCAGCAAGTACGTTACCGAGCTTTGCAGCAAAAGGGTAAGAAACATCCTCCGTTTTTAATAACCAACAATAATTCTTCCTCCCTTTTTTTTTACTGAAAACGTCAAAGCATTTCTTTCTTTTCTTTTCTTTTTTTGTCGTCCTTAAAAAAAATGTGGCTTAGCTACTTTTGTTGACTTTTCAATTTTTTTTAATTTTTTGTTTTTTCTTTTTGACTTTTCAATGATTTTAAAAAAAAATCCAAAAAAATACTGCTTTTGTTACTTTAGCAGCCTTTTCATTTTTCTTTTTTTTTTTAATTTGTTGTCAGTCGCTGTTTCATTTTTTTTTACTCTTTGACTTTTCAATAATAATTTTTTTATTTAAAAAAGAAAAGTAACCGAAAAAACTACTTTTGTTACTTCGGCAGCCTTTCTTTTGCTTTAACATCGTAATTTTGAGGCTTTAAAAATATAGAATATTTGAGCATAGGGCATAGTAAGTGTCACCATATTTGAGCCAAAGATTGTACGTCATCTAAGGCAGAGACTTTACATAGTCTTCGGCTAAGAGTTTTACACGGTCTGAGTCAAAGAATTTATGTTGCCTGAGGTAAAGATTTTACACAGTCTGTGCTAAAATTTTGCCTTATTTGAGCTAAAGACTTCACACTATCTAAGGCAAAGACTTTACATGGTCCGCAGCTAAGATTTTTACACTGCTTAAGCCAAAAACCTTATATTATGTGAGGCAATCATTTTACACTGTCTGAACCGAAAGCATCACACTGTTCAATTTGATAAATTTATATGATCAATATTTAACTGAAGTTGATCATATTTGAATTTAGAGTTCATAATTTATAATTATTGAACTATCGAGTAATTGCTAATGAAATACTCTTCTTTTCATTGTAGTTATAATCATGGTTTACTTTAGAGATTCAATATCTTCTTCCTCTGAGCCACAATATCTTATAGTATCCGATCACAAGGATAGTGAGGTGAAGACAAAGCTACTTAATGGTACATCATTGGTTGGACAATAAGTTGCTCCATGGCCGCACTTTGGAAAATATACCTGGTTTGGACCAATGGACTCTTAAATTCTGTTGTCATCCACTTAAGACATGGGTACTTCGCCCTTCCAATCATCATACCAAAAATATCGCTAGTACTTTGCCATGCTTAGGAAGGCGAATCATAAATGGAGAGAATAGGCGGGGTTAAACTTTTTAGCTTAGTGGCGAGTTTCACTACATTTCTGGCTATTGGGAATGGGCTCTTTGTAGGAGCTACCAGACTTTAAAGGATGCAAATATTTACTATGTTGTATATAGTTTACTCTTTACTTATGACCATAATACAAATATCTTACAGGCCTTCTTTGAATCTTGGTGTCCTATTACGAATACGTTGCTTACCTCAGTTGGAGAAATGTCCCTGCCCTATTGGGATTTACACACCATTTGAGGTCTTCCGATAACTGGAAGTCTTTATGAAAAAGTTATGTCAGATTTTACAGATCTTATAGGCACTTATGATAAGGGGAAAAGGTTCCTTCCCAAAATTTGTGAATATCTACTTGATGCCTTCCATCAGCTATGTGAAAGGACTGGTGATAGTCCGAGCGTTCTCATGAGCAAATGGATACAGTTTTGGTGTGAGAAAGCTTTTAAATATGATCCACCTATGTCGAGAAAAGAAAATAAACCCATTCATATGAATTCATCTTATTACCCGACTGGAAACCTCGATAAGGCAGTTAATTGGTTATCCAAAGAAAAAGGATTATTTCATAAGCTAGGAGTTCAGAGTCATAAAAAGGACGATACATACTTTGCTGCCTTTTTATCCTATTGGTTGTGTGTGTTTGTGTTTCCTTTGAAGGAAGGAGATGTTATCCGTCCAGGAGTTTTCAAAGTTGCTGGTCACTTAGCAAGTGGATAAAAAGTTAGTCATGCAGTTCCGGTAATAGCTAGTAACTATAGAGGACTAAACACAATATCAAGAGTCCTCAAGCCTAGTACTACCGCGATGATGTAAATATTAAGGAATTCCTATCGTATTTCTTCATGAACATTCTCTCGCACTATCTTGCTTTAAAAAATGGGAATGCCTTCATTATTGAGTTTTATAGTGCCCACAGAATTAGCCATAAATTTGGATTCTTCTAAGATTCTCCAAGCTTACTATACTGAGATTTTCAATAAGCTTTGTTAGAAGATAGATGGAGACTTGTACGCATTTGTGTGTTAGATAAATCTATGGCCAAGGCAATGTTTTCCCCTAATAACTCCAAACTGAAAAGATTCTCATCATCAAATTATAAGTTTTAGTGGGAAAAGGTTCATGAGAGTGTTCTAGAAGATCACATACGATCTCTAGTGAGTATCATGGGTCCTAACACTGGCATCCCTAAAGAATGTGAGAAAGAGACATTAGCTATGAATAGGCCTATCATTTTGAAGTCCAAAGAAGTCGTAGAAGAGGTTAAGGAACCTTTGCCTATAGAAATTCAAGAAGAACAAAGGTCAATCCTACCTCATCAAGTTCACAACAAGGGGCTATCTGAAGATAAAAGTGTTAGCAGTCATGGAGATCGTTGTTGGAAGAAAGTGAGACAATCCTTGGAAGAACCATCAAATGCTAATATGCATGTGGTAGAGATTTTTGGTGATAATATTATTTATTTAAGGACACTAACAGCAATCAAAGAGGTAATGATTCAACTTTTCTCACTTATTCTATGGTTATCCAATTATTTCACTAATCATTTTTTTAACAGCCAAAAAATGTCAACATACTGGATTCTCCCCATTGCGGTAGACCACAAGCCAGTGGTGAATCTGTCCTCGGACCAAACTCCATAAAAGCATGTTCCACCTTAAAATTTGAGCAAGAGGTCACTTCTACCCCCAGTGCAAAAGCTAAATCAAGAGTAGACTCGGATTTTCACAAACAACCCACAATATCCATGTCCATTTTTTATGGAAGAAAGGTTGTATCAGAGCTGAAAACGAATTTATTATGAAAGGTCTAGCATGTGCACCAACTTAGAAGGCCTTACTGCGGACCGTGATTCTTCTCTTGCAGATAAGGTCTAAGTAGTACTTAAAGACATGAGCGAAATGGGTATAGATATTTATCCTTCGCAAAATTTATTGAAGTCTTTATTCGAGCTCGCCACTTCCTATGACCAAGTACGGATGAACCTTATAGATAAGGTCGTAGAAATTAAAAAGTCAAAGTCATATCAAAAAGCTAAGGAGTATTTTGAACTTGTGATGAAGGAACAGGACGAGAAATCAGAAAAACTTTCTGTTGTTTGTTAATCTCTTGATAAGGTAAGAAGGAAGGTGAAGAAGTTGAAATCTCTCTTAGATGTTGTTAAGGAAAATTCTAAGGAAATTGAATCCAAAGTTTCTGCTGCTGACGAAGAATTTTCCAAGTGTGCTGACATTTCCTTGCCAACTGAAAATGCCTTGAATGATGTCGAAAAAAAAAAAGCAAGGGTTCGAGGATTCTCTCCATGATTTGTTTAACTATAAGTTGTGTTTAGATTAGCTTTAGGAGATGTCTTTCTTTATTTTCAAACCTTTTTACTTTCTTTTCTTTTGTTTTGTCTGATCAGTTGAATTCAGTAACATTAATAAACTCTTTCCACTAGGCTTTATATTGCGCATTCTTTTCAATACTTCTTCGACTTTTTAGCTCCCAAAATCATTTACTTACAATGCATTGATGATATTGTATTAAGCCTCAACTTCAGCCAAGTTTCGTTGTTCAGTAGCTTGTGTCTTTAAGGTATAAAATTTGTATTTGGAGGCGAGAATACCAAAATTATGAGCTACTTGACTTTTTTAAAAATACAAATTTTTTGATTTAATACATACCCAAAATTCAAATTTAGAGCTTTGGGTCGTTCCAAATAATATTTTGAAGTCAATTTTAAATGCCATCAGACAGACATATTTAGATTTGTGCAACTACACCCAAAAAATTGTATCTTGATGTAGGAGTACCAAAATTGAAATCCACTTAATTATCTATAAACTATACTTCCAAATCTAAAACATATCCAAAATTCAATATTTTAGATCATTTGTATCATTCTAAAAAATATTTTGAAGTCAAGTTTACATACTGTCAGGTAGACATTTTCAGGTTTACGCGACTACACTAAAAATATTATATCTTACTGTAGGACTACCAAAATCAAAAATTGCTTCATTCAAATCTAAAAAATATCAAAAATTCAAGATTTTAGAGCATTTGGATCATTCTAGAAAGTATTTTGAAGTCAAGTTCACATGCTGTCTGACAGACATTTTAAGGTTTGCATGATTACACCAAAAATATGATATCTTGATATAGGAGTACCAAAATTAAAATCAGCTTAATCCCACATAAAATAGACTTCCAAATCTAAAACATATCCAAAATTCAAGATTTTAGAGCATTTGGATCATTTTAAAAAGTATTTTGAAGTCAAGTTCACATGTTACTGGGCAGACATTTTCAGGTTTGTGCGACTATACCAAAAATATTATATCTTGATGTAGGAGTACCGAAATCAAAATCCACTTAATCCCTAAAAACTAGACTTCCAAATCTAAAAAATATCCTAAATTTAAAATTTTAGAGAATTTGGATCGTTCTAAATAATACTTTGAAGTCAGCTCAGGTTTTGTTTTTCTCAATTTTTTCAGCTTTGCGTGTCTTGTGATAGAAAACTCATAACTCGGAAAGTGAATGCTCAAACTATGAATTTTTTTTTTACTAATGAGACTGAACTTAGAATGAAACTCTAAGCACATACATCCCTTAGTGAAGAGGATCAACTCATAACATAGTTTTGAAGGAGCAATAAATTTGCTTCTTTTTTTTTAATTCTAAGTTTTTTTTGTCCTAACTTTTGCCTAGGCCGCTTCTTTCGAGATTTTCAACCTAGCAGACTTTTTTGGGGGGTCATACATAGTTTATACTCTTATGGGTCAGGAGTGATATGCAGTTTAGGATCGTGCCTTAAGGAGCATTCTTCTTCTCTTCAAGGATAATATCTCTTTATGAAGTTTCCATTGATAGGGCCAATATGCAAACCTTCTGAGTCAAAAAGTTTGTAAGCACCACTTGAGTATACTTCTTGTACGGCATATGGCCTATCTCACTTAGCTTAGAACTTGCTTCCAGGTCGACGAGCAGTGATAATAGGCCTTCTTACAACAAGAACTTTGTCACCCACTTGAAAGAATCTAAGGTGGACCTTCTTATTAAAAGATCGAGATAGGCGGGCTTGATAACATGCCAAGATTTATTGTGCATCTAGCCTCTTTTCATCCAAAGCCTCCAATTCATCAGGGCATAACTGAGAGTTTTCTTCATTAGTAAGTCTTTCGTGAATAGCAAGCCGCAATGATGGGATTTGACGCTCAAGTGGCAAAACTGCTTCAACTCCATAAACAAGTGAGTGTGATACGTTATTCTATATGCCCAAAGAGATTATTTCATTCTCTCATACAAATCCCTCTTAGATTTTGAAATGATCTTCTTCAATAAGTTATAGAGTGTCTTGTTGAATGCTTCAGTAAGGCCATTAGCAGTAGCATAATGCATAATGCTGACTTGTATTTGATCAGGAGATACCAATGCAGAAGCTAAAGTTGTCAATGCATCAGCCTTTTATTTTTTGCCCCTTCTCAAGTCAGGTAGTGCATCTTTAGCGTCTTTAAATTCTTGAGGATCACCATCATTAAAAGATATATAATGATATGTATTGATATTAATGAACTTATCTTCAATCTTCACATATGGGAGAGTACCTTTCTTGTCACACATTGTGATATGATATGATGATCCTACACTTTCTACATCTTTTTCATGCTCCTTAGTATGAACTATAGTATGAATTCCTTCTTTGAGGACATCTCTACATGAAACTAAGACTTTTGTTTCTCTCCTCATTATAGAAGGAACCAAACTTTTGTGAAAAATAGGCTCTTTAGCATAAACATGGTCTTACACCCTTCTATTATTTCCTTGGCGTTTGTATTTCTTTTTCATTGGACCCAACCTATCAAACACCGAAGTTCTTAGACTTGGGCCAGTGAGCCAATCAAACATAGAAACCCTTTTTTTAGATGTTATAGAATCATCCTTAGGGGTAATGTAGTTGATACACGCCCTATTTATAGTTATACGAATCAGTGATGGTTGTTTGTAACCCAAACCTTCACGCAATTATTTGACAGCATACCCTTTCTCTATCATTATCCTCTGGGTAGGATTTAGACCATGGTTTGGACCTCCTCGTGCTTCAGGTAGGAGCTTTCCTGGCTTAAAGGATTCATCAGGATTGTATCCAGTCTTTGCCAATAACTTATCATGTATCCATGGCCTTCCTAATAAAATGTTATATGAGGTCTTTGCATCAATCACATACATTAATATGCTTGAACTCATATCTCCCATGTTGATTTATAGTTTGATAGAACCTATGGATCTTTGCCCCCTTAATTGAATCCTGAATCAAAATATGACATTCAGATAATTCATCTATCGAGATTCCAAGATTTTTCACAGTGTGAATTGGGAGTATTTTAACTCCATAACCATCATTAATCATAATTCTTTTCACTTTGTGCTCTCGTATATAGCCAACAATATACAAGGAATGATTGTGTGATGTCTAGCCCAACAAGAGGTCATTATCAGTGAATGTGATTTTTTCATTACAAGCGTTCACTTCTCCAGAAAGAGACTTAATGGGTTCTTGATGTGAAAGGATTAATGGAGACAAGTCTCCCATTGTTGCGTATTCTTTATTGATATTATAATATGAGGCCTCAACTCCAACATAAGATATTCCCTATAAAACTAACTCGGAAAGAATTCCTCCAATGTCACTGGGTAACGGGGCTTTGGACGATAATTCTTCTTAATTTGCATATTTCTCATATTCTTCTCTTCCATTTTATTTTGAGGTCTTTTTCCCATCTTTTCTCTTGTTGCTTGTTTGCTCGGCTCCTTTCGTGAGCTCATCTTGCAACGTCTCCGTCGAGTCACTAGGATCCATCCTTTATCATCAGTGTACTCAATAAGGGGTTAACTTTCTTCTAATGATTCCTTCTTCACTATTACTTCATTCATCATAGGAAGATATAATGACCTACTAACATCGATGGGTTCAAGGTTGCTAAATTTAATCATAATTTATGGGGTCGTAATTAGGACATCATCACATTCATGAACTTCAACAAAGTTGCAAGGAAATATAGGATCAAGTGAACCAAAAGTGATTAATACTTTATTGAACTTTCTTTCTCATCTTCGAGAAATATTATTCCTTCACGGGCCAAGTCCATGACCTTTTCCTTGAAAATAAAATATTTTTATATGATGACCCAACAACCGATGATATTTACAATAGTTTAGATCACTAGTCCTTCCAACTTTTTTTGGACGTTGCATTTCAGGTAACTCAAAGAGTTTATATGAAAGGGGTTCTTTAAATATTGATGGGATATCTGAGTAAAAAAATGGATACTCTTTTGCTTATATCTCCTTTAAAGTCAACTTTTTTCCAGCATTATTCTAGAAAAATTTAGTTTTCAAACTTTGCTTTTTACTTAGATTTGTGGTGAACCTCAATGGTGCAGTACTAACATTCATCACCTCTTTACTTTCAAATTTGGAACAAACTTGTACCTTTTCTTTATTCTAGTTTGTCTTTTCATTTTTGGGGCTCGTAAACAGGGGGTCCTTGATTTCCACTGGAGGACATGCTTAACTCCATATCATGAGCGTGTGGGGCAAGTTCTTCAAATGACTTGGGTTTGATTATCGGTAGGATATAACAAAGTCCCCAATGCATTCCTTGAATACACATTTCTATCCCAAAAGCCTTACTAAGTCTGTCTTTACAATTATGGCGGGCGTTCCTCCATTGATTGATGAACTCAATAACGCGTTCATCTTCTCAATGGCATATATTGTTACATTCAACCATACTTAAAATATGTCTCAAGCTATAGAAACGATTGAGAAATTCATGTTCGAGTTGTTCCCAACTATCAATAGAACTAGACTCGAGGTCAGCATACCAATCAAAAGCATTTCCTTATGAAAAGCGCACAAACTATTTAATAAAATAATCTCCATAATTTCTAGCATTGTTTCATTTTTTAAAAAAGTATGCAACATGTTACTTTAGGTTTCCTTTACCATCAAATTGTTAAAATTTTGGAGATTGATAACTTGCAGGATCTTCAATCCATCAATTCTTGAAGTATATGGCTTAGCATATGTGAGAGATGGTTTGGAAGCAATAACATACTTGTCTTTAATGGTTCCCATAATAAAGTCCTTGTATTGGTGAGTTGGGATTAACCCCTTAGTAGATACTTATAGTTCATCAGCAATATATCTTTGCTTCGCAGATGAGTTTCCTTTGTCTTGTTTTATCGAATGTTCCCAGATGCTTGGACTGAGCCTTCCACCATAATACTTTCAACTTTATCTATCAACTTGATAATTTGTTATCCTAATCTTTCACATATTTTGTTAGGCCTTCAATCGCCTTAGTCAAACTTGCAAGTTGTTCTTCCACAGTTGAGGTATTAGTCACCATTGCTTGGATAGACACCGAATATGAAAGATTAAAACATGGATTTTCCCTCAAACTAAAATCTAAGTAAAATAGTTCACATGGAGTAACTAGAGAAGACTTAGTGATCCAGGCATGATCATCCCCAGGCATGTTGTGGCCCTTAGTCTTAAATGGGCAAAGTCGAGCTAAAGTCTTCTCAATGATCTCAGCGATATTCTCCCCTTCTTCCAACTCATTTGAAATAAATCATGCCCCCTTTGAAGGTTGCAGATCAAATACAGGAGCTGATACAAATGACACTTCAAGTGTTTGTGGTCCTAGTAAGTTTTCTTTGTTCCTCGTAATGGGAGCCACACTCTCCATGGTAACATCAAGTATGTTATCCACCTCAGAGGAAAACTTGGAGTGAGTAGCCTTAGTAACAACAAATTTGGAGTAAAACTTCTTGGATGCCATTTTAGTATTCTTAAAAATGATAATTAATGCAAAGATATAAGAGGTAGAGAAGGTCCTACTGGGGGTGCCAAAATTTGTAGATGACAAATTTTTCTAAATCAAGAAAACAATAATCGAGACAGAAAAATTGAACTAACAAAATACAATATTTGATTTCAAATATTGTTAGTGTTACAATCTCTATGATAATCATCTGATTCTTCAAATTAATATGAACTTGGACTTGAACTTGATTTGAATTCAAGGGCTTGAGTAGCTTGATCTTCAATCTTCATCTTCGGACTTGAATTTGGATGTTAATTCATTACAAACACTTGGATGGTTACCACGAATGATGAATATAAACAAGTAACTTGATCTTGAACAAAATTTCCTTCGTTCTTGAACTTGAACTTGATATTGAGCTTGATTGCCTGAAACTTATACTTGTAGAGAAATTATGGGTTTTTATCCATAAGCTCTCTTCTTGCTTTTTATTTCTCCAAAAATCCTCCTCTTGGTGAGTTATGAGGACCCCTATTTATAGTTAGAGGGCAAAGATAATTGTGTGATTTGATTGGTTGGTTTAAAATTGACTATTTACATTTTTTGGGTGGAAAGCTCTAATTTGATTGTCTAGAACATGTCACCTGCACACGTGGCATGATTTTAGTGGCTCATTTTATTTAACTTGAATTACCACATAATATCGACATATGTCATTCATTTAACTTGGATTGCCACATAATATTGACATATTTCATGTTTTTAGTGGCTCATTTCATTTAACTTAGATTGCCACATAATATTGACATATGTCATGCTTTCAGTGGCTCATTTCCTTTAACATGAATTACCACCTCATATTAAATTAACCTCATATATTTGAGATTAGATGATTAACCCAATTATATCAGTCATATTATTTGGACTATTTTCTTCAATTTAATATAGTCCAAATAAATATGTGAATTTAAATTTAATAAAATTTTAATACTCACACATGTAAATCACATTATGTAATATATAT
>JAPEIP010000011.1:79966129-79986544 GCA_026120095.1 Capsicum chinense
ATATACAGTTAAAGGATCAGAAACTGATTAAGCAACGTAACACAAGAGAGTTGTTTAAACATCTGGAGATAGATGTTTTAGATATCCTTTAGTGTTTTTTTGTATAAATAAAAATGTATGTGGATTAATTATAAATATCTCAAACTAATTACAAATATCTCATCTTTTGTACTTTCTCTCTCTAAGATTCTCATACATACCAAAACATCCTTTTTAGATCGACTAATGCTCCTTAATATATGCCAAAAATTTAGCGGTTTCAAGATTTCAAAATTCAAATATTAACTGATCAAATTGCTCAACTTCATCATCTTCTTCAATTACTTTTGAGGTTTGTTCAATTTCTCAATTTTTTTCAACTTTACCAAATCAAAAAATTCTAATTTTCATTGTTGCATATGCGCAATTATCAAACTCTTCGCATTGTAATGACATTTAAGTTCGAGCTTTGTTTATTTTTTCTTTAATTTATTTTTGAGGTTTTTTTTTCATCTTTACGGTTTCAACTTTAAGATGTTTGGCTGTTTGTTTATTTTTTCATCATCTTTTTCAAAAATCAAAGGTTTCTTTATTGCATATGCTTAATTCTCAAAATCAGCACGGCCTCGATTTCCAAAGGTTTTCAATTTTCTTTTTAATCTATATTTTTTCTCCATTTTATGCACTCTTATGCATAGGTATGTTAGATCTACTATAATTTCTACTCCATATACATTGATACAAAATGTATATGGTTGACCCATTCTGTTATTATATACATGCAAGGTTATCAATAAGGTTTTTTGGTGGTATGTATATGGCTTGAAGAATTCCCATCTTATATGAGTAAGGATTATGTATAAGTGTTGTCTGCGTTATGCAATTTATATGGTTTGACCCATTTTTTAGATTTTTCCTTCAGTTATGCTTCAACTTACTTAGGCATGTTGTGAATAAGTATATGGTTTACTAAGTTTACCTCAAACATTACTGTAGTTATATTTCACCATATTTATGTTATACATAAGCCTGTTATGTATAAGAATATGTTTTTATACATTACTATAGTCATGTTTTCTTTATACAAGTCTTTTTTTCTGTTTTAAAATTTTTTATGTCCCTTTATTTCATTAGGGTCTCTTTTTCTATGGTTCTAAAATTTTCTAGGTGATTTATGTGGTAAATTTCCTTTTAGGAGTATATGTTTTGGAAAATTTTCCATAGTTAAGGAATTCATTAATTACACATTAATAAAGTACAATCTTGGATAATTATTAGATTGATTTATTTCTTTAAATATCGTTAAAACAGTTAACTCATATACATAGATTATAATGTATAATTACGTGGAGGATGTATATGAACATTTATAATCCGGAAGAGAGAAAAACTAAATAACAAATCTAGGAGAAAAGGTAATTAAATACCAAACATCTAAAACTTATGTTGTTTACACTTAAAATTAATTGGAAAAAAACTATTCTAAGATATGACTTACAATCTCTTATAATTCAATGACAGTCCTAACACTCTGGACCAAAAAATTAACAAGTTTTTCATTGCCACTGGTTGATTTTCCTTCGTAACTAATCCATAATTGATTCCCATTATGGGTGAACTTGTTATTTCCACCCCAGTAATTCGATGAATTAGAATGTATTTGTAAAGGATGCAATTCTTTGATCAGCATAATTTGATAATTTTGATGATCATTAAGGCTCAGTGGGATGAATATAATATATTTTTGTCTTAATCTTTCCTTGAACAATATGACTACTATCTCCTTAGAAATATATGGGCGATTCCCTGGTCTGCTTTTGATTTTCCTCTTCCTCTTGTTGCATGTGTGAACTGATTCTGGTCAATTAGGAAGGGAAATTGGATTAATTGATAATCAAGATTTAATTTGTAGATATTACTTATTTATAATATTTAGTCTCAATTCATGTGAATGTGTTTTATGAGTAGCACGGAGTTTAAAAGAAAAGAAAAAACTTTGAAATATGTTATCTTTAATACCATCATTTCATCAAAAGTAAAAGTAGGACATCAAAGCTAAATTTTTAAAATTAATGAAAGATTTTCCACATTAATTGAGTGGAGCAAAACTTAGAATTTTCAAAGAATATCCGAAAGTTATCATCTAAACTGACATACAAAGTTTATCTTTCCTTTTTTATTTGTAACCTTTTATTTCTCTTTTTGGTTTGGGTAGAAGAGATGAGAAACGTTACCCAATTGACTTCCTATTAGTACGTGGTAGTGTAGGAAGTTTTTTTTTGGTTAAAGAGGATCCTGACATTCAGAGATTAAGTTTTAGTATTACAACAGGTAGTAAGAGGCTGGGGGGCTCTCATTAGTCTGAGTAGGGAGATGATTTAAGTTAATTACATTATCAATAGTAACTTTTCTAGGGAAAGCATTTCCTAGTTTGTCTGCTGCTAAGGCTTCTACCGCACACAAAGGAGGAAGTGTCAAAATCTGCAGCTGATCAAAAGAAGCATTCCCAGTCTCCGTCCTGTCTATTGAGTCCCAGTGACATCTTATATTTCCTGATCATCTTTATAATTTTAACTGAAATATATTTTTAATGGTTTGGTTCCATGAATATTTACTAATCTACATGCAATTTCGAAGAACTTGAGGTAAAAAAAAATGAAAAAATAAATAAATAAATCAATGGTTGGAGACAAACTAAGGTTTTGAATCTTGATAATTCATATTTGGCAGGGAATAGAAAGAGACGGATATGAGAAATAGCTTTAGGAGAATAAACTATTAAAATATATTTCATTCTGATATATTTAACGTGAGAAGAATTTCAATTTATAATACTTTTTATTTAGAGTTTGAATATTTACATTTAAGTTTTGTAATATTGATTTAATTTAAATCAATGTTGCTTCAAAATCTATAAGAATAAGTATTGTTGTTGTTGTTGTTGTTGTTGTTATCATTATTACTGTTATTATTATAATGAAAAAATAAATAAAAATTCAATGATTGGAGATAAACTAAGGTTTTGAATCTGGATTATTCATATTTGGCAGGAAAAAGAAAGAGAAAGATATGAGAAATTGCTTTAGGAGAAAAAAGTATTAAACATATATTTTATTATGATATATTTAACGTGAGAAGAATTGTAATTTATAATACTTTTTGTTTAGCACTTGAATATTTTCATTTAAGTTTTGTAATATTGATTTAATTTAACTCAATTTAGCTTCAAAATCTATAAGAATAAGTATTGTTGTTGTTGTTATTACTATCATTATTATTGTTGTTGTTGTTGTTGCTGCTACTGTTGCTATGTTATGAAATATAAAATAAGAACAAGAAGAATAGTTAGAGAAGAGAGAGTGGTTATTATTTCTATTAAGAGGTTTCTTGATGGGGTTAATTACAATGAAGAAAAACCCCTCATTTATAAGGAAAAACTAACCTTGGGGTTTCTAACTTTTCCATAAATAGACATTCACTATATATGGTAAAGTAGACATTCATTATATATGATAATATATTTATAACACTCCCCCTTGAATGTCTCCTTGATAGATAATGTGTCTCGTTAAAACCTTACTAGAGAAAACCCACTGGGGAAAAAATCTAAAGAAGAAAAATGAGTACACATCTCTAATAATACGCATATAGGCTGCCTCATTAAAAACCTTACAAGAAAAATCCGGTGGGACAAAATCTCGTAAGGAAAAAAAGTGCAGCGCGTATTAACTCCTCCTAATGAAAACATCCCTGAACCTTTATGTTCCAATTTGTGCACCAGTTGGAGGAGACTTGGTGAATAAATCAGTCACACTATCACTTGAACGAATCTGTTGCACGTTAATGTCTATATTCTTTTATAGCTCGTGTGTATAAAAAAGCTTTGACAAAATATGCTTCGTTCTATCTCATTGAGTCCTCCTTTAAGTTGTGTTGTGCCTGCTGCATTATCCTTATATAAAATCATGGGTACTTTGTCATATTTCAAACCACATTTTTCTCGAATAAGATGTATTGTGGACTTCTACCACACACACTCTCGACTTGCTTCATGAATAGTTATTATCTCAGCATGGTTTGATGAAGTAGCTATGATAGAATGTTTTGTAAATCTCCAAGATATGGCAGAACCCACCCACCCAATCCCAATATAAGAACACATAGCTTATTTGAGATCGAGCTTTATATGGGTCAGATAAGTACCCAATATCAGCATAACCAATAAGATCGGGACTACAAGCGTTAAAAAAAAAATAATATCATGTATTTTATCCCATTTTGATGTCTCCTAGTAGAAGCATAGCTACACTTTGCTAACAAATTAATTGAAAATATTATATCAGACCTTGTAGAACTTACAAGATACATGAGTGCACCAATTGTACTAAGATATGGTACTTTATAACCAATCCAAATTGGTATATTTCTCGTTTCAGCAAAAAATCTCTTGCTTTTGGAAACTCTCCAAGAGTTTCAATAATTTTTAAACTATAAGCTTCTGTAGTATAAGGATTATAAATAAGTTTTCCAGAAACTTTTATATCTTCAAACATTTTGAATCCTTAAAAAAGATTTCATATAAATTTTGTCAAGTGACAATATTCAACATTTCATGAGTGATATCTTCAGGTATCTGGACTGCAAATCAAATAAGTATTATGCTTACCAAGACTCATCATTTCTTTCACTTAATAAATATTTCTACGCCAGCATGCTTAAATAAATGTAGAATTTGGATTCTCATATTTTTTGTTATATTACCCCAATATTGTATCAAATGTACTGATGATATATCATTTCGTATCGATTCACAGTGTGACATAACATTTTGAGATCTCATCACTTCATTATTTTCAAGTACCTGAATCTTTCATAAGGTTTCATGAACTATTATGTTGTAAGTTCTTCAAGAACACATTTCCTTCTTATTATGATTATTTACTCCTTATCCTTTTCAAGGATTATTTTATTTAAAATCAATTGGTCTATCATGATTTACGTATGTATAAACTTTGCCCTTTAGGGACATAAAATAAGAGCACTTGCAACTTACATATGAGATTAAATTTGAGTCAGCAAATACTACCGGCATTTGACTTGAATTATCTTTTGAATAAGGATTTGATGATAATTCATAACATATTTCATAATGGCTTATAATCTCCTCCTTATGTTAGGAAAACTAACATACATCCTCCATCGACTTTGGGGAATCCATCTTTGTCCATAATGTTATATTCATTAATCATATATACCGCACATAAAACTATTAGATGGACAACATGTGGTTCCTGACTCAGAATTAACTTTGAGGGACAATTAATCATAATTTATTGGTTTGATGCATACAAGTACTTTTGTATATAATATTTCAAATCAACACATGAAGTTTTTGTTCTCATTAGCAATGGTTCATATATTTATCAAAGACATTCTATGCCAAATCAACATTATCAAGATGAACTGTCATGATTACACAATTTGAAAATTATGTTCTTAACTCAGTTTTACAGAGTAAGAAATTTTATGAATGTCAAAATGCAATTTAATAATAAACTCAAATGTGATCATCTTATATCAATGCATCTTAATAGATCACATGATGGGTGAACTGACCCATATTCATTTTTTATAGTTTTCAGATTTTAAGTGATTGAATCCCAACATTAGTCGGTCCAACCAACTTATCATGAGAACAAGAAACATAAACAATTCTTGAAGAATCTTATATTTCTTCAACATATGTCTAATACTTAATATTCACATCTTCGTAATGCCAAATCATTTATGTTAATAGATTAAATAATTTGTATTAGTAACTCGAAGTTACTATAACATGTGCAAAAATTCTTTAGTACACATCAGGTTTACTATTACATTAATTTCATATTTACTACTTTGAGAGTAAATTTCAGAGTTCTACTATTTCAGAAATAAACCCTGCTCAATTATTCTACCTCTTCAAGAGGTAGATCGTGATATCTTCACAATCAAGAACATGTTCGTATTTATATTGACTAAATACAGACACTTCATTCCAGGGGTATGAATTTGTATTTATAACAATCAAATTTTGATTCCTAGTAATGGAATATAATCGTGCCTTAAGCCTATCAAATTGTAAGACCCTACAAAATACTAAGCTTAATTCAATCTATTAAGATTGTGTAATACCTTGTACTTTTTCCTAGCTAATTATATCTCAAGAATGTCTAGTATTAGCTTCTAGATTTAATAATGGTTATTCCAATAGGAATTTTTAAGATTTTCACTTTTGGTCATGTGAGAAATTCAATAAGCTTTTCATCGATATAAGATTCGCCCAAATCCGATAACTGGGTCAGAAGTTATGACAATTTTAAGTTCCCGTCGTAAAACAATACCATATTAGTCAATGGCGCGCCGCGCCACAAGAGGAAATGGCATTTGGAAAATTCCAGTAGAGGTCCATGATTATGGTGCGTCGCACCAGTACCCAAATTTAGAATTGTCCATTTTCCAATGTCTCAGCACGATTTTCCCTACGTCGCGACAAAGTTTCAGGTCGCAAAAGAAGAGGCAACGCAATGGCTCCGCGTCGCGCCATCCCTCAGTTTTCCAATTGTTAAATTCCTATGACATGGTGCGATAGAGCCGCGTCGCTCCAGGGGTTTAGTTCAGAAAAATTTTACTGAAATTAAATGACGCGTCCAGGGTTAAAAGGGTCAACTTTCCACCCCTATTTAATCCTTTTAACACGTGATTCAGCCACTTTTCACCCAAAATATACTAGTTTCTCTCAAGTTTCTCTCAAGAACAAGCTAGGGTTTTCATAGAAGATCCAATTTCAACAAGGTTTCACCATCAATCTTCACGAAATCACGAACTAAGGTATGTATAGTGTTCATTCATGGACTCCTTTCGTCCATGAAGCCCAAGAATACCTTTTTAAAATTTAAGTTTATGGATTTTCTTATGAATTTCATGATTGGGCTGCTCTTGTTCATGTGTATAATGAGAAATTGATTCTACTCCATGTTGGGTGATAAATTCTATATGGGTTAAATTATTATAGATATAGATTCATGCAAACCTATGACTAAACCCTTGAATAATGAAATTAGAATTGAACCGTAAGGTTTAATTATTGTACAATGATGTTTACATGTACCATACCTACAATATGTTTAATTAAATGCCTGGATGAAGGAAAAGTACCTAACTAGCATGATACCATAAAATCCCCACATATGTACAAGTTAAGCCTATCACATGTTTTGATGAAATGCTTCCATAAATGTATTATGGATTATGATATTAGTTATATGTTTAAGTAATTTATGCTTGGTCAGTTTCCTTCCATCGAGTCCTAGGGGTACACGTACCCAAAACATTAGCTGTGTGCCTAGAGCCATGTCATGTTTTCACGTTACTCTCACTCAAGCTATGAATCCTTCGACTTTAGACAGTCTTATGACTCAAGAAATCTCCATGATCTCATGAACTCAGTAAACTATCAGATATCAATAGTATTTTGTCAGTCAACGAAATTCAGTAACTCAGCCCATGTTCAGTTCAGTAAATCATGTTCGAATTCCATTCAGATGGGAGTAGAAATTAGCACTGGGTGAACCCAAGGGTAGGGACACACACTATCAGATGAGGGTGTGATCCTGAGTAGTCATCCTTGCATTCCAAAACTATGTAGCCAGCATAGATTGAGACATCAACACTGTCGATGAGGGATGATGAGGTGGATAAGCACTATCAGATAAGGGCCCCACCGTTCGCATAAAGGGGACACTATCGGATAAGGGTCACCAATAGCTTGTCCTTACCAGTGGCGCGGTATTGACACTCTTCTAATTGGGGTTACAGATTGTACCCCAACTCATCTATAATAATGTATCAGGGGTATGTCGGTTAGATAACTACTTCTCATAGTTTCATATTACAGAATCAAAATTGTCAGACACAGTTAATTAGTCTCAGTAATAGAACTCAGATAATTCTTCAGATTTTAGAAATATCAGATACAGTACAGAACTCAGATAGTTCCATCAGATTCAGGACTATCAGATACAGTCACTCATGTTATCAGTTATATTCAAATTCAATAATCATGTTCTCACAGTATTAGTGTCAGTTGTTATGTCTCATACATGTATTCTCATATTCATGATAGTTAGCCAGTTATTATTATTGTTCATAATATGAACCCCTTTTATTCAGCCTACCTCACATGCATACCAGTACATTTAAAGTACTGACGCATTTGTGCTATGGTGTCTTATACCATAGGTTTAGATACACGAGCTCCAGAGCAACGTAGATTACAGATATCTACAGACAGAGTTGGAAATGAGTCCTCATCTTTTAAGGATATGATTATTTCCCTATTATCTCATTAATAAATTTATTAGTTTGAGTTAGTTAGGGACATGTCCCATCAACTCAGTTAGGGACATATCCCATCAACTCCTTACTCAGACAGATCAGTCAGTTAGAGTCTTTCTAGACTATCATATTTCAGACTTCAGTATGTTTAGTTTTGTTTTGGGTATTCTATTACCCCCACACATATGTTATATCATTAAGATCATGTTCAATATTGAACCTTATGGCCTTTCAGTTCATGTTTCCATATTATAAAGTATTTTATGCAGTATAAAGGTACAGATATCAGTCATGGGTTAGCTTGTGGTCCTTTGAGTTCAGGAGCACCGTGTAGCATTTCGGGTACCAGATTCGGGGCGTTATAGCTTTTCAATGGGTCCTAAACTTAGAATATTTTACCTAAGTACTCAAACTTAGTGTCATTTTAACCTATAAAGGTTGGATATCTTATTTTTCTACCTTTACATCCATTAAATATTGATGTTTAGGTTGATTCATGATCAGGAATATTTGTAGGTATTTTCGGATAAGTTTTAAATTTTTCAGACTTCGTTTGAAGCTTCTTTGGAATCCCAAATTATTGAATCAATGTGATCTTGGCGCGCCACATCGACTATCGCATTGATTACTATTTTCCCTAGCTACCAGAATCCAATTCCAGTGAATTGATACAAACATGGCATGACACGTTGGCTATCGCATCAATTCCATCGATGCGCCGCGTCGACCTGCGCGTTGGTAATCTAATTTTCAGTCATTAAAAGACTGCATTCTTAGGGGTATTTTGGTCTTTTTCCCTCAAATCTCATCCCCAAAACACTAAATTAAACTCTTTATAGAGAAAATATAGTCATTCTTTCTCAAATTTGCTCAAGAACAAAACCCTAGAAGATCCAATTTCAAATCAAGAACTTAAGATTAAACCATAACCTTTCAAAAATTCTTCAACAAAGGTATGTGAAGTGTTCATCCAAGTGTTTCTTCCACCCATGGAGACCAAGAATCTCTTTTGAACTTTAAGTAATTGATTTTATGATTTTCATGGTTGGAATTAAAGTTATCCATGATTGCTATTTGAATTAAGTTTCTAATTCATGATTATATTTATGCATCTCATGTGAAATTGATCATTATGTATGTAGATTCATGTGAATCCATGATAAACCCTTAACTTCTGAAATTAGAGATGAATTATGATGCTCACTTACTATTCAATACCATGTGCATATACTATGCTCACTAAGTGTTTGATAAATTTTCAATGTGAACTATTAAGAGAATGAAATTATGTCACGTTAGCTTATGTGCAAGTTATATCATACAAGTGTTTGTCAAAATGCCCCAATGAATGAATGATGATCAAGTTCATAGTTTACATATTTCATGTTATGGCATGTATCTTAATTTATGCTATCGAGTCCTGGGGGTACTTGTACCCAATAATTTAGCTGATTACCTAGAGCTATGGTCAGTCATAGAATAGTATCAGTCGTGACACGATCAGTAGTACTCTCAGTCAATTATAGAACTCAGGAAAACTCAGTAGAATACATATTAGTCCAGTCCAATTCACTATCCAGTTCAGACCTTGGTAAACTCTGTCAGCTAACAGAATTCAGTAGTATTTCGTCAGTCAACGGAACTCAAAGAACTCAGTTTAGTTCAGCTAAACAATAATCTTAGTAATCATTCAGTCCAGCCTAGTATAGACTAGAAATTAGTTCAGTGTCTCCTCAGTTGGGAGTAGGATTCAGTACCGAGTTAACCCAGGGATGGGGGCATTCCTGTCAGTAAAGGGTTTGACCCTTAGCAGCAATCCCTACATTACCGAACTACGTAGCCAACATAGGTTAAGGTATCTTCCCGCGAAATATGAAGAGACTAGATACTTCTCATCCGAGTTATCCTGCCAGCAAGGATTGATGAAAGAGCTTCCTGTCAGAGAGGGTTAACTCATAGCTTGTCCTTACCCATGGCATCGTATTGACACCCTTCTAACTTGAGCTATAGATTGGATCCCAGATCAGTTATAAAAAGGACATTTCAGTTAGATGATTACCTCCCACAGTCTCAGTTCCAGTCTCAGTCTCAGAATAGAACTCAGTTTAGTTCTACAGATTCAGGACTATCAGACATAGTCACTCAGCTTAATACAGAACTCAGTATGGTTCCACAATATTCAAAACTGTGAGATACATCTATTCAAATAATCAAAAATACAATATTCATAAACTCAAATATCAGTAATCAGTATTCCACTTTAGTACTCAGTATTAGCATAATTCTAGTTACAGTTTATGTATTCATACATATACTCTTACTCAGCCATACTCATGTTATTCAGTTATTATTGTGCATACATATGAACCTATGTATATAAGCCTACCTCACTGAGCATACCAGTACATTCAAAGTACTGACGTATGCTTTTATTTGTGCTATGATGTCTTATATCATAGGTTCAGACTCACGAGCTCCATCCTTAGCAGTTCAGACTCTTAGCTTTCAGAGTTGTGGTGATTCCTCATAGTTAGAGGACATGCTTATTATTTATAGTACTTTAGTTTTATTTCAGTAGACGAAGTTAGTTAGGGGCTTATCCCATCAACTCCACAGTTCAGATAGTTTGAGGCTTTTTTAGACTAGAGTATTTTCAGATAGATGTTCAGTTTTTCGCTACTTATATTCAGTTTTGGTATTTTAATACTGCATTCAGATTTATTTACAGATTTGAACCGGGCGGCATATGTTTCCACCTATTTCTGTAAATAATTACAGTATCCATTATAGAGTTATTACAACAGGTACCAGTTATGGGTTAGCTTGTGGTCCTTCAGGATTATGAGCATCGTGTAGTGTCCAGGGTAGAGACTCGGGGCGTTACAAGCTTGGTATCAAAGCCAGGTTTCAACTGAGTCCTAGGAAGTCTAAAGAGCATCTAGTAGAGTCTTATGCGTGGGTGTGTTGTGTGTCATACTTATGGACAAGAGGCTACGAGATGATTTAGGAAAAGTTTCCTTTCAGTCAGTATTCATGTAGTGCGAGTTAGTATAAGCTCCATTTACACTCTCTTTCTAATCCTAGATTCTCTTTCGTTTATAGAATAAGACTCCAAAGAGGACTCAAGGAAGAGAAATGGGAGATCAGTCAGCCCCTCAGCCTGTCCATCCAAATCCTCTGGACGAGCATGTCTCCCATACAGAGTTCAGAGCAGCCTTCACCATACTAGCTTATTCTACGGCAGCCCAGAATGAATGTCCAGTTATGGTTCCATCCAACCCAATAGCCAATACTACTACTTCCAGGATTTGGAAATTTACCTGAATGAACCCTCCATCGTTTACCAGGTTTAATTCAGATAAGGACCCTCAGAAATTTCTTGATCAGGTGCAAAAGGTTACATATATCATAGGGGTGACTACTGTTGAGAGCACTGAGTTGGATGTATACCAGTTACAGGATATGGCTCACTCATGGTACAAATATTAAAAGGCAGAGAGGGTCACAGATGTATGGTCCATAGAATGAGAAAAGTTTGCAGTTGCTTTTCTAGATAGGTTCTTCTCGCTAGAGTTGAGGGAAGTGAAATTTTTAGAGTTTATAAACCTGAAGCAAGGCAATATGATAGTGAGAAGTATTCTCTCAAGTTTACTCAGTTATCCAGATATGCCCCACATGTTATAGCAGATAGCATAGCGAAGATGAGTAAGTTCGTGTCAGGAGTGTCTAGCAGTGTGGTCAAGGAGTGTAGAACCGCAATGCTTATTAAGAAGATGGACATAGCCAGGCTCATATTCCATGCTCAACAGATAGAGGAGGCCAATAATAAAGAGAAGAAGAAAGAGAATAAGAGGGCGAGAACAAGTAGTTTTAATTTTGCTCAGCCTAAGTCAGAGGGTGGGAATCATTCTCAGTTCTGCCCGAAATCCTCAGTTCTATCTCCTTCCTCAGCCAGTACTATAGTTTTAAAATTTAGAGATGGCAACCAAGATAGGGCATCAGTTCCTAAACCCCAGGGCAGTTTAGCAGAGCCAGAACCAATCCCCTTTGCCAAAAGTGCTGCAGAAACCACTAGGGTATCTATAGAGCTGGCAGTGATATGTGTTTTAGATATGGCAATCCAGGCTATAGAGTTAGACAGTGTCCTCAGGTGGGTTCGCAGAGTCTGCATACCCATCCCCCAGCTCAGTCCAGTCGCCCGAATCAGCAGGGTGCCTTTTCCAGTGCCACCAGTGGGCAGTGCCCAAATAGACTCTATATTCTTCAATACCGACAGGATCAGGAAAGTTCTCTTAATGTGGTCACTGGTACATTACAAGTTTTCCATTTGCATGTTTACATTTTACTAGATCCAGGAGCTTCTTTGTCTTTTGTTACTCTATATATAGCAGTTGATTTTAGAGTCAGTCTCAAAATTTTAGCAGATCCCTTCTCATTTTCTACCCCAATGGGTAAATCTATCATAGCCCAGCGGGTATACAGGAGCTGTCCAGTTATGATATCTCAGAAAGTTACTTAAGCAAATCTAGTCAAATTAGAGATGACTGATTTTGATGTCATTCTTGACATAGATTGGCTTCATTCCTGCTATACCTTAGTAAACTGTAGATGCATAATTGTCCAGTTTCAGTTTTCTAATAAACCCTTCCTAGAGTAGAAGGGTAGTACTTCAGCACTTAGGGGTCAATTTATTTCTTACCTTCGAGCTAGAAAGATGATATCTAAGGGATATGTCTACCATCTCGTTTGAGTCTAGTACTCTAGTTTAGAAACCCCTACTCTTGAATCAGTATCAGTAGTATGTGAATTCTCAGATATATTTTCCAAAGATCTTCTCAGAGTTCCTCCCAAAAGGAAAATTGATTTTAAAATTAATCTTCTCCCAGATGCTCAGCCCATCTCTATCCCGCCATACGGGATGGATTTATCAGAACTTAGAGAATTAAAAGAACAGTTAAAGGATTTCTTAGATAAGGGATTCATTAGACCCAGTATGTCCTCGTGGGGCACACCAGTTTTATTCATGTGTAAGATATATGATTCTCTCCGAATGTGCATAGATTACTGTCAATTAAACAAAGTTATAGTCAAGAACAAGTATCTACTTCTCAGAATCAATGAATTGTTTGACCAACTTTAGGGTGTCAGTTATTTCTCTAAGATAGACCTCAGATCAGGCTATCATCATTTTGGACTTAGGGGAAGTGACATCCCAAAAATAGTTTTTCGAACTCGGTACGGTTACTTCAAATTTTTAGTCATGTCCTTTGGTCTTACCAATGCCCCAGCAGCCTTCATGGACTTGATGAATCGTGTATTCAAGTAGTACATGGACATGTTTGTCATAGTCTTTGTAGATGACATTCTTATTTACTCTCGTAGTAAACATGATCATTCAATCTCAGAATAGTATTGTAGACTCTTAGAAACCATCACCTATTTGCCAAATTTAGTAAGTGTGAATTTTGGCTAAGGTTAGTAATATTTCTTGGCCATATAATTTCTGGTGATGACATTGGAGTTGATCCCTAAAGGCTGAAACAGTAAGAAACTGGCCTAAGCCTATCTCTTCATTATATATCAGGAGTTTCTTGGGTTTGGCTGGCTATTACCGATGGTTTATTGAGATATTTTCATCTATTGTATCCCCTATATCAAGATTGATCAGAAGAAAGTCAAGTTACAGTGCTCAGATTCTTGTGAGAAGAGTTTTCAGAAGTTGAAGGCTCGACTCACCACAGCTCCAGTGTTGACCCTACCAGATGGTTTCGACAGTTTTATTGTGTACTGTGACACTTTTGGAGTCGGATTGGGTTGTATTTTGATGTAGAGAGGTAAGGTCATAGCCTATGCCTCTAGACATCTTAATCCCCATGAGAAGAAATATCCTACTCATGATCTTGAGTTAGCAGTAATAGTTTTTGCCTTAAAGATTTGAAGGCATTACTTGTATGGTGTGCACACTGATGTGTTCACTGATCATAAGAGCCCATAGTATGTGTTCTCTTAGAAAGACCTCAATCTCTATCAGAGAATGTGGTTGGAATTGTTAAAAGACAATGACATGAGTATTATGTATCATTCGAACAAGGCCAATAAAGTGGTTGACGCTCTCTGTTGAATGCCTATGGGTAGTGTTGCCCATGTTGAGAACAGTAAGAAAATGTTAGCCCAGGAAGTTCATCAGTTAGCCCGACTAGGTGTTCGCTTAGTTGATTCAGCAGAAGGTAGTATGTGGGTACAGAGTAGCTCAGAATTATCCATAGTATCCAAAGTATAGGAAAAGCAGGATAGGGATCCCAGTCTAGTCCACTTGAAGGAATCAGTTAGAAATCAAAAGGTAGAGGTTTTATCCTAAGGTAGAAATGGTATTTTACATTGTCAAGGTCGTCTGTGTGTGCCAGGTGTAGATGACTTGAGGCAACGAATTCTCGCAAAGGTGTATGGTGCGCGTTACTCTATTCATCCAGGGGCCACGAAGATGTGCTGCGATTTACGAGAGATCTATTGGTGGAGTGGCATAAAAAGTGACATTGTAGAGTTTGTGGCTAAGTACTCAACATGTCAGTAAGTTAAGATTGAGCATCAAAATCCTAGTGGGTCCATGTAGGATTTAAGTATTCCCACCTGGAAATGGGAAGAAGTGAACATGGATTTTGTGATGGGCTTGCCTCATACTCGTTGTCAGCATGATTTAGTTTGGGTCATTATAGATAGAATGACCAAATCAGCTTATTTCCTTCCAGTTCATACGTCTTATTCAGCCAAGGATTACGCCAAGATCTATATCAGGGAGTTGTCCAGATTAAACGGTATTCCATTATCTATTATCTCATATAGAGGTACCCAGTTTATCTCTCATTTCTGGAAAGCATTCTAAAAGGGTCTTGGTACCCGATTTCATCTCAGTACAGCCTTTCATCTTCAGACAGATGGTCAAGCAAAAAGTACCATTCAAACCTTAGAAGATATGCTGCGAGCATGTGCGATAGACTTTAAAGGTAGTTAGGATGACCACTTTTCTTTGGTTGAGTTCGCATATAACAATAGCTATAACTCCAATATTTAGATGGCTCCATTTGAGGTGCTTTATAAGAGGAGGTATAGATCTCCCATTGGTTGGTTTAATACCTATGGGAACAGCTATCACTCCAGTATTCAGCTTCTCTAAAGTGTTTGATACCTTAGAGAAGGTCCAGCTAATCAAGGAAAGGTTTAAGACAGCTCAGAGCCGATAGAAATTATACGCAGATGTGCGCAGAAAGGATCTCGAGTTTGAGATTGGTGACTATGTCTACTTAAAGATCTCTCTTATGAAAAGAGTGAAGCATTTTGGCAAAAAAGGGAAACTCAGTCCCCAATATATTGGTTCTTACCGAATTCTCAGCCATTTCGAAAAGGTAGCTTACGAGCTTGAGTTACCTTTAAATTTATCTTCAATTCATCTAGTGTTTCATGCCTCCTTGCAAAAGAAATGCATAAGTAACCCATCAATTGTAGTCCCTATTGAGGGCATAGATATTCAGAACAGCCTCTCTTATGAAGACATCCCAGTTGAAATCCTTGATTGTCAGATTCGCAGACTAAGGAACAAAAAGTTCCTTTAGTCAAAGTTTTTTGGTGAAATCAGTACGTTGAGGGAGCTACTTGGGAAGCAGAAGCAGACATGTGAACCAAGTATCTTCATCTATTTTTGGCTAATTCAGACTCAGCTCAAGGCAATAGTTTCCCTAAGCTTAATCAGTTTCATGTTCAGATATCAGTTACAAACTTGGTATAGTTACCATTGCATTTTTAGTTATACGTTCATGAGCCAGTTCAGTCATGCATCAGATATGTATGTTCAGTATAAAGATTTTGTTTATCAGTAATCTCAGTCATGCATTCATGAATTATGTTTATTTATATCCATGCATCGGATATGCATGTTCAGTATTATAATACAGAATACCAGTAATATCAGTCATATAGTCATGTTCTAGATGTTCATGTCCAGTAAGTAAGTAAGTCTGTCAGTATTCTCAGTCTCAGCAGTCTCATTCGAGGATGAATATTTCCAAAGGGGAAATAATGTAAGACCCCGCAAAACCCTAAGCTTAATTCAGTCCTTTAGGCTTGTCAAGGGGTCCCAGACTTAGAATATTTTAGCTAAGTACTCAGACTTAGTGTCATTTTAACCTACGAAGGTTGGTAGTCTTATTTTGCGACCTTTATATCTATTAAATATTGATGTTCAGGTTGATTCATGATCAGAAATATCCGTAGGTATTTTCAAATAAGTTTCGGATTTTTTGGACTTTGTTTAAAGCTCCTTTGAAATTCCAAAATAGTGAATCAATGCGATCTTGGCGCGCTACATCGACTATCATGTTGATTGCTATTTTCCCCAGCTACCAGCGTCTAATTCTAGTGAATCGATGCGAACATAGCATGATGTGTTGGCTATTGCATCAATTCCATCGATGCGCCGCGTCGACTGCGTGTCGGTAACCCAGTTTTTAGTCATTAAAAGACCGCATTCTTAGGGGTATTTAGGTCTTTTTCCCTTGATTCTCAGCCTCCAAAACACAAAATTAAACTCCCTATAGAGAAAATATAGTCATTCTTTCTCAAATTTGCTTAAGAAAAAAACCCTAGAAAATTTAATTTCAAATCAATAACTCAAGATTCAACCATAAGCTTTCAGAAATTCTTCAATAAATGTATGTGAAGTGTTCATCCAAGGATTTCTTCCACCCTTGGAGCCCAAGAATCTCTTTTGAACTTCAAGTAATTGATTTTATGATTTCCATGGTTGGAATTAAAGTGTATCCATGATTGTTGTTTGGATTAAGTTCCTAATTCACGATTATATATATGTATCTCATGTGAAATTGATCATTATGTGTGTAGATTTATGTGAATCCATGATAAACTCTTGGCTTGTGAAATTAGAGATGAATTATGATGCTCACTTGTTGTTCAATACTATGTGCATATACTATGCTTACCAACTGCTTGATAAATTGTCCATGTGAACAATTAAGAGAATGAAATCATGTCATGTTAGCTTATGTTCAAGTTATATCGTGCAAGTTCTTGTCAAAATTCCCCAATGAATGAATGATGATCAAGTTCATAATTTATATGTTTCTTGTTATGCCATGTCTCTTAATTTATGATATTGATTTTGGGGGTACTTGTACCCGATAATTTAGCTGATTACTTAGAGTCGTGGTCCGTCATAGAAAAATATCAATCACGACATGATCAATAGTACTCTCAGTCAGTTACAGAACTCAGGAAAACTCAGTAGAATTCATATTAGTCCAGTCTAATTCAGTATCTAGTTCAGACCTTAGTAAACTCAGTCAGCTAACAGAATTCAGTATTATTCCGTAGTCAATGAAACTCAGTGAACTAAGTTTAGTTCAGCTAAATAATAATCTCAGTAACCATTCAGTCCATTCTAGTACAGACTAAAAATTAGTTCAGTGTCTCTTCAGTTGAGAGTAGGATTCAGCACCGAGTTAACCCAGGGATGGGGATATTTCTGTCAGTAGAGGGTTTGACCTTTAGCAGCAATCCCTGCGTTACAGAACTACGTAGATAGCATAGGTTGAGGTATCTTCCTTTCAAACATTATGAGGGTTGAGTTAATACTTCTCATCCGAGTTATCCTACCAGCGAGGGTTGACGAAAGATCTTCCTGTCAGAAAGGGTTAACTCACAGCTTGTCCTTACCCATGGCACGATATTGACACCCTTCTAACTAGGGTTACAGGTTGGACCCCAGATCAGTTAAAGAAGGGGCATGTCAGTTAGATGATTACCTCCCACAGTCTCAGTTTCAGTCTCAGTCTCAAAATAGAACTCAATTCAGTTCTACAGATTTAGGAATATTAGACATAGTCACTCAGCTCAGTATGGTTCCACAGTATTTAGAACTATCAGATACAGTTATTTAGATCATCAGTAATATAGTATTCATAAACTCAGATATCAATTATCAATATTCCACTTCAGTACTCAGTATTAGCACGATCTCAGTTACAATCTATGTATTCATGCATGTACTCGTACCCAGTCATACTCATGTTATTCAGTTATTATCATGCATGCATATGAACTCATCCATATCATCCTACCTCACTGAGCATACCAGTATATTCAAAGTGCTGACGCATTTTTTTCTTTGCACTATGATGTCTTATATCATAGGTTTAGACTCACGGGCTTCAGAGCACCCTTAGCAGTTCAGATTCTCAGCTTTTAGACTAGTGGTGAGTCCTCATAGTTTGGTCCATGCTTATTATTTATAGTACTTCAGTTTTATTTCAGTAGACGGAGTTAGTTGGGGGCTTGTCCCATCAACTCCACAGTTCAGACAGTTAGAGTCTTTTTCAGACTAGAGTATTTTCAGATAGTTATTTAATTTTTTAGTACTTATATTCATTTTTGGTATTTTAGTACCACATTCAGATTTATTTATATATTTGAACCTTATGGCATATGTTTTCACCTATTTCCATAAATCATTACAATATCTATTACACAATTATTACAGCAGGTACTAGTCATGGGTTAGCTTGTGGTCCTGGATTATGAGCACCGTGTAGCGTCCAGGGTACAGACTCAGGGCGTTACACAAATTATGATAGCTTATTACTTCTTTCAAACTATTGCTAGTTCTAGAGCAAATCTAGGTGTGCATATAATAGAGAAAATATTTTTCTAATATATCTTATAATCATAAGCGTGTGAAAATATTATGAATTTTGATGATTATTATCATATAATCTCCACGCTTATAGTCATGCATTCAATCATGTGTCTTCTCTCAGATATATTATGCACTGTTACCACATTTATTTCAAGAATGGAGCAAGTTATCAACTTTTTTATTCATCATATATTTCTACCATATTCACTTGATGGAATAAAGCATATCAATGGAATATGTTTCATTACTTTTCACTAAAAACACCCATTATTTTACCTTATCCATCATAATATCATCAATATGGTGTATTGAGATTCATATCCATATAAAGGCATCTTAGGCTATATCTCGATGAGACTTGAACTCAGCATCTTATCATCACGGTGGATTGGAACTTTTAAACCAATGTCTTATCGTCTTAATGAGATAATACTTAAATTCATATCATATCTTTTAATAATATTGTTCTTCATGAACAAATTTAAAGCATAAGTGATTTCAAATTAATTATTTTTCCTCAAATTCAATAATAATTATATCATTAATAGCAAAAAATGAATAACATAAGGAATTACTAACCTTGAAATTACCTTTAGATTTATAATCTCACCTTGTTTGGTAGAGTCTCGTGTTGATAACGTGTTATGAAATATAAAATAAGAACAAAAAGAATAGTTAAAGAAGAGAGATTGATTATTATTTCTCTTGAGAGGTTTCTTGATGGGTTAATTACAATGAAGGAAAACCCCTTTATTTATAGGAAAAACTAATCTTGGGATTTCTAACCTTTTCATAAATAGACATTCACTATATATGGTAATATATTTATAACATGTTGTTATCTTATTATTACTATTAGAATATAGGTATAACTACATGGCTTAGCAAACATATATTCCTAATTACTCTGTTTAGCCTAAGTTTCAATTAATTACAATTCATAGCCCCCTCTTGTCTATTAATTATCTCTAGTTACAATTTATAATCCCTCTCATTTATTTTCTCCCTTTCTCTATTTTCTATTACTCTCACTTTTTTTATTTTTCATTTTTTTCTTCATTTTTCCTTTTCCTTTTTTTCATTTTCTATTTCTTTTTTCTTTTTTCCCCAATTTTTCTTTTTCATTTTTTCCTTCTTTTTTTCTTTTTTTTTTATTTTCTCTCAATTTTTGTTGTTGTTGTTGTTGTTGTATTTTATATGTTATATATTTTTATATTTTATATTTATTTGTATCATATTATATATTTTAAATAAATTTATTATTTGTAGTTGAATAGTTTAATCGTGAATATGTACAATTTATCATTTGTATTTGTATATAAAAAAGTATATGGATTAATTGTATTTGTTTGGGTCTT
>JAPEIP010000011.1:79991300-80001632 GCA_026120095.1 Capsicum chinense
TAACAAATTAGTTTTGAACATGATAGCCAATTAAATAAATAAAAAAAATTACTTTCAATATGTAGTTATAGTTAATTAATATAAATTAATAGAATATAATAAATATTTAAACCATTATGATGAAACAATAAAATTATTATATATTGGGATATGATATATAATTAAGTGGTAGTAAAGGGATATTTTGGTAATTGGATAAGAGGTGGTCGAAACCACCTCTTCTATATAATAGAAAAGAATAAAAGTAATTTTTATTTCGTCTTATCAAATTTTGTGATTTAATCAAGTTTTTTTAAATCATGACTTTTTTATATATATATCTTTTAAATATTTTAAATTATCAATTATTGTGACTTGTATTTTTTCGAAGTTTTCAAATATGTTAATGTTATTTTTAAAAATTAAAAATTTTATGTCTAAATTTCAAGTGAAAATAAAATTATTTAATTTAGAAGTTTGAATTGTGCCACATAAATTAGAACAAAGAAATTATATTACCCTTTTTTACATTAATTTATGTAAAAAAAAACAAAATCTCGAGAGTCAAATATTTTTTTAACTGTAATTTTTTAATTTATTTTTAAATTATTAATCATTGTGATTTAGAGTAATTTTTACATCACTTGAAAATATATAACAAAAAAGATCTTTTAACTATTGAATTTTTTTTTTATGCAAATAAAAATACAACTATAGAAAGCCACAATATTCACAAATAAAAAGACAAATGAAAAGTGATGCAAAATTTAATGGGTCCATATATTTAAAAAGAGTAACATTTAATGGCCCAATAATTACACAACTTAATTTAAGAGATTAAAATATGGGGAAAAAAATCAAAATATACATCCTTAGATTGTATATTGCAACTCATAACAATACTTCTTAGATTGCAACTAATAACAACTTTTAAATTAAAAAAAATAATAATAAAACTTTTAAAACAAATAAACTTCTTCAAAAACATGTTTTTATTTTTGTTAAAAAAAATATATCCTTTAAAATAGATGTCAGTTACTAAAAGGATGTCAATCACTCCATATTTCTGTCAAAAATATCTTTTCTCCAAAAACTGCTTCTTCTTCTCCAAAAATGATTTTTCCCTTCTTCACCCCTAATTTTTTTAAATCTTAATCGTTAGAATTTTTTTTATTCAAATACAGATTTACACGTTTCTTTTTCTTCTTACAAAAATTAAAAATCAAATTTCGAGTGAAACCCAATATTATTCAACTTTTTATCACAATCGTTGATTTTTTTTTTATATCATACAAATTTATATATTTTGATTGCAACATCAAAACAAGTATTATCCAGATCTTCGATTCTTCAATATCATGAACATTAATAAGCAAGCATCATTCTTGTATATCATTTTACATACCAAATTCATAGACAGAAAATTCAAATTTTAAAAATAATTTTGTATATGATATCGGTACATAACATGATTAAACTTGGTTAAGTTTATGTTTGGTAAAAATCTAGTTTTCAAATAATTTCACAAATCATAACATTTTTTATTGTAGTTTTAATACAAACTACATATATTGAGACCTCAATAAAAAATATCATTTAGTAAATGAGATATATATAAACTGATTTCTTATATCATTCCTTATTTTATTACCATTTTCATACACTAAAATATGTACAAAATTCTTGCATACTAACATGTAAGAATTAAAAAAAAAATAATGAAATACACCAGTTTCTATACAAATTTCAGACCGCCAAAAAATAAAAGCATACCAAACAATATTTCATACGCAACCAGTACACTAATTTTGTTTGTTTCTAAATTGATATACAGAAAATTAAGTAAAACAATTTATATACACTCATTTCATACACATAAGTAAAATTATAATGAGCTGAACATACCATATTATGCATCCTAGTCATACAATACATAGCAAAATAAAACCTGATACAATACATAATAAAAAGCTTCTACTACTAACGGAAAAATAATAGACTGATCCAAAACAATTGAACTTTTCGTTGATCTCCTTCTTCACATAGTTCATGATTTTTTGTTTTTTTTTTTCTTAAGGAGACTCTTAAGTCAATTTTTCAAACATAATTGTTGATGAAACTATTTACAATCCCATGACATTACTAGATACTCCAACATCTAGACAAATCCACTTGAACAAGATGTAAATGTTATAGATTTAAATTCTATTCTTGACCTTCTTAAAAATGTAGATTTTTTATGTTTCAACCATCTTCATCTTCAAGTAAACAATTTACTTTCATCACAATTTGGGCTGATTCTCAAAAGAAAAAATTGCTATACGAATACTTTTTCTATAGGAATATTTTTTCTAGATCTGTATTAAGAGAAAGAAATGGAACAAATAGATATTTAAGTTTATTATTGATTTGTCTAGAAAGAGAATTAATAAATTTGAAATATTAAATGTGATGGAATTAGGTGGATAATTATGGGAAGAGAGAATTTAGGGAATTTATTTTTCATTTACGCCAACCAAAATGTACAAAATTAATAGAAGATAGATTTTTTTTCCACTTATCTCTTTTAATAAATTAAAATAATTATATTATAGAATCTGCTACAACTTGCAATTAAAAACTTAATTTTATAACTATAAAAAAGTAAAGTTATAACTTGCAATAAACTTTCTTAAAAGTATATCTAGGATAATTTTTACTTAAAATATTCACTGCAATTGAGGTTTGATCTCATGACCTTAAGCATGAAATGTCAAGCTTTAATTATCAAGTCAAAGTAACTTATTCATTAAGAAAGTATAGAATTGAAGCACACATGTTCACACTTAACTGTGTGCTTTTCTTTTGTCTTTTTTCTTTCATTAGTAAATAATACTTATTAAATAAAATTATAAGAATGTGTCAAAAATATCTGAATTATTGAAAATGACTTACATTTACTTGTTATAAAATATGGATGTCATGTGACATGTATATTTGTGAAATGTCATTTATTATAGATACTAGTTAGTAGTCAAGTTGGATTTGAAGACCATAAATTACTTGTTCAAATTGGATTTGATTACTTGATTAGTTGGTCAAATTATCAACTTGCCTACTTGCCAACTTGCTAATTTGAAGTCAAGTTTGGCAACCTTAGGAACTAAATTTGGTGGTCTATAAATTGTCATCCTTTGTACATTTTATTATCATTATCAAAGTAGTAACAAGTGTACTACTAAATTCTCTAAAGTTCTTTCATTTCTTTAAGTTTGATGTTGATATTTTGTCTTTATTTTATAACACTTTATCAGCACGAGACTCTATCGGCTTAAAATTTGAAGGCTAAGAAAAGAAAATTGGATCGAAAGGTGGAGAAGGCAAGACCGCAAGAACTATGCGATCATCATGATTTGGATTTCACCTTTCTACTATTTATGATAAGATAAGTATATTATTAACTTATATTTTTAAATTAAGTTTGAAAAAAAATATTGATAATCACAAAGTGGTGATATTGTTATAGGCTCAAGATTGAGTTTATTATACTTTTGCCTAATATGTTATTGATCGTGGGTGTGATGATGAATTTAAATCTCATGTCATTAAGAGGGTAAGACATCGGGTTAAGAGTTCTGATGCACCATGATGACAAGATGTTGGGTTTAAGTCCCATTGATTTGGCCTAAGACGTTGATTTTTAATCTCAATACAACATATTGATGACATATTATTGAAAAGTCATGAAATATATCCCATTGAATATGCTCCATTCCCTGAAGTGAATGTGGTAGCATGCAGTGCATAATATGTCTGAAAAAAGACATGTAATTGAATTTATGAATATGAATATATGCGTAACAAGGACAAAATATTTTGTTACATTATATATACGCCTCGATTTGCTCATGAAGGAGCAATATCTTCAAAGAAATTTTAAGGTATAATAATTTGATAGACTTAAGACATCATTATATTTCATTCCTGGGGAATGAAAATTTTGATTGTTAAAACTACAGATCCATTCCCTGGGGTGAATGTGATTGGAGGAACACCTCCATAAGAAGTAGAATAATTGAGAAGAAATATTATGAAATATACTCCAAAATAGCAAACTTGAAAAGTAATTCATGTTCAAGTAAATCTGAAATTTACTAAGTAATACTCATATGTCATGGTAAACTTGGAGTTTAATAGGACAAATAAGTTCATAAATTGGCATGAACTATTTTGTCATCTCGGAGATATGCACATTGAGTATTACACAATATATATATATTAAAGAATTAGAAGGTTATATTTTTTGAAGAACATTATGAGTTCTCAAATGATCCTTCATTAATGGGCATGGTATGAAAGGTCATTGCACACGTGATTGTCATGCGATCTAATTTGATATAAGTTTTATAAATCCTCCATAAAAATAAAGAAATTTAAAGTGATGGCCCACTTGACCTTTCAAAGTGATTTTGAGGTCTCTCAGTAAATATAATAAATTTCATAGCGTGAGAATGAATTTTTAATGAAAATTTATGAAGAATATACATATGATTATAATTCATTCCTTGAAGAGAATGAGATTTGTGATAAGGATCATTAATGCTCGACCATTCTTGAAATGAATGTGTCAAAATGAGAAAAAAAGGACATGCTCATGCATGGTTGGATAAATATCACATCTCACCTCTACGAAAGATTTGAGAAAATAAAGAAAATTTCATTTTGACATAAACTGTCATTGATTGTGTTCTTATAGTATTCCATAAATATTTTGATATGTTTATCATGGATTACCAAAGAGTAAAAGCAAGAAATAATTCTTGCCTATATAATGTTTTAAGATTATGATCGTACTTATATGATTTTCTCCTTGAAGGAGATGTTCACCATATGAATGGTGTGTGAAATATGTGTAGTACACGAAATTAATTGAGAGCTCCAAAAGGGCTTAAGTGTTACTATCTGGAGGAATGAAATTGATCATAATATTGGGGTTGTAGTAAGTCTCGAAAGAAACTTATTAAGTTTCAAAGACATTACCAAACATAAATTATATTGAGACTATAAATAATTGAAAGATATTGTATCTTCGTATTACTACAATCAACACAGGTTATAAATATTTATGTTAAGGTTATCCGTATTTTTCCTCTTATTTATGAGCATGATGACAGAATCACATGCAATAGTAAATTAAAAATTTGCTGAAATACATATCAGTTGGCATGATGGTTGACCATCCCGATTCAAATGTGATGCAAAAGTAATTGAGAATTCATGTGGTTATATATTGAAGAAATAAAAGATTCTTCACGAATTCTCTTGTGCTGCTTGTTCTTACAATAAATGATCATTGTACCAGCTAAGGTTGGGATATATTTCCTATTTTTTTTTAAACATATAAAAAGGTGAATATGTGCCCGTTCGCCTATCTTGTGGACCGATTACTATTATATAATTTAATAGATGCGTCTATGAAATGGTCACATGTGCTTTTCTATTGACTTGCAATTTGATTTTTTGTGCAGTTGTTTGCTTGAATTATTAAGAGCACAGTTTCAAACTATAAATTATGCTGATAATGCTGGTTGGTTTACTAGAAATTATATGCCTCCAATTCTAGCCAAATCATTGATTATTAGATTAAATCTCTCAAAAATAATTTGGTATGAGATGTGCCATTTAAAATATAGCAGCATTTATATGAATCAAGCAAACAAGGCTCCCCCGTCACTATTGGTTCTAGGTTAAGAACCAAATAATTTTCATCTAAAAAAATTTTGGAGTGCAGCATATGATGCAATTGCTTCATCACAATGCACAAATATGAATCCCAAGATAAAATTGGGAATAAATATTAGATTTTCTAACATTAGGGGGAGAGTTGATTAACAGTTGAAAATTATTCATGAAATGAATTATCTAGGTCCTCATAAAAAAATATATGAATATGAACTTGAAGTTCAAGAGATAATTCATTTGCAAAATGTTGCAAACTAAATATTAGATATGTTTGCTAACTCTATATGATAATTCAATTGTAAAATACTTCAATGAAAAGTCCATAAAAGGACAGAGTTTATGAAACGCTTGAAGCGTGATAGACCAATCGATTCCAAAGATAAAACTCCTTGAAGAAGGAAAGGAGCAAATGATCAAGATGATCATTATAATGAGGCAAGTGCTTTAGCACCGACATAACACTTCATAAAACCTTGGCAAAGGTACAGGTACTTGAATAGTAATGCATATGAAGAGATCTTCATTAAGTTATGTCTTATTGAAATCGATATCAAATATTCATCAATGATATCATTGATATAATATAGCACTCAACATTATAAATAGTATCGAGGATCTTGGATACAACTATGTCAAAAAGTATGGACAGATAAATTATTGGTCAAATAAAAGTATGTAATTCAAGTAATTTGTTTCACTTAAAAAGTGAATATTTGGACTCATAATCCAAAAATCAGAGGTATAATGCCAGATGGGTACAAATAATTTACTATACGAAAAGTAAAATTCTTAGTATAACTTGTACCTTGGGGAATAAAGATTTCACAAAGTTTCCGACGTTATTGTAGGAGAATTATTCTCTTGTGGTGGATGAAATAAAGTTTATTTCAGTCTAACAATTTTGAAAAGCTTGGATACATATAACAAATTATTGTCATACCTAGCTAGATAAATGTTATAAAGCGATTCTATTGAATGCCCCATGATTATCAAGATCGCTTAACTTGAAAACATATCAATTTTGATCTCATGAAAATAATTGGTAAGCACTATGTTTTAGTGCAATTGGTGCAATTATAAATTGTGGAGCATTATTTATAAGAATAAAGTGTGTTTTAAATGATGCGAGTATAATACGTGTGTTGCACTTTTTTTTTCCTTAGCTGAGGCTTTATCCCACGGGATTTTCCTAACAAGGTTATTAGTGAGGCAGCTAACAAGGCGTACTACTGGATGTATACTCAGAGTATTTGACAAATGAAATATTTACCCGTTAATGAACATATGTTGAAAATACATAAAAGGATGCATCTTGATAAGCATAACACTTATTTTATTTGCAGTCTACACACTTAAAGATGTCATAGATGAAATGCTGAATATTGTCACTTCACAAAATTTACATGAAAACTTGTTAAGGATTCAAAATGTTTGAAGCATATAAAAGTTTCTGGAAAACTTATCTATAATCCTTATATTATATAAATCTATAACTTGAAAATTATTGAAACTCTTGGAGAGTTTTCAAAAGCAATAGATTATTTGCTGACATGAGAAATATGCCGAAATAAATTGGTTATGAAGTACCATATCTTAGTACAATTGATGTACTAATATATCCTGCAAATACTACAAAATATGATATATTTCCTTTTCGGTTAATTTGTTAGCAAGGTATAATTCTACTCCTACTAGGAGATATCGAAATGGGATCAAATACATGATCTTATTTTATTCTGAAGATTGCAATCCCAATCTTGTTGATTATATTGATGCTGGGTATTTATTTAACCCACATAAATTTCGATCTCAAACATGGAATATGTTGACATGTGGGGATACTTCCACATCTTGGAGATATACAAAGCAGTCTATCTAGCACTCCATCAAATCATGCTTAGATAATAGTTATTCATGAAGCAAGCCGATAATGTATATGGTTGAGGTCCAAAATACATCTCATTCGGAAAAAATGTTGTTTGAAATATGACAATGTATTCACAATTTTATACAAAGATAATGCAGCATGCATAGCACATCTTAAAGGAGGATTCATTAAAAGAAGATAGAATGAAGCACACTTCATCAAAAATTTTTTAGACACATGAGCTACAAAAGAATGGTGATATCAACGTGAAATAAATTTATTCGAGTGGCAATATGACTGATTTATTCACCAAGTCTCTTTCAACTACAGCTTTCAAGAAGATGATGCACAAGATCGGGGTGCAAAGATTCAAGTCATTAAACTAAAGTTCCCATCAGGGGGAGTAAAATACACATTGTACTATTTTTTCCTTAACTAAGGTTTTGTCCCAATCAGGTTTTCCTGGTAAGGTTTTTAATGAGGCAACACTAAATGCATATTACAAGATGTGTGTACTCTTTTTTCTTCACTAGGCTTTTTCACATTGAATTTTTCTTGTAAGATTTTAACGAGACACGTTATTTATTAATGGACATCTAAGGGGGAGTGTTATATAATATAGATGTCATGTGAAATGTATATGTGTGAAATGTCATTTATTAGAGATAATAGTTAGTAGTCAAGTTGGATTGAAGACCATAAATTACTTATTCAAATTGGATTTGAATACTTGATTAGTTGGCCAAATTGCCAACTTGCTAATTTGAAGTCAAGTTTGGCAATCTTAGGAACTAAATTTGGTGGTCTATAAATAGCCATCCTTTGTATATTTTATTATCATCATCAAAGTAGTAACAAAGATACTACTAAATTCTCTAAAGTTCTCTCATTTCTTTAAGTTTGATATTGATATTTTGTCTTTATTTTATAACTTCTTCTTTAATTTATTGGGCTTTAGTTATTTTTGACTGTGGTAAAATGCATAGGCAATATAAAACGAGAAATATAGAACAAGATAGATAAGAGATATGTGAAAGAATATTTTTCTTATTTATTTTGTGTTGTAGTTGTGTAGAATAATATTCTAGGCAATTATAAATGGAGAATCAAATTCTTACTAATAAGGTGAAAGTTCAGCTAATTAGTGAACTATTAAAATAAAATGTCTCCATTTATGTAATATCTTTTTATAGTATAAGTAACATTTATTTTAAAATTGGGTATTTATAGATTTTCATTTAAATTAATTAATATTATAAGTAGAATAATCTTTATATGAATCTTTACAAAATTTAATATACTTTTCTTTTAATTATTTTTATTTTCTATTTATATTAATTAATTATGTATATATTTATGTACGTACACTGTGCATGTGTATACTATAATTTAGTTTTTCTCTTATTCTCTATTGTCCATATAAATAAATATATTTTGCTTGTCATTAATAGAATATTTTCTTAATATTAATTTTAAATTCATTTATAATATGATTACTTGAATAGCTAATCTTTTAGGAACTTGTTATAAAATATACCTCTATTAATTAATTATTTCTATATTACCTGCATTGAAATATATTTTTGAAGTCATTATTACCTAGTATTTTAACATGTAAACACAAAGATATTTGTGTTATGATTATTAATATAAATAAAATTTATTTCTTAATTTACTCATATACTTTATTATCGAGCAACATAACTTATATACTCAATTAGTATTTTTCATTTGTCTCACAAATAAAATTTTTTTATAGAAAATTTGTTACATAGATTAGAAAATTGTATTTATCATGACTATAAAGAAGTAGAACACAAGATTGATAATGTTAAGATAAAATAGAGATTTTAAAAAGTTAATTAAGAAAAGGTAGGAGAATGTCAATAAATAGTTGCGGATGAAATTTATTTAAATGTCTATTATTAAAAGTTAAGGAGGGAATTTAATATCTAAGAAAATTAAGGGATATAAAATAATTTTTTCGTGTAAATTACATCTACAGTGTTGATATCAGTCCGAGGAACTACTTTTTTGGTTTATCACCAATAATCTATACCTATATCTATATCTATATATATAATCTATAATCTATAATATATTAAAAGTGTGAAGCCCTTAAAAAAGTGATTTGAACTTTTTATCCTTCACAAAATCGTCTTTTCACTTATTTTTTCAAATTATATATTTTTTTATAATATTTAAAATAAAGAGTCCAAATCCTAAAATATAAGGTAAAAAATTATATATGGTTAGAATTAGGATTCTATTTAGGTAAGAGACACATCTATAAAAGTACATAACTTTCGGAAAAATCTTACAATATGATTATGATGTATCATTAACATCAGTTGAAATTACTTACTTCTATTCAAAGCTTTCTTTTTCTCGGAACAAAGTTGAAATTACTTTTATGTCGAGGGGAGGGATGGTTGCATAGTATTGGCAGTGTTAAGTGATGATCTTGCAATCTATTCCGGAAGTATTATGCATCACAACATAATAATATTAATGTTTTTTTCCAATGTTGTGATTTAATATGTTGTTAACCTTTTTATTTTCTTTTTTATAGTTTTAACTTTTTTGGTTCACGAGCAGATTGGTATAATTAATTTATATTATATGTCGTCTTTACATTTTATTTATCCTCCACTCCACAGTTATAATTTTGTCGACTAACCTTTATTCCTTAACTTTTTATTGCCGAACTTTTTAGCTTTTCTGTTATGTGATTTGGTTTTGCTTTTTTTTTTTTTTTTTTTTTT
>JAPEIP010000011.1:80006062-80046598 GCA_026120095.1 Capsicum chinense
AGAAGGAAGACTAATTTTGTATCACTTTTCTTATCGGGGACAAAAAAGAACAATGCCACCACTATACGGGTGATGTACGTAGTTTATCCGAAAAAAGAACAAATCACTATACATTGTCAAAATAGAAAAGGCTTTAAAAAGCCATTAAAAACAATAATGACGACAAAAGAAGGGATAAAAAGCTCGCTGGATCTCGTGCTTCTCTCTAGGTGCAAGTTAGCTTAACATGCGCCTTCCATTAGGAGGAGGGTTCGCATTCCGTCACAGAAGGCTCTAATGATGACGGAGGCCAGATTCTTGCATGCTAGAGGTACTTGAGGTGAAAGTCTAAAGCAACACAATTTATGGGGCACACTCAAGCAGGAGGTGAAGTAAGGAGGGAAACCCTGATCTCGTCGGATTTGGCGGCTAGTGAAGTAATGACGAGCAACTTATTGACTAATGATTTCCGTGGAGAGGTTCTGATTCACCCAACTCCAAAGGTTGTTGATGTTCACTTGAGCCCGAAAAGGACAAAAAGCAATGAAATAGTACCGGCAACTGATGCGCAGAAGAGGGGAGAAATTTTACAAGAAGTGCACGGGGTTTAGAAGAACATCGTAGGTACAACGATGAACAAGTATTACTCAACTCCGAGTGGTAGTTGTACTAAGTCCTAGGAATATTTAGTCGAAGAATAGCAAGAAGCCCCTAAAATGAAGAATTCTCTGCGGGATAATTTTGATATTTCTAAAGTTTTGAATGTTGGGTTCAAATTGGAGTACTTACATGCCACAAAGCATGTGAGTCTTTTATTGTTGAAATAGAAATAGATGATATTAAAACTGAAGTTGAGTTTTGGCAAAATATTGTATTGTGTTATGTGCTCTAACCTCACCCGCTCTTTACTGTGATTAATGGTTATATTAAAGGATTTTGGAGGAAACACGGAATCAAAAATTTGTGGTGCTTAAGAATGGAGTCATCCTAGTAAGATTTGAGTTTGAAATTAGGAAGAATGCTATGATAGAAGAAGGTATATATCATTTTGATAATAAGCCCCGTATAGTCAAAGCTTGTTCACCTGACATGGAGTTTACAAGGGATGAAACTAACAATATGTCAATTTGGATCAAATTTCCTGGTTTGGACTTTAAGTACTGGAGTCCAAAAGGCTTGAGTAAGATTGGGAGTTTAGTTGGCAAGCCAATGATAGTAGATCAGAACATAGAAATAAAGAATGGGTTACACTTTGCTAGATTGCTAGTGGAGGTGAAAATGAGTGCAGTCCTACCAGATATTGTAGTTTTTAGAACAGATAAATGGCTTTTAATGAAGCAAAAAGTCACTGATGATTGGAAACCATCACTTTGTAATTTTTGTAAAAATTATGGTTATGATGCATAGGTCTGTAGGGGAAAGAAGCCACCAGTTGTTGACCAGCCACAAATGGAACGAATGGAAAAACAACCAACTGATGAAATAATCAGACAGAGATACAAGATTTTCCTATAGGAGTTAACTAGTAGGATGGAAGAAGAATGAAAATGAGTTGCTATGATATAGTCAGTGAACAATAAAGTGCCAAAGAGAAGGGTTCATAAAGTTGATGGATTAAACCAATGAGAGGTAGTAAAGTGCAATAAATACAGACTCAACAATTGGAGAGCACTAATGCTTTCTAAGCTCTACTGACTAAGGAAAGTATTGGAATTATAGGTAGTACTACCACGTTTTAACGCGAGGATAGGTAGTCTACTAAGCTGGAATGTAAGGGGCTTGAATGCCCCTAATAAGAAAAAGAAGGCTAAACTCCTTTGCAATGTTGAACAAATTGGTCTAGTTTGAATAATATTGATCAGGTGGCTGCTAATATGTTTGAAGGTTGGTCTTTTATTACTAATTTGGATTGTCATTATAATGGAAGAATCTGAATTACATGATGGCCTGATCTTTTTAGAGTTTTGATTATCTCTATGATTGCACAAGTATTACTTGTGAGGTTTTTATATTTCTCTGTAGATTGTATCAAGTATCCTTTGTGTATGCTTATAATACAAATAAGGAAAGAAAGAAATTGTGAAAAAGTTTAGCAGCATATCATGAAGTGTTCAACAAGCCCTGGCTAATACTTTTGACTTTTCAACTCAGTGCTAAAAGCATCATACAAAATGGGATCGAGGTAATCATATGGCATAGGGAGCGGTAATGGAGTTTCAAGTTGCAGACCACTAGCCTTTTTATTCCTTTACTATCAGATTCAAATAATATACTTAGTTTTTCCCACATCTCCTTCGCTACAAAAAATGGATCAAATCGTGGAGGTTAATTTTAAGATTAGTGAGGGTTTTAAGCCCCCGCAAATTATAATTCCGAAGGTTTTCAAAAACTCCACAATACGAGCTGTCATAAACAATTTGCGGTAGTTTTTTTTCAACCCTCATAATTAATTTGCGGGGGTTATTTTGCGGGGGCCGAGACCTCCGTTACTCTAAATTTAATTTTTAGTAATAAATTTTTATTTAAAAATTGTGGTGGTTTAAAACCTCTGCAAAATTATTTTAAAAAATAAATTAGTGGGACCATCAATTTTCAATAACAAATTATAAATTCTAATTTTAGCTCAAATTTAATAGTTCCTTTAGGCATAACCTACAATCAAATATTTATTTAATTCATATATCATTAACACAGCATGACTAATTAAACATTGTAATTCAGAAGCATCTCAAAAATACATTGAACATTAAACTTCAAAATTAAATTTTCAACATTAGCATCTTCAAACTCCAAATTTTCAACATTAACTAATATCTTCAAATTTCTAAATCAAATTTAAACACAAAATCTTCAATACTCTAAAATTTGCTCCAACCACACAATTAGATCATCATAATTGAATATTCAAGATAATTTACAATAAAATCAACGACTGTTGATACACCCAAATGACAACTTTCTTACGAAAGTGTAAGCGATCGCTGTCAAATATAGAACCCAACTGGGTTAGGTGTTGAATCCCACAGGGAATACTGTGTTCACTAAGTATTATGACTGTTATTAGACTGTTGATCTAAGGTTCATGAGTAAAAGGGGGTTTTGATGTGTTAATAATGCTCTTTCATTTTTGTATCACACAGCGGTCCAGCTAATGAGAGTTAATGCAAGTATAATTTCAATGAAAATAAGTTAACTAGAGTTATGCTCACCAAGATGTTCAAACAGTTAGGGTTGTGAACTTGTGCTTGAATTCTAACTTATAATTTCAATTGCAAGAAGTATTGAAATCTAAGAATTACCCACTTGTTTGTCAACCTAATAGGTGTTTTACCCTTTTCTTCTTTTGAACTTAAAGGATCCATGTATCACTCAATAGAACTCTCATGAGGGTTGATCTCATTAGGGCATCAACCCTTGACCCAAAGGGTAAACCTATGGATTTCATGTGAATCACCTCTTTTCTAACCATCCGCTTTCTTGTCAGACAAGTGGTGTTCATGGGCTTACTTCTCAAGTTTGCAACCAAGAGATGTCAATATAATGAAGAGAGATTCATGCAATTTAGATTGATGATAGAAATCAAATGGATTCACAACCCCAAACAGTCCTCTACATCAAGGCTCTCATAACCTGGAGTTTAGCTACTCATCTCCATATAAGATATTAAATATCTATTGATGTTCATAAATAACTTCAAGAGAGTACTTAAAAAAGTTACAATATTGTTCTTCTCAATCTTCAATGAAAACCAATAGAGAATAATAATCATATCTTAATTTCTAGCTTCCAATCTCAAGAAAAAGTGTTACACAACTCTCAATAGAGAAGAAAGTATGAAACTACTATCAAAAGTTACGGAATAAAACCTAATACTTAGTATTTATATGATTCCAGAACTGGGGTTTTAAAATTCAAACTCGGAGTTGCCGCTTCAGGCTCGACGGGTTGAGAGATGGTTTGTCCTTGGGGTGACGATCCTCGCCTAGACCGTCGCTGGAGCTCCAGTGAGTCAATCTTCTACTTTTGGGAGACGGGAATGGCGATGGTTCATCGTAGGGCCAACGGTCCATCACTGGATCCATCGCATAATTTCCAATGAATCTGTATTCTGTTTCTTGGTGATGATTTTGGGCCAATATTTCATCGCAGAGTCAACTGTCCGTCGCCTGGACCATCGCAAGATGTCCGGAGTTACTGTCTTCTACTTTTGGGTAATGGTTTAGGCCGACAGTTCATCACAAGGTCGATGGTCCGTCGCCTAAGCCATCGCTGATCATTTTTCCTTTGTTTTGCCTAGTTCATCCAAGTTATTCTTCATACTCAGCTCTTATCTTGAAAACACTAAAGTACACTGTTAAATTCAATAATAGTTACTTGAAAATACATAATTATCTTAAGAGAAAGGCCTAAAATATTCCATTAAAAACCGAAACATCAACACACTCAACTTAAGGCAATTGCTTGTCCTCACGCAACTTAACACCAAGATACATATATGAACAACATGATGATGGGCATTTCTCAGTAAAACCAACACAATCATATAATTATTCCACTACTCATTTGGTTATGTTATCTCAACACACATAAATCTACTATTGGCATTACTAATAATTAGCATACTCACAGCCACAGATACGACACCCCAAAGAAAAAAGTAGAACAGATATAACTCAACATGCTCTCACAGTCAAAGAAATCCACCTCACATTACAATTAAATCATGGACAAAACTAAGCCTCTCAATCTCAGAAAAGAAGTTACAAACATAGTGTACACCCATAAACTTGCCCTTATCATATAATGTTCTCTTATGATTGACTCGCCAAGATCAAGTAGGACTTGCTAAAGGTTGTAATAAGGTTTTAGGCTTGGGGAGGGTTGTTCATTTGGATAAATGACTTAAAGTACAAAAATTCACTCTCTTTACCCTTTTGGTGGCTACTCACCAGAATTAAAGTTCCTTTCCCTCATTTGCAATCTTTACTATCCATCTACGCCCTTGTCATAACCTAATTTTTTTTAGTTGTTGAACAACAGCATCAGCCACCCTCAAATTTTGCTGATACAGATAGTTGAGGTGCACAATATCTATTTAGACATCTAACTAGACCAGGGCCAAATTCTACCTTTCAAATCAATTTCAACCCAACCTCTTAGGCTGCCAACAATCCAACAGTAGCCACCCTCAACTTAGGCAAACCACAATGTCCAAAATTGGACCAGGGCCAAAGCTAAGTGTTAACACCTTATAGAGAGTGAATCAAACTTATTTGGACAGAATAAATATTAGCACAGCTCAATAGAATTGACAAAGGAAACAATAGTGGGTCATTACTTTGGCTAAGTGGACTAACAAAATAAGGAGGCCAACTATCCTATGCTTATTGGGTTAAAACACACGACAACATCTAATGAACCGGGCAAGTTCTAGGTGAACACTTATGATAGAACTACAAAAATACTCACCCACACAGGTACTGAGTTATTTTCTATCCTACCAATTCTTGGGATCCAGATTACATAGCTATGCTTTATTTCACTACTACTTCTAATGTACATATCAGAGTAACAAATAGTTGCACAACACTTTACCACCTGGTAAGGGGAAATAATTATACAAAAATCAAGAAATAAAACTTTGCCATAATCACTTATCATCCACATATACAACAAGGTGCTATCATAAATGGCACTTTTATTTTATGCAATAACATTAACGACTGAACAGGACCTAAGAAAGAAAATATGCAAACCAACAGTTAATTCCTAAACAAGAAATGAAAATACAAATAAACTTAACATCAAACTAGACATGCAAGTACACCACCCCCATAAAAAAAAATTATACTCAAAGTATCAAATAAAGTACAAAGAAGTGGGTATACTTGCATTGCGTCTTATTCATCTGAGGCATTTGTGAAGTGTGGTGAGGCTCCAGTATCCTCATCGGGTGCAATATTGACCCCATAGTGTTGGGAGTGCTCAAAATCTCTCCCTCTAAAATCGAAGGTACCACATATCTGACAGGATCTAAAATTTACCCCCTAACTGGGGCGGAGCTTGTAGAAGTACCTACAGCTTTATCCTGCAGTCTCTTCTTTCTTTTTTCTTTTTATCTGTTCTATTTTTTAATTGCCTTCTATATCTGATAGTCTTTTAACTCTTCGGGTGACATGGATGAAAGTTTTCTTTTCTTGTCTACTCTCTTTGCAGCTTTCTCAGCTTTTTCATCTATTTCTGCTGCTTTTTTACCCTTATCTTTGATCGGTCGACCCATTAAGTCAACAATACCTTCGTCCTCGTCACTTGCAATTTGGACTGGATCAAGTATGGTCTGTTGTGGCTACTAATTCATTTTATCTATATTTTCTTAAATTTGTTTAACTTCCTCAATCAATTTTGCAAAATCTGGGATGGACATGGTATCCAGCTACTTGTTGATTTGCTTCTCCATGTTGTCCATTCTTAGCTGGATATTCTTGAAAGGACGTACTACTTCTTCTATAATTCTTTCAACAAAGGGTTTGAAATCTGCCCCCATATAGATAATTGCTTTTCAACCCTTTTCTGTGCTTGGACTACCTTTGTGAATTTCTCTTGGTTCAGCCTATAATCTGAATATTGGGGCGAAACTGATACAGAATCTGCAGTCCCACCCATGGGCATCGAATCTGAAACTGCAGAGGTGGTAGGAGGCATGCACGTAGTAAGGGGTAATGGCATACCTGAAGGACCCTCAAATGATTCAAGAATTGGTGCCAACTAAGTTTGCTGAGCTGGAGGCCTATTGACTCGCATATCGAACTTCGAGTCATCCCTTGTCTTTTTAATATCTTCCCTATGCACTGCCCGAACCTTATTATCAAGCCTTCTAATCAAAGGAACATTTGATTACTTACATAAATCAGTGATAAGACATAGAAATAGAAGTGCAGTCGTGGTCTTGTGAGTTTTGAAGAATAACTCATCAGCAATAAGGTGACCGAAATCTACTGTTAATCCTTCGATCAATGCAATAACGATTACCTCTCTAGTGATGTCTAAACGGTCGTCACCTCCTGTTGTCATCAGCCTCAATCTCACAATTTCCCACCAGAACTTGGCCCTAAAGCTCAGGGACGACTTAGATATCCGTTCGCGTGGGTTGTGTAACCACACAGGCTCTCTTTCGTCTGTCAATACTCTGGCCAGCTACGACCTTTGATTCTTTGCTTTGAATAGTCGATGTTCCAATTCTGGGATTGTACCTAGTATTCGATATTCAGGCCCGAACAAGAATCTGTTCAATGTATGCTCTGAGATATCTATGTCGACTCCACGAACAGGAACTGTATCCATCCTTTTCATGTCGGCTGCTGACGCACTTGGGGGACAGTTCTTCTTCAGCAATGCCAAGTAATTGATGAAAAAGTCATGTACCAAATTGGGTTGATAGGATTCGAGTGGCCTTCTCATTCATGCCAATTCAAATTTATTGAATCGGCACTCAAGTTTCAGATACTCGTACAGTGTTGTCGTTATAATTTGATACTACTAAAAAATAGGTCTCTTTGCATCCAACCTATCTATAGGTGCAAGTCCTTTATAGAAATACTTCCGAGCTCCTTTGACTTGCCATCTTATATCCTTCCACAGTTGGGGGTCTTTGCGTCGAACCATGTTCGGGTACTATTCAGGAATATTCTCTTAGACGGGGTTAGATGTTTCAACCCCTTCCTCAATTAGAATGTAACTTAAGCTGCTGCTGCTACTGCTTTCACCCTCCTCTTAAAACTGAGAGGATGAAGAAATCACCTGATGATTTCATCGAGTGTTGCATGCTGGTGCATCCGAACTTTGTGATGGCCCTTGCCTGACTTATTGTCCTCTACCCCTGCCTCTAGTTGGTGGTAATTTGTTAGCCATAGTACCTAAAAGTACAACATTTATCAGTCCACAGACTCGAACCAGATGATAGTAAAAAATTTGACAAGCGAAAATTAGAGTGATGGTCCATCGACCCAAACCGTCGGGGATATTCTAGTAACTCTGTTTCTGAGAAAGTGGTGATGGTTTTAGGTAATGGGTCTTCGGGTATCCGATTGTCCGTCGCACTGACCGTCGCTTGTGATTTTCAACTTCAAGCCTCATTTTGGTATTTTATCAAACACTTTGCACGCTCTTAATGTAAACACGATTCTCAGGGCATTTTCATAAATAATTCATTACTAATTTTATTTTTCTTGATCCATGGGCTACTCAAACTTCACCCAAGATAAAGTTTTACGAGATTTCAACTCAGTTTAGACCACCACGGAATAACTCAAAATTAAAGAGGATTGCTCCAACATTGAAGCTTTCACATGATTTCTTGGTTCTTATTGATGAATAACATGGAGAATTCATACCTTAGTGTTGCAGTACTTGATCACTATCCTGACTTGCACTCTAAACATGGGACACAATATGATACCTAATTTTGTGAAAAACTTTTATTGCTTGTGATTGAAAGAACAAAGAGGGGGAAAAGTTTAAATAGATAGGGGGAAGGAACAGAAGAAGTTTAAGAAGGTAATGAAGAGTCTCAGATACGTTGAATACAGGGACACTACATAGTCTCAGGCACTTGAACAGTTGAGGCTCTATTTAACCACTCTTAATTATCCATTTAAACCAGTTTGAATTGAATAAGAATGAAAATTTTGGCAATTTAAATTAATTCGACCCAGCCTGCTGGAATAGGGTTTCATGCGATGGTCTGTCGCATGTCCGATGATCCGTCGGTCAACCCATCGTCCCTTTCCAGTAAACTTACCTAGAGATATACTGGCGACGATTGAGTTGATGATCCATCGAGTATGCGATGGTCCATCGATTAAACCGTCGCTACTCTTCCAGTAACCTTATTTTTGGACTTTGTTGCAATGGCTACCATGATGGTTTGTCGAGTTATCGACAGTTTATCAATCACCCCCAAACTTTCTCAGCTTCTATTTTTGTGCACTGTCAGACCTGCATACTTAAACAAACCCTTCAGCTTGCATAAAACAATGAAATAAACTTAAACTAATGCATTACAACAACACACTATGGGTTGCCTCCCACTAGCACCTGATTTATCATCGTGGCATGACTCAGTTACCTCGATTACTTAGAATTTATCAAGATAGACATCATCAATACTCTTTATCGAGTCTATTGGATTAATATAGAGTTTCACATGCTGCCCATTTACCTTGAAAACACTTCTGTCTTCATTTTCAAGTTCCACTACTCCAGATGAGTAGACTTGACTCGCTTTAAATGGGCTGGACCATTTGGATTTGAGCTTACCTAGGAACAGTTTGAGTCTGGAGTTGAACAGAAGCACCAAGTCACCTCTCTGGAAATCCCACTTTTCAATCCTGCGGTTGTGGTACTTCTTCATTCTTTCTTTGTATAGATCAGCCCGATCATAAGCTCCAAGATGAAACTCGTCCATTTCATTCAGCTGCCCCAGTCTCATATTCGTTGCCTTATTCCAATTCAAGTTAAGTCGCTTCAGTGCCCACACTGCTTTATGCTCTAGCTCAATCGAAAAATGACACGCCTTTCCATAAACCAATTGGTATAGCAACATGCATGTAGGTGTCTTGAAAGCCGTTCGATATAACCATAAGGCATCATCCAGATTCCTAGACCAATCCTTCCTGCTAGCATTTACAGTCTTGGAAAGGATAGCTTTGATTTCTCGATTAGAGATTTCTACCTACCTACTGGTTTGCGGATGGTATGGTGTAGCAAATTTATGCTGCTTAACTCCATATTTTGCCAAGGTATCTCTGAACATTTTGTTGCAAAAGTGTGATCCTCCATCGCTGATAATGGTATGTGGTACCCCAAAGAGAGAGAAGATGTTTTTTCTCAAGAATACTACAACTCTCTTCCCTTCATAATCTACCAGAGCCACTGCCTCAACCCATTTTAACACGTAGTCAACGACCTCTAATATTTACTTCATCCAAAATGAGCTCACGAAGGGCCCCATGAAATCAATGCCCCAAATATCAAATAATTCTATCTCCAACATTTTTGACATCGGCATCTCATGGTGCTTTGAGATGGACCCTTGCCTTAGACATTGGTCACACCTCTTCACGAACTCGTAGGAATCTTTGAATAAAGAGAGCCAATAGTAGCCATTCTGAAGCACTTTCATTGCAGTCTGATCACCTGCATGGTGACCTCCAACTGGGGAAATATGAATCACTTCCAGTATACTCAACATATCTACTTCTAGAATGCACCGTCTAATAATACCATCCGCACATCACCAAAAAAGATACGGCTCATCCCAGAAGTAATGGGTCACATAATGGAGAAAATTTTTTCTTTGATAAAAAGAAAGATTCTCTGGTATCACCTCGCTCACCATATAATTTGCGAAATCAGCATACCAAGGTATCTTTTCCATAAAAGCAGCTAAGATTTCCTCATTAGGAAATGCATCATTGATCTCAAATTCATCTATAACTGTTTGTTCACATTCAAGTCTGGACAGATAATCCGTAACTTTGTTTTCACAACCCTTTCTATATTTGACTTTAAAGTCAAATTCTTGAAGTAGCAGCACCCATCTGATCAACCTTGGTTTTGAATCCTTTTTATCCATCAAATATCTCAAGGTTGCGTGGTCAGTATGGACTACCACCTTGGTTCCTAGCAAATAAGCTCGAAACTTCTCAAAAGCATAGACTACTGTAAGAAGTTCCTGTTTTGTGATAGTGTAGTTCTTTTAAGCTCCATTCAGCTCTTTACTAGAATAATAGATTGGATGAAATAATTTTCCTTTCTTTTATCCCAGCACAACTCCAAGGAAAACACCGCTTGCCTCACACATGATCTCAAACGATTTTGACTAATCCGGTGCAACAATAATAGGAGCATCAACCAGCTTCCCTTTAAGGCATTCAAATGCCTTCAAGCAATCATCATCAAAGGAGAATTTGACTTCCTTCTCCAAAAGTTTGCAATGGGGGTTTGCAATCTTTGAGAAGTCCTTTATAAACCTCCTATAGAAGCCAGCATGACCAAAGAAACTACGTACCCCCTTTACTGAAATAGGAGGTGGAAGCTTCTCTATAACCTCAACTTTGGCTCGATCAACTTCAATCCCTTTTGCTGAAATTTTATGTTCGAGAACGATGCTCTCCTTCACCATGAAGTGGCATTTCTCTCAATTAAGCACAAGATTGAAATCCTCACACCACTGCAAGGCCCTACTCAGGTTCACAAAACATAGCTCAAATGAATATCCTACCATAGAAAAATCATCCATGAACACCTCCAAGGTGTCTTCAACCATGTCTGAGAAAATAGACATCATGCACCGTTGAAAGGCAGCGGGTGCATTACACAATCCAAACAACATCTGCTTAAATGCAAAAGTACCATATGGACAAGTGAATGTCATTTTCTCCTGATCCTCCAAGGCTATAGAAATCTGATTGAAACCAGAATAACCATCCAACAAAATAATACCAACCTCTTCCCACCAATCGATTAAGCATCTGATCCATGAAAGACATTGGAAAGTGGTCCTTTAATGTTTATGAGTTGAGTTTTTTTGTAATCCATACACACCCTCCATCCAGTAATAGGCCTGAGTGGAATCAAATCGTTCTTCCCATTAGCTGCCACTGTCATACCCCCTTTCTTGGGCACGCACTGAGCAGGACTTACCCACTTACTATCTGAGATGGGATATACCACTCCTGTATTTAGCCACTTGATGATTTATTTCCTTACCACCTCTTGCATAGATGGGTTTAGATGATGCTGATACTTAATAGTCGAGACACAAGCCTCCTCTAGCTAGATTTTATGTGTGCATATACCAGGAGGAATACCGATAATGTCTACAACCATCCAACTAATAACTCTCTTATATATTTTAAAAATAGAGATAAGGGCTTTCACCTGTTGTTTACCTAAGTCAGCCACAATAATAATAGGTAGTGTATTCCTGCTGCCTAGGAACACATACCTCAAATGATCGGGCAACTCTTTCAGCTCCAAATTAAGTGGTTCTTCAATAGAAGACTTGGCTGGTGGACTTGGATAATTTTTAAGTCCCCCATGCCTGTCAAGGAATATACAGTCTCCTCATAATACACATCCACAATAGAAAATACGCTCATATCTTTATGTTGTTTCATGGATTGGTATACATCGAATTAAACTACTTCATCATTCAGCCTAAATAGTAGCTCATTTGCCTTTAGATCAATAAGTATACTCCCGATTGCGAGGAAAGGTCTACCCAAAATTATGGGCACCTCGAAGTCCACCTCGCAATTGAGAATGACAAAATCAGCTAGAAATATGAAACTGGCCACCTTAACTAATACATCATATAGAATCCTCACGGGCTACTTCACAGAACTGTCTACTATAACTAATCTCATATCTATGGAGTAGGATTCCCCAAACCCAGTTTCCATCCCCCAAACCCAATTTTTTATACAAAGTAAGCGGCATAAAATTTATACTAGCTCTGAAATCACATAGAGCTTTTGCAAACTCAAGACGCCCAATAGTGCAAGGAATAGTAAATGCTCCTGGGTCTGCCTTCGTCTACACCAACGACCTTGTGAAAATAACACCACAATGATGTATATTGTCCTTCATCTCATAACTAACTGTCCGCTTCTTCGTAACAAGGTCTTTTATGAACTTTGCCTACCCAGGAATTTGCTTTAATGCCTCCACTAATAGTAAGTTGATTGTCAACTACTTAATCATGGCCATAAACTTCCCAAACTTTGTATCATCAGCCTTCTTTTTCAACTAATGGGGAAATAGAGGAGGTGGTTTGGTAGTATACTAACCACCACTTCGGTATCCTTTCCCTTGCTCTTCTCTAACTTATCAACCTGCTGATGGTTGGATGGCGTATTATCAATAACTTCATCCAATTTTTCAGACTTCACTGGATAAGTCTCTTCATGCTCAATATCCTCTGCAATCATAGCTTTACCCATAGACAGGCCTGGTAATACCTTACCACTTCGTGTGGTAATTGCCATAAAGAAGCCATTATTTTAAGGATTCTGAACTGTATCACTTGGCAAAGTTCTGTTTTTCCTCTGATTTAATGCCGATGAGAGTTAGCTCATTTGCTGCTCCAACTATTTGATAGAAGTAGAGTGTGAGTTTACCAACTGACTCAAGGAAGACAGATCACTCTTCATAGTAGTCACCCTAGAGTTGATAGTCTCAAATCCCTTTAATAATTTCTCCATCATGTCCTCCTTGGACATCTTGCCAGAGTTAGTTGAAGCATTATCTCTTCTTCCAGGAGGTACATATAGTCCAATCCTATTATTTTTTCTCTTCCAGTTCCCTTGATCTCTATCCTTGTAACCAACCTTATCGTAATAATTCCGACTTTGATTTCCTTGGCTATTGCCTCGAAACCCCCTTGATTATTTAGATAGTTCGCCTCTTCTTCTAAATCAAAATTAGCTCTTCCCTAGGATGCTTCTCCATTTTTCTAGACAATAGATGCTTAGTCAGCAAATCCATATATGTTTTTAAATGTGCCATATCCTGGTCATGTTCTTCCTCCTTCTTGCGTTGCTCTGTAGTTATACTACCAGACACAGTAGGGTTCACTACCACAAAATCCCTAGTATGCCAAGGTTTACTCTGTTTGATCATCCGATCAAGTACCTTCGAGGCCTCTGGAAAAGTAAGGTCAACAAATGCCCCTCCTACTACATTATCCATGACTGGCTTCGTAATAGAGTTCAAAGCCTGATAAAGAGTCTCTATCAAATAAATATCCATCATGTTATGATTTGAGCATTGCATCAGTTCTTTTTAAACCTCCTCCAGGTCTCATGAAGAGCTTCAGTGGGAAGCTATCAGAAGTTACTGATTTCATCCCTCAATTGTTCCCTTCTAGAAGGTGGAAAAAACCTTTTTAGGAAAGCCCCTTTTAATTGCCTGCAGTTGGTTATGGAGTAAGAAGTCAGTTCAATTAGCCATAGTGCTGCCTCTCCAGACAAAGACAACGGAAATAAATGCAGGCGAATAACATTCTGACCCACTCTAGGATTATCAAAAGACTTGTAAATGGTAACAAAATTCACCAAATTCATGTTCGGATCATCTCCAGGAAGACCACCGAACAACCCCTTAAGATTAAAGAGTTGAATCATCATACTAGTAATATTGAACTTAGCTCCTGGTGCTAGAGGTGGAGGAATGATAGCTTCAGTTGCACCTAATCCATCCATTCCATCTTTGTCGTTGTTTAGATCAAACTACACTGGTTGGCGCTCTTGCCTTACCCTAAAGGGGAAATTTTTTTACCATTCCAATTCACTAGTATAGCCACATTCTCTACACGCCTTGGGTTAACAGGATCTAACAAGTTGTCATCCCCTAAATCATCATCATCAAGTTTAGGATGACATGCCTACTGGCTGCCATTCTGCTGATTAACTGCCATAAGCTCTATATAGAACGGCTAGTCTTTCAATATCTTGGGGCTCTACAATTCTGCCAATTAACTGCGGTTCTAGATGTATTGGTAATAATGGTTCACCCGATCTCCTTGTACTTGGCATACACAATAACTCCCCTGCACAGAACAAAAACAAAAAACAAAAGTAAAATTTGGTAAACTTGACCAAAGGTTAATTAACAAACACAAACTTAATTGACAATCGTAGTCCTCGATAATGGCGCCGAAATTTGATAAGCCCAAATTACAATTTTCTTACAAAAGTGTAAGCGGTCGCTATCAATATAGAACCCAACTGGGTTGGGTGTCGAATCCCACAAGAATACCATGTTCACTAAGTATTGTGATTGTTATTAGACTGCTGATCTAAGGTTCCTGAGTAAAAGGGGGTTTTGATGTGTTAATAAAGCTCTTTTATTCTTGTATCACACAACGGTCCAGCTAATGAGAATTAATGTAAGTGTAATTTCAATGAAAATGAGTTAACTAAAGTTATGCTCACCAAGATGTTCAAACGGTTAGGGTTGTGAACTTGTGCTTGAATTCTAACTTATAATTTCAATCGCAAGAAGTATTAAAATCTAAGAATTACCCACTTGTTTATCAACCTAATGGGTGTTTTACCCTTTCTCTATTTCAAACTTAAAGGATCCATGTATCACTCAATAGAAATCTCATTAGGGCTTACCCGTTAGGGCATCAACCCTTGACCCAAAGGGTAAACCTATGGATTTCATGTGAATCACCTCTTTTCCCAACATCTACTTTCTTGTCAGACAAGTAGTGTTCATGGGCTCACTTCTCAAGTTTGCAACCAAGAGATCTTATTATAAGGAAGAGAGATTCATGCAATTTAGATAGATAATAAAAATTAAATGGATTCACAACCCCAAATAGTTCTCTACATCAAGGCTCCCATAACCCTAGTTATGGGAGTTTAGCTACTCATCTCCATATAAGATATCAAAGATATATTGATGTTCATAAATAAGTTCAAGAGAGTACTTATAAAATTTACAATATTCTTCTTCTCAATCTTCAATGAAAACCAATAGAAAATAATAATCAGATCTTAATTTCTAGCTTCTAATCTCAAGAAAAAGTGTTACACAACTCTCAATAGAGAAGAAAGTATAAAACTACTGTTAAAAGATACAGAATAAAATCTAATACTTAGTATTTATATGATTCCAGAACTGGAGTTTTAAAATTCAAACTCAAAGTTGCCGCTTCAGGCTTGATGGGTCGAGTGACAGTTCATCACTAGAGTGATGGTCCATCACCTAGACAGTCGTTGGAGCTCTAGTGAGTCAATATTCTGCTTCTGGGCGACAGGTAGGGTGACGGTTCATCGCAGGGCTGACGGTCCATCGCCTGATCCATTGCATGACTTCCTGTGAATCTGTATTCTATCTCTTGGTGAGGGTTCAGGCTAACGTTTCATCGCAGAGTTGATGGTCCATCGCCTGGACCATCACAGGATGTCCAGAGTTACTGTCTTCTATTTTTGGGCAATGGTTTAGGCCGACGGTTCGTCATAAGGTCGACGGTCCATCGCCTAAGCCGTAGCTGATCATTTTTCCTTTGTTTTGCCCAGTTCATCCAAGTTATTCTTCATACTCAACTCTTATCCTGAAAACACTAAAGTACATTGTTAAATTCAATAATAGTTACTTGAAAACACACAATTATCTTAAGTGAAAGGCGTAGAATGTTCCATCAAAACCTGGGACATCAACTGTCATTAGGATCACTATCATCACATGGTCTTCTTGCATCCATGGGTGAAATGGGTCCACTAGCTGCATCACTTGGCTACATAAAAATGCAAAGTATAAAAACCAATCAGATAAACTCTTAGTGCTTATTATATTTACATCTGCGTACAACTAAAAAATATCATGATAAATATAAATAGATCAATCACAAGTTCGCAATTTCAAGTAACTACACTTAATAATTTTCAAATAACTTATTCACTAGTACACATTTCAAGTCACTTCACTCAAACCATTTCCAAATAGCTAATTGACATTTCAAGTCACTATACTAAACCATTTTGAAGTGACTACACTTAACCATTTTCAAGTCACTAGTACACATTTCAAGTCACTATACTTAACCATTTTTAAATAACTAGAAGACATTTCAAGTCACTACACTTAACCATTTTTAAATAACTAGAATACATTTCAAGTCACTACACTTAACCATTTTCAAATAATTAATTTACATTACAAGTCACCATTTGTAAAAGAATAATTCACATTTCAAGTCACTATACTTAACCATTTTCAAGTAACTACTTCACATTTCAAATAACTATACTTAATCATTCATTTCAAGTCACTACACTTAATCATTCATTTCAAGTCACTATACTTAACCACTTTCGAGTAACTAATTCACATTTCAAGTAACTACACTTAACTATTTTTTCAAATCACTAGTTCACAATTTCAAGTAACTACACTTAACCGTTTTCAACTCACAAGTTTGCAATTACAAGTAACTACACTTAATCATTTTCAAGTCACTACACTTGATAATTTTCAAATAACTTATTCACATTTCAAGTCACTACACTTAAACCATGTTTAAATAGCTAATTGACATTTTAAGCCATTATACTTAACCATTTTCAAAACACTACACTTAACCATTTTCAACTCTCTAATTCACATTTCAAGTGATTAAACCTAACCATGTTCAAGTCATGAATTCACATTTTCAAGTGATTACACTTTACTAATTTCAAAACACAAGTTCATCTTTCAAGTTGCTAATCCACTTCTCAAGTGACTACACTTGATCAATTTGAAGTCACTAGTACACATTTCAAAATACTACATCCGTAATTTAGTATTGGAATGAAATAGTCCCAGTAAGAGACGTAGTTATTGAATCTTACCCTCCACTATCTTGTACAACTCCCAATGACCAAAAGAAAGGTAATTAAATCAACTCAAGATGACATAGAAACTAACACAATTGCTTCTATTGTAAAAAAATATCAAAGATTTGGGAATTTTTCACATGTGACATCATACATTATTAATCAACACAAATCACAAAGATTTTAACAAAGTGCTTAATCAAATTAAGCCAATCACGAAACTTGTCAAATTAGAAAGTAGAAAAATGAATTAAGAGATTAAACCTGTGATGGGTTCTCAAGAACCCATCAATTTTTCGACAACACTTGATCGGAGTAAGCGGCGGCGAAGTGGCAGAAGAGTTTCCCATTGTTGCCATTTGGTCGGATAAGAGATGAAAATAAGGGAAAGGGATGTCAGAGTATTGGCGGCATGGTTGAGCAGCTGCAATAAGAGAGGGGGCTGGTTTGGCGGTGGTGTCTCGGTTGGTTCATCGGTGGTGATGGCGTCGATGGCACAACTAAGGTTTGACGGGGAGCCTGCCGGTAGTCACATCCGTTGAGGCTTATTAGCGTGAGAGAAGAGCGAATCGAAGGGGAAGAGGGATATGGAGGTGGTGCTGAGCATTGGGCTTCGCCGGCCGGTGGCGAGGAACGATAAAAGTTCAATTTCTAAGAGAGGAATAGAGAGAGAATTGAGAGAAGGCAGAGAGGTGTGCGACTGTCCTTTGTCAAAAATGAGGGATCAGTTTTTCTTTAGGTTTAAAAAAGGTAAGAAGAGATGATTTCATCTTGGCCGTAAGATCAAATTTAATTGATGGCTGAGATTAAAATTAAGTTTAAAGGGGTCTAAAGATTAACCTTCAATTTAAGCTCAAAATTAATATCAATTTGGCTATAATTGCCATCAATTGGATATAATATTGGCTAAAAATTAAATATGCAGGAAAAGTTAAATGAGATCAGCTGCTATTATAATAAATATGATAATGACGAGAGAAATAAAAAGATGTCGAGATTAACATAAACTAAACATGTAAAAATTAATATTACATAAAATTATTATATAAAATTGTTAATAATAATAATAATAATAATAATAGACAATCCATTTGTAAATTGTGAGTGTGCACATTTACGTGAAAAATAATTTAATAAATATTAATAAAATTATGTAAAATGTCGGATTTGAATTAAAAATGATACTAAAAAGTAATAAAATAACTTATACATTTTGAAGTCATGAATGTGACACGTCAATATTTGTTCGATACCAGAATAATGTGTCAAATGCTAACATTTAAAATAATAATTTTGCTAAAATAGTAGCCTAAAAGGAATATCGGGCGGTCAAAAATTGCATGTCAACACCAGTGCCATCGATTACAGCTCGAAAACCTGTTGAAAAACCGTACTGATTATAGTCTCAGTTTGAGATAGCGGGTTAGGGAATTGACATATGACGAGGAGAGACAAGGCACTATAAGCGATCCATGAGTAACCAGTGAAGTTCGGTTGCTAGTCAACTGGTGGCTTGAATTTGGAATGAGAAACCACCGATGAATGGAAATTGAAATTGAGTTCAATTAAACATATTTTGAACTAGAATTGTAATAATTTGAATAAAATTAGGCTAAAATTATTATAAATTGGCAAAATCAGGTTAGAAAATAAATTGATTGAAAAAAATTAAATAGATTAAAATTATTGATGTGACACATTGTTATTTATTTGATATCAAAAACGTAAAACTATTAATGTTAAAAATTAATAATTTTTAATAAAATATCAGCCTAAGAGGAGCATCGGGAGGTCAAAATTAGGTATCAACAGCCAAAATGAGCATACACTGTACAATTATTGTTGTTCAGTGTTAAGAGTTCACTTCAGAGTTTTATACGTATAAACTGCTACTTCATGAACTTAATACCAAGAGTAGTATGAGAAAAAATTAAAAATTATCTTACAAATATATCAAGGCTATTATTTATATATAATAATAAATTCATAATAATAATAAATTAAAAAATATTATAAAAAATTATTATTCTTACAAGTAAATTATGTATGTCACATAGAAAATATTATATAAAAATTATCGATAATAAATTTGAAATAAATTGAGCATAATGATAATAATAGTACTAATAATAATAATCAATCAAGGTAACATCTTTTGATTGTTTTTTCTATGAGATTTTGAGAAAATAAATACAACAACTAACTCGATTTAGTCCAACAAATTGGGGTCTATAGAGGATACAGTGTACGCAGACCTTACCGTTAAAGTAAATAAGTTGTTTTCAATAGGCCCCCAATTCAAGAAAAATACTCTGAAGCTGTCCAATTTCAAGAAAAGAATAGTGAAAATTGATTTAACATTGACCGTTGATCAAATATGATGAACGGTTGAGATTAGAATTGGTGAGATGAGTTAAATTGGGATTAGAAATTGGGTTAAAAAGGATTGAATTGAGGATTTCGATTGAGTTAAATTAAACTCAATTGACACAAATTGAGTATAATATGGCCAGAATTTAAATAAATCATAAAAATTAAAGTGAATTAGGTTGATATTTAATAAATATAGTAACTATACAAAGTTACTTTTTATTTATTTTTAACAAAAGCGACACTGTACGTTTCTTTTTGTAAAAATACAGAAAAAATAAAAATAATTAAAAATTACGACAGATGGCGTTGCTTTTCAATAATTAATATTTTAAAAATAAAATATTATAGCGACGTTGTCCGTCGATTTTAATAAAAATAAAAATTAAATTTAAAAACTGACAGACAATATCTATTTTTATGATAAAGTTAATTTTAATTTATTTTTAACAAAAGCGATACTGTCCGTTGATTTTAATAAAAATGAATAAAAATTAAATTTAAAATTAAAAATAAACGGACAACATCTCTTTTTAAAAATTTATTATTATTATTTTTAAATAAATAACGACGCTATCCGTCGCATTTATTAAAAAAACCTATAAATTATTTGTTAATTAGTTGGCACAATAATCCGCAAAAAAAGCGATGGATATTAAGACGTTAGCCGTCAATTTAAATAAAAAATAAATAAAAATAAAAATTAAACTAAAAAAAGCAACGAACAATGTCGCTTTTCTTATTGCTTTTTAAAAGCGACACAGTTCGTCGCTTTTTGTCCCTTTTTAGTAGTGTCTTGGGGGAAAAATAGCAAGGCAATTTTTTTTAAGTAAAAAGGAGCCAAGTTTAGGCACTATTTTTTCGATGGATAGAGGGGATTTTAACCCCCAATATCCATCGAATATATTTACGGGGGTTTTTAACCCCCGATATCTATCGAATATATTTGTGGGGGTTAAAAACACCCGCAAATTTATAAATTTTAGCGGTAAGTTTTTAACCCCCGCAATTCATATAATTTTACAGGGGGTAAGATAATCCCCGCAAATAACCCCCGCCATTAAACCCATTTTTGTAGTACTTGTTCTCAGAATTTAATTGTAAAGAGTCTTCTCCTATCTCAGATATCTAAATGGTTAAGGCTATTTTTTCATATTCAAGATTTTCTGCCTTTTTTTTAAGAAGATCCTTCTCAACAGTAATCTCACATAGAGAATCAATCGAGATATTTGCAAGTTTTCTTAACTTCTTAGGAGTGTAGTCATTCAAATTTTGTTTAATGTTAAAATGAGTTATCTCATCTTCTTCTTCATCACTGACCTTGCTATGAGAGTAAAAAAAGAGTTAAAACTAGTTTCACCATCTTCTACAACCATCACAGAGGCATCTTTGGGTTTTTTCTGACTCATCTAATTCACTTGATGAATCTCCCTAGTAGCTAAGGCTTGCTTCACTACATCAACTACAACTTTTCTTCTAGACTTGTTAGGGACTCGGTTCTTTTTCTTAGCTTTGTCTCCTCCAGATTTCAGATATTCTTGATAATCTATCTTGTCCAAGGGACAATTCTTGATGAAATGTCTTGGTTTGCCACAAATGTGGCCTGTTACTGCTTCCCTTCTTTTGAAAATTTTCATTCCTCTTCATAGACCTAGTGATTTTTTTAGCTTAGTAGGCAATATCCTTATCATCTTCACTGGCGTCAGATTTGGAAGCTTTTAAAGCAAAGGATTTCTCCTTTTAGGCTCTTTCTTCTCTTGATCTTATTTTTTTTTAGTTTATAGGTCTTTGGATTCCCAATCAAATCATCCATAGTAAGAGTCTTATGATCTCATGCCTCAGAGATAGCATTCACCTTACTCTCCCATGACTTAGGTAGTACTCTCAGAATCTGTCTCACCTATTTGCTAGGTGAAATAATATTAGCAAGGCAGTATAATTCATTTGTGATTGAAGTGAACCTGGTGCTCATATCTTGAATAATTTCACTTTCCTTCACAGTGACGACCTCATATTGGGTAGTAAGCATTTCTACCTTGGATTCCTTGACTTAACTGATTTGTTTATGAACACTCCTTACATAATCCCAGATTTTCCTTACACTTTCACGAGTAGAATTATGATTGTACTCATCAGGTCCTATTCCACATACCAAAAGCTTTTTGGGCTTGAAATTTTTTTCAATCTTTTTGAGATCCTCCTCATTGTATTCCCTTTGAGTTTTGACAACCAACCTAGTAATTTCTCCTTTCATAACTTCTCTCATGGGAACATGAGGTCCATCGCAAATTAGATCCCACAGCTCACTATCTTCAGTCATAATAAAGTCATACATTCTTGTCTTCCAGCAACCATAATATTGTCCATTAAATATGGGTCGTCTGGTGGTTAACTGTCTTTCCTCCAAGTTTGGTGGTGCTTCCATATCAAAGGATCCACTCTAGATGTTAATCGTTTAGAGTTAACCACTCTGATACCAATTATTAAATTGTAAGAGTTAATCACCACTAAGGGACTAGGTCTCTGAGGAATTATGAATAACGATAAAACAAGATCACAAAGCAAATACTCAAAAAAAAACACAAGAGATTTTTATGTGGAAACCTCCTTGCTCAAGTGAATAAAACCACGACCTATCCTCATAGGATTTCCTAAGCTCCATTATAATCAAGAAACTCTGATTACAGAATCCAACAAGATTTAAACCTAAATCCTAAAGCTTGTAATACCTCTATAAAAAACCAACCAAAATAACTCTATCTCACCCTTCACTCAATCGACTACTCTAGTCAAACATCCTTAGGAAAATCTACCTACGCAAGAAAAATGAAAACAAAAGGAAAGTTTACTCACAAACACTAGAGTGAATCATTTTTTGAACAATACTCAAGATAATGCAAATTAAATAATAAGAGAATTTCTGGATCTTTTGTAAGAGAGCTTTTGCTGCCTTTTTGAGAAAATGAGATTGCAAAAACTGAAAACCAAAGCTACTCTCCTTTGCTTATATATATGCATGAGAATTTTAGTTGGAATTCAATTTGACTAGGTGTAGCATATTTACACTTTGCACCTACACAATATTTATGCTATAGGACAAAACTGTGCAGAGTGTAACAGTGTACAACTGTCCTTCAATAATCTTCAGTAGGTTGATCTAGCGGACCTAGTTTCTGAGCATGTTACTTAGTTTTCATCAAAACATACAACAACAATATCATTCAAAATGGTACTACACTTGTACTAGACTATCATTTGGCATTGTTACAACTTTTTGAAGCAGGTGATGTTAAGAAGGCAATTTTCACCATAAATAGTAATAAGAGTTAAGGTTCTGATGGGTTCGATAATGGGTTTTATAAGTTTGTTTGGTGCATAAGTGGTGATGCAATAGTGTAGCTATGTTAGAGTTTTTTTAAAATGGGAAAACCTAAGACAAATAAACTTTACACTTATAGCTCTTATACCTAAGTTAATAATTCAGAATATGACAGCCAAATTATAGTTATTTCTTATTGTAATGTCATATACACATGTATTTCTAACATGATTTGCAAAAGATTGTAGCTTGTGTGAATAACTTAGTGGATGAGAATCAAGATTCCGTTATTCAAGGAAGATCTATGATCCACAATGTATTGATATGTCATGATTTACTCAAGCAATACTATGGGAAAACCTATACCAAATGTCTTGTGAAGATAGATTTAAAGAAGGCTTATGACATGGTAGATTGGGAGTTTTTAGAGAAAGTTATGATGGGGTTTGAATTTCCTGAGATATTTGTTAGATTGGTGATGACTTATGTTACTTCTACCAGTTTTTCAATTAAAGTGAATCGGGAAAGCAATGGACTTTTTGATGGAAGAAGAAGGTTAAGGCAGGGTGATCCAACTTCTCCCTTTCTACTTGTGCTAGTTATGGAGTATTTAACAAAGTCAATAAGGACATGAGTATCTTATCTGATTTTAAATATCATCCATTATGTAAGGTGTTAAGACTTACTCATTTGATTTTTACTGATGATGTAATGATATTTTGAAAGGTTGTCGCTGGTCCAATTAATAAAGTGATAGAGGATTTAACTCAGTTTAGTGATGTTATAGGGCTAAAGGCTAACATGGAGAAGTTTAGCAGTTTTTAACAAGGGTGACTGATGTAGTAAAAGCAAAATTTTTGGCAAGAATAGGCTTTTGTGTTAGACAGTTTCCTATCATATACTTAGTCTTACCACTCTCTTCAAAGAAGTGGAGTAAGCTTTAATGCAAATAATTAGTGGACAAGGTTACAAACAAGATCACAGTGGTGCCTTCCAAGCAATTGTCATATGTTGGAAGGCTTCTAGTGATTACTGTAGTGTCCTTCTCCATTTATAATTTCTGGGGATCTGTGTTTATTTTACCTCAAAGTATCCTAAAAGAGGTGGATAAGAGGTACAAAAAATACTTATGGAGTGTAATCGATCAAAGGAAAAAAATCTTATTAGTGGTCTGGGATACCATCTGTCATCCCAAGAAAAAAGATGGTCTGAATGTAAAGAATTTTAGAATCTAAAACATAACTTCAGTTGGTAAGTTATTGTGGCAACTTATTATAAGGAAAGATTTCTTGTAGGTTAAATGATTTTATGAAGCCTACATGAAACAATGAGAAGAAATTTGGATACATAAAGCACCTACTGACAATAATTGGTACTGGAGGAAGTTGCACTCTCTTAAGGAGAAAGTACAGAGATGGTATGTTAACAAGAAGTATAGGCTTATATTAACATAGGACTAATCTATCACTAAGAGTTATCTAGAGTTAATAGGTGAGTAGAGGAGGGTGAGAAGTGTTGAATTGATATAGACTAGTGTAGCTAAACTATCACGACCCCATTTACGAGTCATGATGGCACCTACTAAATCCCGCCAGTAGGAAAGCCAATACCATAACCCAGAGCTAACGCAATGGGTTAATTCAGTAGGGAAATTCCCAGCATGGACCAAATTCAATGAACACAAGTCATAAGTAAATAAATTGTTCTAAATAAATAAACAGTCAGCACAAGATACGAATCCCACAACCTGATAAAGCTAGTACAAAAGCATATAATGTCAATAACACAACCCAAAAGACTTAGAAAATAGTCAATACATCTATTTCAATGTAAAAGGCTAAATAATAATAAGATAGATGGAAATGGGAGACTCAAAACTCCAAGAGTTCACCCTATCTCTGAAAGATCAACTCTGCATGAACAAAGGTCAACGACGACAGCTACTACTTGGATATGCACTAAAAAAGTACAAAAGTGTAGTATGAGTACCAAAACAATGGGTATTCAGCAGGCATCATTGGCCGACTGAGCTAAATCATGATATAAAGATGATACAATGCAAGATAATCTTAACTAATTCAAGATACAAAATCGAACCTGAATCATCCTTATCATCACTATGCATAGTTAGTACATAAACCAAAATAATAACGACAACATAATGTAAATAGTCAAATATATGCTAACATACGTACAAAATTGGTGTATAAAGCAAAGAAATCATCACAGCATCCCACACTACTAGAGAGTACACCCAAGAGAAGAGCAAAGTAACTATTTGACATTATGGTTAGTCATTTGACCATCATTCCACAATTTCTGATACCTAACAACCTTATCATCACTTATGCACTAGTCGTCATTTATAACTAACTCTTTATTAGTACATAGTCATGTTACTACAAGATTCCACTTATGTCACGCCACATTATGACTATTACCTTATTTTTTGACTTAGTTAAGCCACTACCTTCAATTTTACATTCTGATATCATCAATCATATTATAAGTGCATCACCATATTATAATAGGCATATCCAAACTCAAATTGATAATATCAATATCCAAACTTGAATCAGTAAATATAGTCGATAGATGGAATTAAACCGATAATATAGTCAATAACCGGACTTGAATCAGTAATTTTAATTAATACCCAGACATGAACAGTTAAATATAATCAGTACCCGAACTTGAACCGATAAATATAATTAATAACGCCATAATCATCCTCTGAAATTGAACTAGGTATATTCATACATAATCCTTATCATAATTAGCATCACTAACAAAGTAACTAATAGCATAACCAATGGGATTCAACCCTCAAGTTAACCGACATAACCATTAAATATAAAGATTTACCTGTTTCTCATCCATATGTCTTTCCAAGAGTAAAATAAGCATAAAGGTTTACCAAAGATACCATATATCTCAGCCTAAAGTGGATTAAGAGGCCAATTCTAATCCATGAGTTTCATTTTAGGCAATTTCTACCCCAAACCTAGGCCGAAGGTATTTAATTCCGCTTTTAGATATCAACAAGCCTTGATAGCCCTAAGATAGAAAATTAGCCTAAACATGAGTAACTAGGTTAATTATACCTACTTTGAGTAGTCTAAAATATTCTCATGCTAAGCATGAGGAATAAGGTCCAATTCATCTAAAGGCACAATGAAATAGGCTAAGTGTCAAGGTTACGTGTCAAACGAGCCTAAACGACTCAACTAACTCCAAGTCTTTAAATTCATCAAACCAACACCTAAAACCCCTCCCAATCCAATATAATATCATAAATATATATATGAAGTAGCTCAAATTAACAAGAGTTAAACCTAACATACCTCAACCCTGAAGAATGCTCAGCAATCCACTAAAGCTTGACTTTTTCCTTTCAAGAAGCCTCTTCAAGATGCAAAGCTATCAAAAACACGTTTTACTCATTAATAAAAGAACATTGATACCCATATTTCACCATTTTGCTCCTGGTCCAAGAATTATACCAAAAATCTATGTAGATCCCACTTTAAAAAATCACATTTTCGAGACTAACCCAACATGATATCAAGCTCATGAAATCAAAACCCCCAAAAATTGGTGAAAACCAAGGTAAGTTTTGGGATAAATCAAGCCTTAAAGGATTTGGGGCTTTGGTAAAAAATTTAAGAAATTCAAACATGAATTTGAAGGATTCTTAACCCCAATTCTAAGTTATCATACTCTTTTATGGTTCTTGTCTCTCACGGATGAGTGAAAAATGACCAAAACGCGGCCTAAGGGGTCATTTTATACCCATACCAGGTAATCAGGTAGGGCTAAGCACAACAAGGGTGGAATCGCACTACTTGAGTGCAGGAGCAGGTATGGAGATCGCCATTCTTCCTTGTGTGATCGCAGCACTTGTTGTCAGCACAGCTGAAAACTTGGAAAATTTCAAAGTTTCCACCAATGCCTCAGAATTCATTCGAATCCAATATACGCAAATGAACTATGTAACTATACTATATTAACCGTTCCATACGCAATGGCGATGTTAGATTTTTAATCCGATGTCGTTTTGACCAAATGTGGGTCCCAAACTCTTATTTCTAACTTTTAAAATTTCCAACCAATAGGTCAAAATGAGATCGGGTGCGTTAGGACCTGAACCAAAGGTCTACCTAGCCTAAAATTGATATTCCAGAGCTATTGGCACAATTAAAATTTGCATCCAAGATCATTTTACTGAAATTTTAACCCAGTGGCCATTTCAAACCAACGAAGACTTCTAAATAGGTAATTGTCTCTAAAAACCAAATGAACTGCCCGGTAACTAAACTGTTAGCTCCAGGACGTCATAAATGACTTGGGGCATCTATGGAAAAGCTCTAACAGCAAAAACAAGTGGTAATATGGAAAATGAATTTAAGGGTCATTACAATATCCAGTACTAAAGGAACTTTTGTCCCTAAAATTTAAAGATTAGAAAATACCTGAAGTCTCAAACGGGTGAGGATACTGGGCCTGCATCTCGCTCTTGATATCCCAAGTGGCCTCCTCGACTGGACGGTGTCTCCACTGAACCTTTACTAAACGAATCTTTTGAGAGTCCAATTGCCTAACATCACAAGCCAAAATGAGCACTGGTTCCCCTATAAAGGTCAAACGCTCATCCAACTGGAGTAAATCTCATCCAAGCATATGCAACGAGTTAGGAATGACCGTCGCAACATAGAGACATGGAAAATTAGATGAATAGAAGAAAAATTTAGAGGTAAAGCTAACTCATAAGCTACCTCACCAACTGTGTGGAGAATCTCAAAAGGGTTAATATACCTCGAACTGAGCTTACCCTTTCTCCCAAACCTCATCACACTTTTTATGGGCGATACACGGAGGAACACATAGTCAGCAAATCCAAATCTCAAGGAATGAAGCCTACGTTCTACATAGGCCTTCTTCATACTTTGAGCCACTCTTAACCTATTTTGAAGCACCCTGACACTATCCAATGACTCTTAAAGTAAATCGGTACCACAGGGCCTTATCTCAAAATTCTCAAACTATCCAATCGGAGAACGATATCTCCTACCATATGAAACCTCAAAAGGTGTCATCTCAATGGTCAAATGGTAACTGTTTTTGTATGAAAACTCTACCAAGGCAAAGTTTTGATCCCACTGGCCCCCAAAATCCATAATGCAGGCTCGGAGCATATCCTCGAGCACCTGATAGTCTACTTGGACTGACTATCGATTTGTGGATGAAAAGCTGTATTAAGATCCACCTAAGTTCCTAAATCCTCCTAAAATACTCTCAAAAACCTCAAAGTGAACACCGAACCACAATCTGCCTTCCGACTCAAGGCATCTGCTACCATATTTCCCTTGCCCAAATGATACAAGATGGAAATATCATAGTCCTTAAGCTACTCCATCCATCTACGCTGTCGAGCATTGAACTCCCTCTAGGTCATAAGATGCTAAATACTATGATGATTAGTGAAATTCTTACTATGCACACTATACAAATAATGCCTCCAAATCTTAAGTGCAAAAACTAGTGCCACCAACTATAAATCATGAGTAAGGTAGTTGCGTTCATACACCTTAAGCTATCTAGAAACATATGCAATAACACAACCATGTTGCATCAACACATAACCTAGGCTAACACTAGAAGCATCACAAAATAGGGTGAATGTTGTCAATAGGAATAGCTAACACAGGAGATGAAGTAATAAAGTCCTTAGGCATTTTGAAGCTCGACTCACACTCCTCGGACCATCAAAAAGTAACTTTCTTTTAAGTCAATTTGGTTATAGGGGCTGAAATAGTAGCAAAACCCTCAACGAAACATCTATAATAACCAGCCAAACTAATGAAGCTACAAATCTCATTCGAAGATGTGGGTCTAGCCCAATCACGAATTGCCTCAATCTAGGTGGGGTCGATCATAATACCTTCCTTAGACACCACATGTCCAATAAATATCACCGATTGGAATCAAAACTCACACTTGGAGAATTTGGAAAATAGAAAATGATCCCTCAAAGTCTGGAGCATAATCCTCAATATTGTGCATGCTCCTCACTACTCCTCAAATACACAAGGATGTCATCAATGAACACGATCATGAAGGAATCCAAATAAGGCCTGAATATGCAGTTCATCAAATCCATGAATGTGGTTGGGGTATTAGTCAACCGAAAAGACATAACTAAGAACTCATAATAACTATAATGGGTCCTAAAAGCTATCTTTGGGATATCCCCACCTTGAATCCTCAACTGATGGTAACCAGACCTCAAATTAATCATAGAAAACATGATTTCACCGTGAAGATGGTCAAATAAATCATCAATGCTATTCAAACAAATCATCAATGCTATGCATAGAATAACGATTCTTCACCTTCACCTTATTAAGCTGCCTACAATCAATGCACATACGCATGGAACCATCCTTTTTCTTTCACAAACAATACAGGAGCTCCCCAAGAAAACACTCGATCTAATAAAACCCTTACCAAGAAGATCTTGAAGCTGATAATTTAGCTCCTTAAGCTTAGTAGGAGCCATACAGTAAGGTGCCAAAGAAATAGGTTGGGTGCCAAGATTAAGATCACTGGAAAACTTAATCTCACAAACAGGGGAAATACCAGGCAAGTCGATAGGGAACACATTAGAAAACTCACAAATAATAGGAACAGAGTCAAACGATGGACTCTCCACACTAGTATCACAAATATAAGTGAGATAAGACTCATAACCCCTTGAAATAAGTCTACTAGTGTACATATAACAGATAATCCCTATTGGCTCGCGGCTAATAGCTCCCTGCCACACGATTGGGGGTACGCTGATCATGGCTAAGGTAACAATCTTGGAAAAATAAACCATGACTGTTGATAGTGGTATAACTAGTCCATGCCCAAAATCACATTAAAATCTAATATATCCAGAATAATAACATCAGCACAAGTATCAACATCATTAACTATTATAAAACATGATCTAAATACTCCATCCACTACTAATAAATTACCTACGAGAGTGGATACATGCAATGACACCAATAATAAATCACTAAACAACTCCAACTGTGGTGCTTAATAAGTAGAAATATAAGAATAAGTAGATCCTAGATCAAATAAAGCAAGGGTCGGCTGGCGACATATCAAAATTATACCTGTAAGAACAACATTTGAAGTCTCATCCTCGGGCCTAGTAGGTACTACATATAGCTGACCATGTCTGCCACATGGATGGGCACCTAATCAATCTCCTATTCTGCCTGTCAAAAAATATCCTCGATCCCTCTGAGAACTACCCTACGACCATGAGAACCATATCTACTCGATGGAAAAACTACTCTAATAGAGAAAGCACCCTAGGCTGAAATAACCATCGCCCCACGATAAGGGAACTCACAAAAAAGTAACAAGGAGCTCTACAAGTATAACAGGCTCCCTGAGTTGAACCAGAACTAACAGATCAGATAACCCTGAATAATCACCATGACAATAATAACCAGAGGAAGAACCCCTCGATGACTGACCACTGCCCTAATGGGTGATCACTGGTACTAGATTTACCCCCTTAGTAATCTGAAGAGCAACCTGAACTGATTGACTGGGATAAACTTGAGACTGATAAGATGGAGTGGAGAATACCTACTATGAAAACACTACTTCTTAAATAGGAACTACTATGGCTTCTACTGAAACTACCCTGATATCTACCCCTTTTATCGTTGCCCCCTTGGGACTCACTTGCATCTCATTCATTAATTGGGCATCATCTGAAACCTCAACAAAAGACCTACCTGCAGCTACGAAACTCTGAGTAGGCATACAAATAGGGAGTCTTAACCTTCTAACAAAGAAATGAACTCTCGATTAATCAGTGTCCAGAATAGATATTGCATGCCTAGCCAACTTGTGAAAATGAGCCCCACACTCGACCACTACCATGGAGCCCTGCACCAATCTAGAGAAATGATCCCTCGATCGATGTTGCGACCCATATATTTCTCTCAGAACCTCAAAAAATTGAGTCCATGACAAGGGAGAAAACCCAGCTGGCCTAGAATTTAGACAACCTCTTCACCAATGACGGGCAAACAAGTCCAACTAAAATATAGTGTAATCTACAATGCAATTCTCAACAAGTCCTAAACCATGAAGGCTATCTGGGGCATTAGAAAATCTAGGTAGAGCCAATCTCAAGAACCTACTTAACATCTTCTATTCCTCAGAACACATAGCAAGTTGGGTAACCACTAGGTGAGCATCTAATGGATGAATAACTAGTGGTACAGGAGAAACCTTAATTCTGGGAGCCACAGCTACAGGCTATGCCTCTGCCTCAATACTACTCTAATCAATAGACTATACACCATCAAAAAATAAACTACTAACTAAACCCAATAGTTGAACCAATGTATCTCTGAGCAATGAGGAAGGAATAAAACCTAATGGAGCCTAGGCTGGTCCCTAGACCACCGCTAGTTGTGGTAGAAGAATCTCTAGCTTAGGTGTAGAAATAGGGTCTGAGGAAGGCAGCCTATCCTGGCCCCTAGCTAGGGATACATCACGAGGTTGTTCATGATCTCTACATCATCCACGAATAAAAGAATAATCCCTAGGCTCGGTCTCAGGACCCTCATCTCGTGTAGCAGTAGCACATGTCCTGTCATCTGTGAAATAGTAAAGTCAAAGTAATGCTTCTACAAACTAACTCAGACTCTTGCACGATGAGAGTGAAAGAAGTAAAGAACTCCTAATAATATCTCATAGCCTTCTCAAGATAGAAAACAGACATTAATATTCCAATCCACAGGACTCTACTAGACACTTAATCTTGTACCAAGAATATCGGTAAAACCTAGGCTATGATACTAATTTGTCACGACCCAATTTATGAGTCATGGTGACACCTACTAAATCCCATCAGTAGGTAAGCCAATTCCATAACCTAGAGCTAACGTAATGGGTTAATTCGATAAAAAAATGTACACTATAGGCCAAATTTAATAAACACAAGTCATAAGTAATAAAGTATTCTTAATAAATAAACATTCATCATAAAATACCAAACCCACGACTTGGTAAAGCCGGTACAAGAGCATCTAATGTCAATAATACAACCTAAAGACTTAGAATATAGTCAATACATTTGTCTCGATACAAAAGACTGAGTACCAATAAGATAGATCGAAATGGGCAACTCAAAACTCCAAGAGCTCACCCTATTTCTAAAAGATCAACTATATATGAAAAATGGTCAATGGCAACAGCTAGTACACAGATCTGCACAAAAAAAACACAGAAGTGTAGTATGAGTACCAAAATAATGGGTACTCAGTAGGCATCATCGGCCGAGTAAGATAAATCATGATATAAAAATAATATAATGCAAGATAATCATAACTAAGTCAAGGTACAAAATCAAACCTGAATTATCTCCATCATCACTATGCATTATTAATACATAAACCAAAATAATAATGACAACAAAACATAAAGAATCAAACACATGCAAACATACGTACGAAATTAGCTCTGGTGCAAAAAGTAAAGAACTCATCACATCATCCCATACTACTGGAGAGTACACTCAATAGAAGAGAAAAATAACTATTCGATATTATAACAAAGCTTCATCGACATTTGACCATTATTCCATATTTTTTGATACCTAACAACCTTATCATCACTTATCCACTAGTCATAATTTATAACTAACTCATCATTAGTAACTAGTCATGTTTCTACTAGATTCCACTTATGTCATGTCAAATTATGATCATTACCTTATTTTTTGACTTAGTCAAGCCATAAATTTCAATTTTACCTTCTGATATCATCAAACATATTATAAGTTCATCACCATATTATACTAGGCATATTTGGACTTGAACCGGTAATATCAATGTCCAAACTTGAACCAATAAATATAGTCGATAGCCAAACTCGAACCGATAATATAGTCAATACTCAGACTTGAACCAATAATTATAATTAATACCCAAACTTGAACTGGTAATATAATCAATACCCAAACTTGAATCGGTAACTATAATCAATAAAACCATAATCATCCTCCGAACTCAAATTGGGTATATTCATACATAATCCTTATCATAATTAGCATCACTAATAAAGTAACTAATAGTATAACCAATGGGCTTTAACCCTCATATTAACCAACATAACCATTAAGTATCAAGATTTAGCCATTTTTTTATCCATATGCCTCTCCAAGAGTCTAATAAGCATAAAGGTTTACCAAAGATACCATATATCATAACATTAAGTGGATTAAGAATCCACTTCTAATCCATGAGTTTTCTTTTAGGCAATTTCTACCCCAAAGCTACGCCTAAAGTATCTAATTCTGCTTTTAGATGTCAACAAGCCTTGATAGCCCTAATATAGAAATTAGCCTAAACATGAGTAACTAGGTTAATTATGCCTACTTTGAGTAGTCTAAACTATTCTCATGCCAAGCATGAGGAATAAGGTCAAATTCAACTTAAGGCACAATGAAATAAGGTAAGTGTCAAGTTTACAATGTCAAACTAGCCTAAACGTCTCAACTAACCCTAAGTCTTGAAATTCATTAAACTAACACCTAAAACCTCTCTCAATCTAACAGGCACAATGAAATAAGCTAAGTGTCAAGCTTGTGATATCAAACTAGCCTAAATGGATCAACTAATCCTAAGTCTTGAAATTCATCAAACTAATACCTAAAACCCCTCCCAATCTAATATAATATCATAAATATAATACGAAGTAGCTCAATCTAACAAGAGTTAAACCTAACCTACCTTAACGCCGAAGAATGCTCAACAATTCTCTAAACCTTCATTTTTTTTCTCTTCTAGGAAGCCTTTTTAAGATGCCAAGCTATCAAAAATGCATTTTACTCATCAATATGAGAACATCGATACCCATATTGCACCATTGTGCTTTGGATCCAAAAATTATCCCAAAACTACACGTGGGTCCCACTTATGAAAAATCATATTTTTAAGACCAACCCAATATGAAATCAAGCTCATAGAATCAACCCCCCTCCCCCCTAAAAAAAGGATGACAACCAAGCTAAGTTTGGGGCTAAATCAAGCCCTAAAGGATTTGAGGCTTTGGTAAAAAAAATTTAAGAAATTCAAACATGAATTTAAAGGATTCTTATCTTAAATCCAAAGATTCATAAAAATATATGTTTATCAAGATCCCAAGTCACCCCCACGACTCCATTCTAAGTTGTCACACTTTTTATGGTTCTTGGCTCTCAAGGATGAGTGGAAAATGACTAAAATGTGATATAAGGGGTCATTTTATACATATACCAGGTAATCATAATAACAACATGGAGTGAAATTGCACTACTTGAGTGTGGGATCAGGTATAAAGATCGCCATCCTCCCTTATATGATCGCAATACTTGTTGTCAGCACAGCTGACAGCTGAAAGTTGGAAAATTTCTAAGTTTTTGCTAATGCCTCAAGATTTATTCAAAATTTTATATACACAAATGAACTATGTAACCATACTAAATTTAACGTTTCGAATGCAATGGCGAAGTTGAATTTTCAATCTGAAGTTATTTTAACCAAATATGGGTCCTACACCTATATTTTCAAATTTTCAACTTTCCGACCAATAGGTCAAAATGAGCTTTGGGTGCATTGAGACCTAAACCAAAGGTCTAACTAGACTAAATTTGATATTCCAAAACTGTTGGCATAGTCAAAATTTGTGTTCGAGATCATTTTACTAATTTTTTTGTCCGATGGCTATTTGGAACCTGCAAAGACTTTTAAATAGAGAATTGACTCTAAAAACTAAATAAACTCCTCGATAACTGAACTGTCAGCTCCAACAAGTCATAAATGACTTGGGGAAGATATGAAAAAGCTCTAACAGCAAAAATAAGAAGTAATATAGAAAAATAACCCGAAGGGTCATTACATAAACCAAATCACAGATTCCTTGTTTAGTTAGCAGTGCAGAATCAACTCCTTACAAAGTATAGGATGCAGAAGATGAATATCCCTGTGGATGATCAATGTTGTTGTTTAAGTGTTAAACAGGTTCAAGATATTGTCTATCATTTATTTATTGTATGATTGGTTCAATGAGGTGAAAACAGGATGGGGAGGATTATTGGAATTAGTTTGATTACATGATAATGTCAAAGAAAAGAGATGCAACAACTTTCAGAAGCAGATATTGGTAGCAATTTATAAAGTAGCATACTATAATGTTTGGAGAACTAGGAACTGGAAATTATTTAGAGGAGTTCATCTGTAGCTGACTAATATAGCAACACAAATCAAGAGAGATGTTCTAGATAGATTAGAGAATAATACTTCAAAAAGAGCATATGGACGTAGATGTTTTATTCATAGGATGAGTAGTTAGTTTTCTTTTTGATTGTTTCTGAGGATTGACTTTTAGACACTCTTTTTGTGAGGTGGTCTATTGGTTAGGTTCTCTTTAGTTTGTAATTTGGATGTGAGTAAATTCAGTAAATAGTCATCCATGTTTAAGAAATTACCTAGTAATATTACTTTTTATTTTTTTAGGACCACAATATCATCCAACTATTCCTAATTTTTTTCCTCAAAATATACTTGACATAATACCAACATCCTTCTCTCTCCTAATAGGATGCCATGTTACATTTTTCTTTTTTAATAATAATATTTTTAACTTTTTAAACCACTCTAATCTTTTATATGTGAAAAGAAGATTACAAAGAGGTAAAAATTGTCTACTCAAAAAAAGTTTTCTAGGGTTCTGAGGTAAATTCTAATATGAAATATTTTAGTTCTTCGAGGAAAAATGTGGGTTCCTTCATTTCTTCAAGGAATAAATTAATAAATTATATCCCGAATAGCTATATACCTTTGATGTCGACCAAAGAGATTGCCATAAGGTAAAATTCAATCTTTTTTTAATCTTTGAAGTGTAAACTGTGAAATAATATGAATACTTAAAATCATGATTTTTGGAACTATCTAAATTTTATCATCCAAAAATGTGGGTAGATTTACAAATGAATTTGAACTTAACGAAGCAGTCAACTAGAATCAGGTAATGAGTTCTTAATTAATTTTTTCCATTAATTTTATTGCCAAGTTATGTTTTTTCCCATTAGTTTCATTGCTTAGTTGTTTTGTTTTTCTCTATTGTTGGCTCAGGGAGGTGTATATGCTGAATTTGTTAGATTGACCTTCTTTTATAACAAAGAGATAGAAAGGAGAGAAAGCTATTTTGAAAGAGAAGTCATGACAGATTATCTAGTTTTGCAGAAGAAAAAAAAAGAAACTCTAGTAAAATATAGGGATTATGTATTAGTATCTTTTGTTAGTTATGTGAAGCACTTATTTAGACACATTATGTGTCTTCTTTTGCTAAAAACTCTATTGTTGTGTTGTATCCTTTCGTCTGTTTCTTCTGTTACGGGATAAAACCACCATCTTTTGTCTCAGCATTAACAATTTGTGCGGTAGCATTATTGTTGTGTTTTTGTGCATCTATGTTGGTCTTATCATTCACTTGCTCATATATTTTTTGTACAAACTTCAATGGTGTTTTTTAAATGAATTTTGCTTTGATAACTTCTATTTTGGGTCTGTCCATTGTGAATTTCTCAACCACCGTACATCTGCATTCATCCGCCATCACGTCGTAATAGTCAAAGGCTATAAAGATGACAACTGGTTTGCTATTATGTGTGGTCTGTCTCGCCATTACAGTAGGAGAATTGGAGCTAATGCTCAAGCTAGGACCAATAGTAAGAGTTATGGAACAAGTTTCTTTTTTCAATTGGTTCCATTGGTGGTCAATTCTCCACGGGAGGGTCTTTAGGCTGCGTGATATACACAGGAAGACTGGCCTAAGTAGCTTCCATGGAGGAGGCGCGTCGATTCATGCTCTGCTCGTTGGGAGAAAGATCGTTAGGGAGAAATGTTTAGAGAAGGAGATTTTTTTTTCTTTAGGTAAAATTTTGAATAGATAGTCTCTTATGACCACCTAATTAGGCAGATTATTAGAGTGAATTGAGTGGTAAAAAATTTGGGTGGTTTAAAAATTACAAAAAAATCATTATTAAAAAAGAATAATGTCGTGGCATACTATTAGGAGAAATGGAAGGATGTTGGTATTATGTCAAGTATATTTTGAGGAAAATATGAATAGTTGGGTGATATTTTGGTCCTAAAAGAAACAAAAGTGATATTACTAGGCAATTTTTCAAATATGGGTAACTATTTAGGGAATTTACTCTTTGGATGTTGGTTTTGGTAATAATAGTTTACAGTTGGTATAAAAAATATAATGGCAATGTTAATTTAAGTTCACAAGTAATTGAGAATTACTTAACCAATTTAAGTGAGAAAGAATTAAGGGTGTGTTTGGTATGTAAAAAAAAAAAAATTCTACGAAATTTTTTTTCCTAGAAATTTTTTTTCATGGAAAATAAGTTTGTTTCTTACTTATTTTCTCATGTTTGGCTGGAGAATAAAAAATATTTTTCAAAAAATATTTTCTAGTGTTTGTTTGGTGAATGAAAAATATTTATCAGACTAATGTTTTAGCATTTGGCTAGACAGTAAAAAATTACTTTTTAGGAAAATAGTTTCTGGCTCGGCAATCAACCACGACGATCGATCTAGGATCAAACTCCGACACCAAAATTTGGATCTGATTCAGACAACCTATTCAAGACCCAACCCAGACATTAAATTTGATAATTGAACTGACAGTCGAACCGGGACCCAACCCCAACACCCAAGAATTGACCTCGAGACTCGACACTGACACCCAACTTAGAAACCAACTCCGACAACCAACTGGGACCTGACCCCAGCACCTGACCCCGACCACAACTCTCGATCTGAGGCTCAACCTTAGCAACCAACTCGAGACCTGACCTCGACTCTAGACTCGAAATCCAATCCCATATCTCAACTCATGACCAAATCCCAAATCCTAATTCCCAATCCAAGACTCGACCTTGACTCTTGACCAGTGACCTGTCCCTAACTCCTGATTTGAGACCTAACCTTGGCTCCAACTCGAGACCCGACCCTAGGTCTAAACCTGACTCCCGAATCAAGACCCAACCTCAACTCCCGACCCTGGCATCCAACTCGAGACTTGACCCTGACTCTCAAAAGATAATTTCGACTCCTGACCCAAGACTTGACCCTGGCATCCAACTCGAGACTTGAACCCGACTCTCAAAAGATAATTTTGACTCCTGACCCAAGACTTGACCTAGACATCCAAACTTGACTCTTGACTCGAGACCCGATCTAGACTTCTAACTCGATACTGGATCCCGACTTCTGACCCAAGACCCGACTCTCGAATTGAGACTCGATCCTAACTCTAGACTCGAGACCAGACCCCGACTCTCGACTTGAGGCCAAACCCCGATATTTGACTCGAGACCCGACCCTGACTTTTGACCCGAGAATAGATCCTGACCCTGACTTGAGATCCGACCTCGACTCTCAATTTCAGATCAAACCCTACTCTCGAGCCTGACTACTAACTTGAGGCTCAACCCTGACTTTTGACTTGGGATCCCACCCTAGCAACCAACCTGAGATCCGACCCCGACTTTTGAATTGAGACCTGACCTCGACTCTCAACTGGAGACCCAACTTAGACTCCCAACCTGAGATTCAATCTTGACTCCCAAACCGAGCCTTGATCCTCAATCTCGAATCAAGACCTGAACCCGACACTCAATTCGAGACCCGACCACGGTACTTGACCCTGACTCTCGATCTGAACTTGACATAGACTCCTAACCCGAGACCTGACTCCGATCTCTACTCGACAGCCGACCCTGACCCCGACTCCAACTTCTGGCCATAATACCCAACACCGATATGTGACCATGACATCTAATCCTAACTCTCAATTCAAGATACAATCCCGACTCCCAATTTAAGACCCAAACCTGACTCCTGACTCGGGACTCGACCTTGCACCCCAACCCGAGACCTAATTCTAAAACCCAAAGTACGACCCGACCGTAACTCTCGTCTCCAGACCCGACCCCAACTCTTAACCCTCATTTCCAAGTCGACAATTGGGGGTCAAGGTCGGGAGTTGGATCTGGTGTTAATATAAAAAATTGGTACCCGAGACTTGGGATAGGGTGGAAAGTTGAGGTATGGGGTTAAAAGAGAGGTTTGGGAAATATTTTTCTTACTTTTTGAAGAAAAATCATTTTTCTTAAATTTGAGAAAATAAGTTGATTTGGAAAACATTTTCCTAAACCTTTAAGTCAACCAAACATGAGAAAATTCAAAACATTTTCTGAAAAATGTTTTTCTTTATACCAAACATACTCTAAGAGGTCGTTTGGTGTGAGGTATAAGTAATAATATCCTTGGGATAAAATGTGGAATTATTTTATCTCATGTTTGGTTGGAGTTATTAGTTTGTCCCGAGATTATTTATCTTATCATTTACACCATAGTGATGGGATAAGTTATCCCATATACATGGTGGAATAACTAATTCCGAAAAACTAATTCCAAAAATAATTATCCTGGGATAAATCTTTCCCAACCAAATGACGAGTAAGGGTTACATAAGTTCTCAATATCATGGATAATAACCTTTTTTAGGCCAAACCCATCGACAGCCCCCTGAACTTGGCACATTCTTTCACTTTGGCACCTCAAGTGGACCTTGTTCACTTTTGACATCTCAAGTAGCTTTAAAGTGTGTCATTTTGACACTTTTTGCTGAATCAACAAAAATCATGTGTTACACGCACGGAAAGTGCGTTTGAGGGGCATTTTTGTAATTTTTTCATTTTCCTCCTCGTTCTTTCTCCTTTTCCATCATTTTTTCCTTTACAAGCTTCCATTGTTGAGGAATTCATTTTCTTCACCATTAATTTTAATTTTTGATATTAATGGATTCTCTCCTTCATTCCTCAAACTTTTGATAAATTTTAATAATATTTTATTGAGTTATACTATTAATTTTATTTTTTTTTAATTTTAATTTGATCCAACATACAACTTTTCCACCATGAACAATACACACCATGAACACCAAATAATACTCCTTCCATTAATCAACGGAACACACCCACTGTTATTCCTAACACTCAGACTTTTCCTAAATATATAGTATTAACATAATTTAAACTGTGCATACCCATATACTTTTCTTAACACTTCAACCAAATGGCATCAACTACTTAATGGCTGTAGGAATTTTTTTTAACACAACATGATATGTAAACCAAAACACATAAGATGTCTTCGGTGAGCTCTGGGTGTGCACGTTTTCGGTGAGTCCTGTATGTGTAGCTGTGTGTATGTGTATTCAGATGAAATGGAAGCTGTGTGTGCATTTCCATGGCGAGGTAGGTGTCTCGATTTTGGGGTGAGGTGGGTTGAGAAAGATGATAGGGCGGGGGAAAGGAGGCTGCCAAACAAAAATGGT
>JAPEIP010000011.1:80060175-80070184 GCA_026120095.1 Capsicum chinense
AATATAAAATTTAAAGTACATAGTTAAATTGTTTCTCAATGATAAATATATCATATGTGTTTATTTTTTAAAAAAAAGGATAAAATTTTAGTTAAATAAATTTGATAATTTAAATAGATTTATTTATGATATATATATAAAAAAATTTAATGACATGACATATCAACTAGGAGAGAAGAAATATTTTTGAAGTATCAAGTATATTTTAAGGAAAATAGGGATAGTTGAGTGATATTTTTATCTTAAAAGAAACAAAAATGATATTTGTAGGTAATTTTCAAAACATGAGTGACTATCCATGAAAATTACTCTAAATAGACTTACTAGATTATTAATTACAAGTTATAGAAAACTTTTCAATTATTACAAGCTATAGCAACTTTTTAGAAAAATCTATTTTAATTAAATATCCAAATATTAATTTTCTAATATTTATTATTTATATTATTTCCTTATTTTTAGCATTTAACATTTATCACTCTTAATTAAAGCTTTGAATAATTATGACAAGTTATATTATTGGTATTAATGATTGTTTCTAATAATTAAGTATTAAAGTTTGTTCACAATTTAAGGAGTCATATATGTTAAATATATTTTTTAAAGTTAAGAATTGATTTTTTACTTTTTATTAACTTTAATAATTAACTTACTTCTACACTTTTTTTTACCTTTAACGGTCTTTCATTACCAATAGAAGTCTTTAACTCTTTACCTTTTTCAACTTCTTTTTTCCTTTTTTTTAACTTTCTTCTATAATTTTTCACGTTTTTCGGTATATCATTATAAATATTCATACACAAGAGATCTTTACTTTTTAACTTTCTTCTACAATTTTTCACGTTTTCTTATACGCATGTATTATATATGTGCGACTTAGAGAGTTGATTTTAATTCAAAATTGATTTTTCAAAAAATTTACCGTCCTTGAAGCAGCCGCAACTCAACATGCAAAGCTATTTAGCGTAAAAAAAGGTTGTTGTTCCATAATATAAGATGGTTGATGAGAGAAAAAAGATTGTTGAACAATCTTCAGATTCTGATTTTGAAGATGAAATTTTCGCTCATAAAACAAAGAAATCAAGAATAAAAAATCGTGTAAATGCTAGAGTTACAAGGTCCAAAGCCATTGTAAGTGTTGGCAAAGTTGGTGGTAAGAAGGTTGACACGAAGAAATCAAGAAGTTTGTAAAGTTAATATAATTTGATTTTGATTTTTTTTTCTGGATTAAATTGGTATAAAATTGATATTGAATCATTTTTTCTATTTACCATTTGTTTTTCTAAGATAATTAATAATTTGATTTAATTATTTGGTGCTCATTATTGATTGTTTTTCTAAGATTGTTGGCATGAACAAAGTTTATTTTTTGTATTTAAGTAGTATTTTTATAATGTTATACTACTTTATCATTTGTTTAGTATTTTACATCATTGAATGAAATTGATATGAACTAAGTCGCATCATATGGTATTAAATTTGATGTCAGCTACATCAAATTGTACTTTTTTTTAATTCTGCAATTAGTAACATTTGATATTAATATTGTATTTCGATGTTTATTGGTGCTCATTACTCCTTGTCTTTATAAGATTGTTGGTATGAACAAAGTTTAGTTTTGGTATTTAACATAGTATTTATATAATGTTCTCCATCTTCTTTTTCTAGAAAATAAACATCAATATCAATCATGGTTAATACTGATTATTTTTTTACTGCAACAAAATATTATTTGACATCAAATAATTATCAATTAATTTATTTTCATTACTTTTCGGTGATAGTTTTTCATGTAATATCCATTACATACACGAAAAAGGTTATGTAAAATAAAATATAATTTTTCTTATCGATTGTCACATTCATAAAACTCATTCAATACAAATGTGATATATGGGAAACTGCATCGATACCAATTTTAATATCAACTTAATACATTGAGAACTCAAAAAAAAGCATTACTTAAGTATGAAATGATATATAAACTGGTTTCAACGTAATTTATTAAACAATTCATGGATATTGTATTGTGTACTATACTAGTTTCACACACTAAAAACATCAATACCCATTGTCATATATTTTGTTGTCACATACAATAGATATTTAACAAAAAAAATTGACAATACTATTTTTTTTTTAATCTTAATACACCATTACTCCCGTGTCATTCTGTATGAGCATTGGTGGACATGTATCACTTATCAAAAACTTAATCTCAATTTGGATTGAGGTAATGTCAGTCTTCAACTATTTTGATATTGCACTAACCAATCTTCTATACTTTGAATCTGCTTCTTATATAATTCCATCTACAGCAAAATCTTTAGGTCTCCCTGTAAAAATATTACATAGTTCATTAGTAGAAATTATTTAAAATTTCATAATTTGAAAATATGAAAATTTAGAATTTCAACATACTATATTTCATAATTTCAACATACAAAATATATACATAAAATAATATAGCAAAATAAACATTATATCAAAATTGTTCTACTCAAAGCAATCAGAATAACATTATGGAAAATAATTAATGTATGAAACATGTTCACAGATTGAATATTATTTTTGGAAGAAGAAACCGTTTATATGTTAATGAAGTTGGAACAATACTTTAATTCAACATTTTAACAATAAAAAATTTAAGAAACATATACAAAAATTATTTAATTCTTTAAATACGTTTGATTGAAAAATATCAATTTGTTAAATAATGTAACATACCTGGCGAATCCTATCTCCCTCCATAACGTAACATGATTGAATGCAAATTATCAAAATTCATATTTTTATAACACAAGAATTACTTTTGTTTGCTTTTCTTTCACAAAATAATTCTCAACAATTGTATAAAAGAAATGAAAATTACGAATTTGATTTACTGAAAAAGTAAATCGTGTAGAAAAAAAAGATAGTATATGAAAATGAAAACTCTTAATGGAAGCAATAAAATAGGAGAAAAGAAAATGGTTAGAGGGATTTGGGGGTAGATTGATATCAATAATTAAGGGTAACAACATTTAAGGAAGGAATATTGTATATTAGTTGTATTAAATCTTTATTTTCCTTTTCAGTAATTACTTTTTGATATTATTTAAAAAACAAAAAAAATTATTTTTTACTGTTCGTCTTTTTAAATAAAAGTTGCTATAACTTGAAAACTAAAAAGTTTTGCTATAACTTGTAATAAACAATCTAATAAGTTTATTTAGTCAATTTTCCTTTTTAAGAAAGTGAATACTGTTTCTTTGCCACCTAACACTTAAGGGTGTATATATTTTATTTTAAAGTAGTTTAGGGTGGGGGTGGGGGTGGGGTAGTAGGACCTTTTGAAAGAAAAGATACGTAGTTGAAAATATGATCAAAGTTCAGGGTGGTACTTATGTCTTTTACCAAATAAAATTGTGTATAAATTTTGTATAAAATCTAGCTGCAGGTTTATTTGTTTCGCTTGTTAAGCTACATTTTGTTTTTTTTTTCTTACACACTATATTTTGGTCTGTAACAACAAAAACAACATACCCAGTATATTTCCACCAAGTGGGGTCTGGGGAGGGTAAGTGTACGCAGTCCATACCATTACCTCAAATATGAGATAGAGAGACTGTTTTCGATAGACCCCCTACTTAAAATAGAACAATCTAAGATAAGGAACAATAATAGTAAGAATAGTGAAAGAATAAGATATAATAGGGATTAGCAAACTCAATAATATCATAAACAAGATACTACAAGTAACACACCAAAAGATACCATACCCTAAACTCCGACTAACCTTCTACCCTAATCAGCCTCCTCCACAACTTCCTATCCAAGGTCATGTCCTCGGTAAGATGGAGCTGCTTTATGTTATGTCTAATCACCTCCCTCCAATATTTATTTAGTCTACCTCTACCACGCTTGAAACCATTCCTAGCCAACCTCTCACACCTCTGCTCTGGGGTATCCATGCCCCTTCTCATCACATGACCAGACCATCTCAACCTCACTTCTCTTATTTTTGCTTCCACCGAAGCCACACCCACCTTATCTTGAATAACCTTATTTCTAATGCTGTCTTTCCTAGTACATCCACATATCCACCTAAGCATTCTCATTTTTGCCACCTTTATCTTCTGGATGTGGGCCTTTTTAATAGGCCAACACCCCGCCCCATACAACAACGCCGGTCTAACCACCACCCTGTAGAGCTTTCCTTTAAGTTTGGGATGTACTTTTTTGTCACACAAGATTATAGAGGTGAGCCTCCATTTCATCCACTCTACCCCAATCCGATGAGTAACATCTTCGTCAATCTCTCCATTCTCCTGAATCATAGACCCTAGATACTTGAAACTGTTTCTCTCGTATAGAATAAGTATCAAGCTTAACAACCACATCAGACTCATGAGACACCTCACTGAACTTACACTACAAATATTCCGTCTTGGACCTACTCAACCTAAACCCTTTAGACTCAAGAGTTTGCCTCCAAACTTCCTATTTAACATTAACTCTACTATGTGTCTCATCCATCAAGACTACATCATCTACAAAGAGGAAACAATAAGGAACCTCACCTTGAATATGTCGCGTCAAAACATCCATCACCAATGCAAATGAAATGAACTAAATGTCAAACCTTTATGTAACCCCATCAAGATGGGAAAGTGTCTAAGTCCCCTCCCCCAGTCCTAACCCGAGTCTTGGCTCCGTCATACATATCCTTAATCGCCCTAACATACACTATAGGTACACCTTTAGCCTCCAAACACCCCCAAAGAACCTCTCGGGAACTCTATCATAGGCCTTCTCTAAGTCGATAAACACTATGTGAAAATCCTTCTTCCTATCCTTATACTACTCTACCAGACTCCTGACGAGATGGATGACTTCAGTAGTCAAGCGCCCTGGCATAAATCTAAAATAATTTTCAAAAATAGTAACAATCCTTCGCAACCTCAACTCTACCATCCTCTCCCAAACCTTCTTAGTATGACTCAACAACTTGATACCTCTATAATTATTGCAATCATAAATGTCGCCCTTATTCTTATACAACAGAATCATCGTACTGCACCTCCAAGCCTTAAGCATCTTTTCTGTCTTAAAAACTATGTTAAACAACCAAGTCAACCACTCCATACTTAGCCCTCTTGTGCACTTCCAAAAATTCACCAGAATCTTATCTGGCCCCGTCGCTCTAGCTATACGAATCCTATGAATAGCCCCCTAAACCTCCTCAACCTTAATACACCTACAATAACCATAATGATAAAACCTCTCAGAATGTTCCAAATCTCCTAACATAATGCTAGTAGCCCTTCCTTCGTTCAGAAGCTTATGAAAGTAAGACTGACATCTCTTTCTAATACAACCTTCCTCTATCAGAACTTTGTTATCCACATCCTATATACACTTTACATGATACAGGTCCCGATCCCTCCTCTCCCGAACCTTGGTGATCCTATATAACTTTTTATCCCCACATTTACTATCCAACGATGTACATAACTCTCAAAAGCAGCATCCTTAGCCCTCGTAACCGCAAACTTCACCTCATGCTTAGCAATCTTATACTCCTCCCTACTCTTCCGTATATCTTCTTTATCCTTACTATCAACCAACTTTGCATACACTCTCTTCTTAGCCTTCATTTTCCCCTTCACCTCCTCATTCCACCACTAGTACCCTTGTTCTTGCCAGAGCGACCTCTCGAGACCTCCCAACACCTCTCTAGCTGTCTCTTTAATGCAATTGGCAGTCTCATCCCACATACTATCAACATCCTATCCACTCCCCTAAGCCTCCCTCGCTATCAATTTATCTTCTATATCTAATGCACTGGCCAAAGTCAGATACCCCATCTAATCCTCAGGTGATCCTCCACTTCTCTCCTCCTCTATTCCTTCCTAATCTCCAAGTACATCACTAAAAACCTATATTGGGTTGAAAGACTCTCACTCGGTAATAACTTACAATCCTTTCAAATACCCTTATCTCATTTTTTGAGAAGCGAGAAGTCAATCTGACTCTTGGACACTGAACTACAAAAGGTAACCAAGTGAACCTCCTTCTTAGTAAAGTTTGAATTGACTACCACCAATCCAAACGCCCGAGTAAAATCCAGAAGTGCCACTCCTTCAACATTTCTTACACCGAACCCATAGCCTCCATGTACATGATTACATCCTCTCGAATGAGACCCTATATGCATATTAAGATTGCCTCCTATGAAAAGTTTCTCATTACTAGGTACACCCCTTACCATCTCGTCTAAATCCTCCCAAAATCTCTTTTTCTCTTCATCATCTAGGCCTACATACGGTGCATGCACACTAATAATATTCCAACAAGACCCTCTAATAACTAGCTTAATCGACATCATCCTATCATTGACTCTCTTAACCTCTAGCACTTGCTTTTTAAGCTCGTTATCTACTAGAATACCTACAATATTTATGTTCCTCACGCTTTCTGAGTACCACAACTTGTAACCATCTACTACCCTTGCCTTAGTACCTACCCTTGCTATATTAATTCGCCTTGTCCTAAGAATTTTCACTAGCTCTAATGACTTCTCCGATAAGGACCCTATGTTCCACGACCCTACTCTTAGCCTATAGTCATCCTTAGCCCCTTTTCTACTCCTACCCCTGCCCTAGTCCCCGCCCCTAACCCCTTCCTCGACCTAACCACCAACTGAAGACATGATCCTATGCCAACACTATCTACCACAGCCACCAGAGACAACACAGACTAATAACACTAAGAGCATAATGCTTAGACAACAAAGCAAACCAAATAAGTACTATCAAGCCCACACTACCGAACTACTAAGAACAATAAAAATGGTTAAACACAAGTAGAATAAACAAGTAAAACACTACTATGAAATATATAAATAAACAAGTAAATCGTCACCTATATAAATAAACAAGTAAATCGTCACCCACAAACAAGATAGTCAGCCAATACCTGAAGAAAATAGAATTGAAAGAAGAATAGTAAATGGGTCAATTTAGTTTGTTGAATCATTGGCTTCTGGCAATTTGAGGCAGAAATTGGTCACCAAAATCGTTTTGTTGTCGCCTTAGATGGTATGCTAGATATGAACTTGAAGTACCTACAAGGGATTAGAAAAAGAAAAAAGAGAAGAAATATATTGCCGAAAATGGGTCGCCGAAGTTGTAGTGGTTCAAGAAAAAAGTGGTCGGTTGTGAACAAAAGGGTTGCCGGTTGTTTGGGTATGACCAGAACTGGACGGCAGAGCGGTTGGGTATGATCGAAATATGTTTTGATCTTTATTAGCAGAACCTGTCGTCACTAGAGATTCACCGGAGATGGTGATGGAAAAGAAGATCAAAGGGTCGTCGGTCGCTTGGGTCTGATTGGAATTAGGATCCCGACCGAAATAGTTTAAGACACTATATAGTACTAATACATAGTGGTATATATGTTTGATTATAAATTTTTGTTCATTTTGAGAAGCAGAGAGAAGGACGCTTTGTATATATATATGACCATTTTATTTAAATTTTTTGTCACATGTACAGTTATGTAAGAAGCCATAATACAAAGCTCATCTCCTATAGAAGTGAACCCAGGGTTTGAATATGGTGGGTGCACCACGAAAAGGGATGCAAGTATGTCGAAGCAGTGTTACGTGGCACCTGTTGGGTTCAAAATTAAGAGGGAATCATGCAGAAGCTCATAGTTTGCAAATCATAGAGATGATAATGCAGACGACAAATAAAACTATAATAAAAAATATATTATTAATATTATTTGGCTAATTGATCTACACATGAAAACTAATATTAAAGAAAATATAAACTGTTGGGAGAAAATTTTCCCTTAAACACAGACTCTTTAATGACTACATTATGGATGATATTGTGTCATGGGAATCTTCTATTTATAGATGTCCAAAATCTTTCTTCAAAGAAAGAGGTTTGCCAAATATGAAAAAGTGTTATATTTTCCTTTAAGGAAAAAATAAAAGTAATTACGGTACTATTTTTATTTTCCTTCAATATAAAACTAAAACTCAATTAGGTAAGAAAATCAAGGAAAAAATCTTAACAAGTCTTTCCTTTTTGGCTTATTTTTTTCACTTGATCCGCCTTCTTCACATATTTAATCTTTATTCTTCACATAGTCTTCATCACTGCTGCTTGACATGCTTAAAAATAGAGCTTTTGGGTTAAAAATATATGATCCCTTTTGGGTAAAAAATATATGAGCCCTTTTAAAAGTAACTTTTATTTTTAAATACGTGACAGCAGGATTGTTGAAAATATGATTGACAATTGTCTCCACATGTAGTTTTATTTTGACAAAATATTTTTACTATCATCAAATTGGTTGCAGCTTGATTTGAAACCGATTTGAACCTGTTTAATCTCGTCTCAGCAAACCATTGGACCTTTAAACCATAGGCTCTGATAACATTTGTTGGGTTTGAAATCAAGAGAGCATCATGCAGAAGCTATTAGTTGCAAACCATCGTGGTGATAATTCAGACGATAAAGAAATAACATACTAAAAAATATATTGTTGATATTATTTGGTCAAACGACCCACATATTATAAACTAATAAACTAATATTGAAAAAGTATAGAACCTATTGGGAGAAATCTTGTCACGACTCAAAAACGAGGGTCATGATGACACTTGTCGAGGCGTACATTGACAAGTAAGTCTATCACCCAAACTGATTCGAATAGAAAAAATGACAGAAATACCCCAAGGTAAGGCTTCTAGAATGAAGTCAAACCATATAAATAATCATAACAATGCAGAAAGAACTTATCCAAACTACCAATCATGCCCAGAACCAGGTGTCAATAGTGTAAGAACTACTAATACAATTCAAGAGTCAAATACATCAGAAAAATAACCACAAAGGAATAATAACTGTCTCCAAACACTAATAAAGACATAACTTGTAGAGAAATATAAAGGTGAACTTTGGACGCATGAATGTCCAACCGCTACCTTGGAAGCTCCAACAACCGCCCGAATCAAGTAAGCTGAGGCGCACTCGAGCTAGAACCTGCACCAAAAGGGCGCAGTAGGCATGAGTACGGTCCACTTATACTCAGTAGGTATCATAGGACGACTAAGCAAAGTAGTAAATAAGGCATACAAAATATACACTAAGGGCACGTCACCCGCAATCAAAAAATATTCCACAACGGTAACCCACACCGCTTGCACTAACAGTTTTAATATATCTCACATATATTGCAAAAACACATCAAGATATAAAACACAAGTATAGATTATGTCACATATAAAGTAGAGCAAGAGAGAACATGTAGATACAAGATCATCAAATACAAGTAAAGAAAGGTAAGACAAATACATAGATGACAAGTCATTAAGGCAATACAACACAACATAAACACAATAATGTAAGTGCAATGTATATGATAATGATGATGATGATGATGATGCACAAGGTTGTCACACAACCTCCGGGATCATCGCATAATCCCCATATACACCTACGGAGATAAAGCTTTCCGACATAGGACCCATGGAGGGTTCGTCAACCCATATACAATCCACTATCTCATATCTCCTTTCCAGTACATCCCTCAGAAAGGGTTTTATAAGGTGTTATAATATTTTTAAAAAGATGCTGCTAGTGTTTCTCAGATGTTGTCACGATGGTACTAATATTTCCTGAATGAGTATGATATGAAGATGTAATGCTCACAACCAATCACAATAAGTATTTCCACAACCAACCACATGATATATTTCTACAACCAACCACAATGATACATTTCTACAACCACATGAGCCAATATTCACTCATTATTTTCATTTCATCCATGAATTTTCACGTCTCATATGCCAGTAAAGTATGAATATAATCACAATACACCCATGGTACCACATTAAACAATACAATACAATTACTTACATGTATTCAAGGCTATCAATGTCACATAGGACCCCACACGGTCAAACATATCACATAATATTTCAATTTCGACAATTACATCACATATA
>JAPEIP010000011.1:80070284-80089356 GCA_026120095.1 Capsicum chinense
AATCACAATACACCCATGGTACCACATTAAACAATACAATACAATTACTTACATGTATTCAAGGCTATCAATGTCACATAGGACCCCACACGGTCAAACATATCACATAATATTTCAATTTCGACAATTACATCACATATAGGCCTCCACACGGGCACAACACGTAGATAGCCAACTTTCATGATTAGTTCCCATCCTTAACATGCATTTTGTACCATCATTTACTACCCAAGATAGTCTGAAGACTTAAGCCATAACCTACCTCGAAAGCCGAAACCGGTCCGCTACACTTGAACCCGCGATCTTACTTTTCACGAATAATCTCAAACTCTACTAAAAATATCAAATATGAAATCTAAGCGTCTAAACAAAACCAACGACACCCATATTGACTACTTTTGGTTCGGGGTCAAAACGGACCCCTAAAATAGGTTTCCAAAAAAAGAAGGACAAAATTAAAACTTCAAAAATATGTTCCCCATATTTTTAGGAACCTACAGCTGAAAACCCAAGTTAAACCGAGTGAAAAAAGGGGTTCAAATCGAAGAAAAATCATTTTTGAGCTTTACTAGGTAAAATCCTTGAAATCTGAGTTAAAATCAAGAATCAGAGTTGTTTTGAAGGTTAAATTGATGAAAAACTAGTCATTATAAGATAAAAATATTATTCAAGTGAAAGGGGATGAAATTTGGATTTAAAACCATGCCTTAAGATTTTTGGGGTTTTGAGAAATTAACGAAGAAATTACTAAGAAAAGAGTGAATTCTTACCTTAAATCCGTAATTAAAATCAAGAAATAGGTGTTAATCTAGCTTCCAAGCTCTCACAAACTTCACTTTTAAGCTCCCAAAATATTTAGGGTTTAAATCTCAGGAGGCAAGATGAAAAATGAGCAAAATGGATCAAAAAGTGAAAAATCTGCTACATTTATAGCAGAAAAATCTGCAATAGCTGTTGTTTTTTTTTCAAGTCCACTTCGAACTTCGACAGGGTGCTCAAAATTTGTTCGGAGTTTGATTTATGTAAACGAACTATGGAATCACACTAAATTCGATGTTCCAGACGTGATGGCATTACCATATTTTCCAGAAAAATTTGTTTTCACAAAATTGACCCCCGAGACCCGAAATCACAACTTTCTAAACCGAGGATCGAAATGAGATTTAAAAGCCGTAAAATCATAACAAATATGCTAACACACTAAAATTGACATTCTGGATCTGTTGACGAATTCGAATTTTCTATATGAGGTCGTTTCGATCAAATATGGGTCCCACACCCATATTTCCAATTTTCCAACTTTCCGATCAATAGGTCGAAATGAGCTCGGGTGAAACAGGACCCGAACCAAAGGTTTAACTAGCCTAAAATCGATATTACGGAACTGTTGGCGCAGTCCATTCGGTCATCCATTGCACGGATCAAAATATAACCACATAAGTCTAAAATAACGCTTTCGAAGCCATCAAAAACCACAATACCGCATAAGTGATACCAAAATGCATCAAAAATCATGTCAACCACTCCCACACCCCAGAAATACCATAATGCAACTATGGGGAGGGGTAAAATATTTAAATCATACAAAATCACAAATTTCACATATTTTATCAAATTTTTAGGTCGTTACAAATCTTCCCCTAAACCAGACTCTTTTGAGAACTACATTATAGATGCTATTATGTTATGGTATGAGAATGAGATCTTCTATTTATAGATATCTAAAATCTTTCCTTAAAGAAAGAGGTTTGCCAAATATAATTTTTTTTTATATTTTCGTTTAAGAAAAAATAAAAGTAATTATGGTACTATTTTTATTTTTCTTCAATATAAAACTAAAACTCAATTTTGATAAAAAAATCAAGGCAAAAACCCTAACAGCACTATGCTTCATCGGAAAATGCTATTACACACACATAAAATCAAATGTACTAGATAATTCAAACTAATGAAACCAACAAAATTCTATGAATGGTTTAATGGTCCTTGCACTCTCTTTATGACTTAAGGATCGTTTGGTAGAGTGTATTGGAAAGTTAATGCATGCACCAATTTAATGTAAATTAGTAGTACCTTGTTTGGTATATCTTTTTACCCTATGTATAACTAATGCTTGTATTAGTTATACACTCTATTGTATATTGAGGTGTGCATTACTAATACCTCAAAATCCATGGCATTTAGTAATGCAACGGATCTAATGCATGGATTAACATGCTTAAAGACACTATTATCCCTCAAATTTTTTTTGCATCCTTTCCAACATATAGATTGAGGGTATTTTGTAAAAAAAAAAAAGGAATTTAGAAATTTTGTAATTCATGTTATTTCTAATACATCAAATCAAATACCGCATAAGAAAAATACAAGCATAACTAATGCAAGTATAGCTAACACAAGCATTGCTAATACAAGCATTACTAATACACCATATTTTGCATTATTCTTATAGACTCTACCAAACGACCCCTTAGAGAATCAGGTTCGAACTTGGTACAAGCAATTTTATCTATAATTTTTTTTTGTAAAAATGACAAAAATATGACAAGAAGAATGCAACAATCAAGCTTCGAACATGGGATATAACACTTGCGTAAAGAGGCAAAAGACACTCGCCAAATCAATGCACTACATTGACTTTTGAGTTTAAGAGTGCACAAACTGATATATATTCCTTGTGTGGTTATATATACATAATTTTCTTTAGAACTCAACGGGTGCATGTGCACTCCTAACCATCAATGTGGGTCCTTCGCCTCTGATCTCCTAGATATGTTACGCGCCTAAGATCTATACACTTACTCAAGTATATTGTTTTGGTCTATTTATTTTATTTTGATATTTAATGTTCGTTTGAATATACAATATGGAATCTTGATTTGATATTGGATTGATTTGAAGTTGAAGTTTTGGTTTAGACATGTATTTTTTTCTCATAAACATATAAAAACCCTACAAGTTATACAATCTATTGAAATTTCTATATTTATACAATTTTATCAATGAGCAAACCGTAAGTATTAAACAAGATATTGAAATATCCAAAATCGACGTATTAATAAATCACATGTTTCTATGTTTTTATAAATAAATGTTTGCGACTACAAATTTCTAAACACGCATAATTTTATAAAGACCACTAGTCAATGCTCAACAACAGTAGTAAGTAATAATTAGTTAATCTTTAATATATAATCCTTTCACCTTGTACTAACAATCTCTTCACTCCAAGCATGAGTTTTCGTAAGAAAAAAATTAAAATAATGGGTATTTCTTTTTTACACAATATAAACTTATGGGTCAAGTTTTACATTTTTAAGAGAATTAAACTCGTGACTGGAATTCCAAATCATATTTTTTTCAGAGAATTTGGGATTACAAATCATGATTTAAAAATTTTTTAAATGTAAAACATGACCAACAAGCTTATATTTTGTAAAAAGAAAGATCAATCACATAAATTTTATAAAAATAGACTCATATTCGGGTGAAGAGATTGTTATTACCATATGGAATGGTTATATTAATAATAACTTGTTTCTACTATTGTTGACTAATGGATCTTTATAAAACTACCCATATTTGAAAGTTTGTAATCACAAATTTATTTATAAAGGAATATGAAGATATGTGATTTATTATTGCGGCGCCTTATGATATACAATCATCTTGTTTATGAACTATGGTTGTTTATTTTTTGTAAGATTTTATAATAACTAAATTTTTTTTTGATAGTTTTCACACCTTGTGGGATTTTCTGTTTATGAGAAAAATATAATTTAAAATATTTGAATTTCTCCTATTGTTAACTAATGGATTTTCATAAAATTATCCATATTTGGAAGTTTATAATCACATATTTATTTAGAAAGGAATATGAAGATATGTGATTTATTAGTGCGGTGCCTTATGATATACAATCATCTTGTTTATGAAATATGGCTTCTCATTTTTTGTAAGATTGTATAATAATTGATTTTTTTTTATAGTTTTCACAACTTGTGGGGTTTTCTAATTTATGAGAAAAAATATAATGTAAAAATTCAGATTGCAGAGAACGTACAAGAAGTTGATTGAGAGTAAGGATGAAGAAGATAAATGGAAGAATAGGAAGGAGTATAAGATTGCTAGGTGAGAGGCGATGTTGGTGGTCACGAGGGCTAAGGATACTGCTTTTGAGAGTTTATACACAACATTAGATAGTAAAGGTGGGGGTAAAAAGTTATATAGGCTAGCCAAGTTTAGGAAGAGGAGATCTCGGGACCTGGATCAGGTGAAGTGTATTAAAGATATGGACGACAAAGCTTTGGAGGAGGATGATCTTATTAGAAAAAGATGATAGTCTTACTTTCATTAGCTCCTGAATGAAGGAAAGGATACTAGCATTATGTATGAGGATTTAGAGCATTCTAAGAGGTTTCACGATTATTGTTATTGTAGGTGGATTAAGGTTGAGGGGGCTATTCATAGAATGTATAGAAGTAGAGTGACGGGGCTAGATAAGATTTCGATGGATTTTAGAAGTGCATAAGACGGACATATATGGAGTGATTGACTTGGTTATTTAACATAATTTTCAAGACAGTAAGGATGCCTGATCTTGGAGGAGGAGCACGATGATTCCGTTGTATAAGAATAAGAGTGACATTCAAGATTACAATAATTATAGGGGTATCAAGTTATTGAGTCACACTACGAAGGTTTGAGAGGTAAGGTTGAGGTTGCAGAGGATAGTTACTATTTTGAAAATCAGTTTGGATTTAAGCTATGACGCTCGACTACTGAAGCCATCTATCTCATTAGGATACTGGTGCAGTCGTATAGGGAAAGGAATAAGGATTAACACATAGTGTTTATCGACTTAGATAAGGCCTATGATAGAGATCCTAGAGAGGTTCTTTGGAGGTGTTTGGAGGCTAGAGGTGTACCTATGGTGTATGTTAGGGAAATTAAGGATACGTACGATAGAGCCAAGACTCGAGTTAGGACTGGGGGAGGGGAATCGAAGAACTTTTCCATTTTAATGGGGTAATATCAAGAAGCGATGCTTAGTACATTTTTTTTTGCCTTGATTATGGATGTTTTGATGCAGTACATTCAAGGTGGGGTGCTTTATTATTTGCTTTTTACAGATAATGAAGTCTTGATTGATGATACACGTAGTGGAGTTAATGCTAAATTATAGGTTTGAAGGCAAACCTTTGGGTCTAAAGGGTTTAGGTTGAGTAGGTCCAAGAGGGAATATTTGAAGTGTAAGTTCAGTGAGGTATCTAATGAGTCTGATGTGTTTGTTAAGCTTGACACTCTTTCTATCAGTAATATAGATATTTTCAAGTATCTGGGGTCTATGATTCAGGAGAATGTAGAAATTGATGAAGATTCCACTCATTGAATTAGGGTAGAGTGGATGCAATGGAGGCTCACCTTCCGAATCTTGTGTGACAAAAAGGTAAAGTTCTACAGAGTAGTAGTTAGACCGGCTTTGCTGTATGGGATAGAGTGTTGACCTGTTACGAAGGCCCACATCCAGAAGATGAAGGTGGCAAATATGAGAATGCTTTAGTGGATGTGTGGGTATACTAAAAAATATAGGATTAGAACTGAGATTATTCAAGATAAGGTGAGAGTGGCTTCGGTGGAAGCCAAGATAAGGGAAGCAAGGTTGAGATGGTTTGGTTATGTGATGAGGAGGAGCACAAATACCCAGTGCAGAGGTGTGAGAGGTTGGCTAGGAGTGGTTTCAAGAAAGGTAGAGATAGACCGAAGAAATATTGGAGGAAGTTGGTTAGATATGACATGGAGTAGCTCCAATTTATAGATGACATAACCCTGGATAGAAAGTTGTGGAGGAGGCAGATTAGGGTAGAAGGTTTGTTTGAGTTTAAGATGTTGTATCTTTTGTTGTGTTACTTGGAGTATCTTGTTTATGGTATTATTGGATATGTTAATTTCTATTGTATTTTGTTCTTTTACTATTCCTTATCTATACTGTTTTATTTTGAGTCAGGGGTCTATAAAAAAATAGCCTCACTATCTCACATCTGAGGTAGTGGTATGGATTGTGTACACTTACCCTCCTTAGACCCCACTTGGTGAGAATATACTGGGTATGTTGTTGTTGTTGTAGATTGTATATCCATACAAAACATCAACTTCAAATTAATTTTATTTCAAATCAAGATTTTATATCGCATGTTCAAACGAGTCCTAAATATCAAAATGAAATAAGTAGACCACAACGCTATATTTGAGTAAGTTTTTATACCTTAAGGCCCAACATATCTAGGAGATGAGTTTTGTATATAGGGCTTTTTACATAATTGTACATGTGAAGATTAATGGTCTTATGTATATGTAATAGAATGATGTTGTATAAAGAGTTATGTAATATATCGATACTGTATAAATAGTTCTCTCCATTTAAAAAAGTATGACCTATTTTGACTTGCCACGAAGTTTAAGAAAATAAAAAAGACTTTGAATCTTGTTGCCTTAAACTAAAGTTGTGTCAAATCTACCAAAATGCCCTTTAATCTTGTGGTCTTAAATATGCCATGTGGAAAGTTGAAATTAAAGTATTGCCAAAAAAGAAAGAGTCATTCTTTTCTAGACGGACTAAAAAGGAAAGTATGTCATTTTTTTATACGGAGGGAATATATAATTATGTATATATAATATATAACACGCGCGCGCGCACGTACGCGCACACACACACACATATATATAGAGAGAGTAAAACATACACATGCAAAAAAATATTCATACATTATAACAACTCATATTTTTCAATGAGCTGGTTTTTTTCAATCCTGACCAACTCAAATATTCTCTAAATAGTCCTAATATTTTGATATGAGCTCCTCTCGATTTTGAGTCTTTTGATATATTAGTCAGTTGAAATGATTCACATTAGCAGTATGTCGATTTTTAAAATTAAATTCTAAAGAAACTTTAATGGCTAATGGAGTCATTCAACTCCGACCAAATTAAAATCTCCTCTAAACATTCCTAGATTTTATCCTCCCGAATTTACGTTTACGAAAAGTCAAATTTTAAAATTAAAGTTTAAAGAGACTTTAATGATTAACATGAAGTCTTAAGTTTACTTTTACATTTCCAATCATAAAAAAGAAGAAAAGAAACAACGAAGAATGAGAAGGAAGTAGAAGAAGGAGGAGGAAGAAAAGAAGAATCCCATGGTTGGAAGAAGAAGAATGAAGAAGAAAAAGAAGGGTAAACTACATAAATGACTTCCATAATGAGTAGCTTTGTTTTTTTGTTCCCCCTTAAGAAAAGTTTTACAAAACTAGTCTTCCTTCATTTTTATGTATAACACAATTACCTATTTGCCCCTCTATACCTCAAATATTTTAAATAACTTTCCATGCTTATTTATTGTTCAACTTCAATTGTTTTTTATTTTACTCTGATTTTTATATTTTCTTTTCTTAATTTTTCTCAACCTCTACTTTTTTAAGTTTTCTCCTTTTAAATTCTATTTTTAGTAGTTTTTTCTCTTTTTAATTTTTCTTTGATTTTTATTATTCCTTTTTCTCTTTTTTTTTTTCTTTTTAAATTCACAACTATATATTTATTGTTTTGTCTTTTCTTTTTTTATTTTTTTTCTCAACCTTTATTTTTTCCTTTTCTTCTCTCAAATCCTATTTTTTTTCTTTTTAAAAAATTTTCTTCACTTTTTCTTTTTCCTCAATTTTTATTATTTTTTTGTTCTTTTTCTTTTTCGTTCTTTTCTTCGATTTTTTCCAAACAAAAAGTTACGCTCACATGGACAAGAGTTGACACTACCACATTGTGTCTTGATTTATGAAATGTTCTATAAATCTTGCCTTTGAGGCAAGACTTAGTCCAAGGACTTTCAAACAACAAGTTACGTCGACGGGCAAAAGTTGACACTACCATATTGTGTTTTTAGTCATGATATGTTCTACAACTCTTTCCTTAGAGAAAAGACTTAGCCGAGTGATTTTTAAAAAATAAGTTACGCCCCACAGGCAAGAGTTGACACTATCATATTATGCCTTGATTTATGAGATGTTCTATAACTCTTGTCTTAGAGGTAAGACTTAGCCCAAAAACTTTCAAACAGAAAGTTGCATACAATGGGCAAGAGTTAAAATTACTACATTGTATTTTGACTTGTGTGATGCTTTATAACTCATGCGTTAGAGGGAAGACATAGCCCAAGAACTTTCAAATAACGTGTTACATGGGCAAGAGTTGACACAATCAAATTATCTCTTAATTTATGAGATGTTCTATAAATCATGCCTTAGAGGAAAGACTTTTTCCAAAGACTTTCAAACAACAAGTTACGTCCCATAGGCAAGAGTTGACACTACCTATTGTGTTTTAATTAATGAGTTCTTTAATACTTGCCTTAGAGGCAAGACTTAGCCCAAGGATTTTCAAACAACAAGTTACACCCCATGGGCAAGAGTTAACACCACCACATTGTGTCTTGATTTATGAGATGTTCTATAACTTTTGCCTTAGAGGAAAGACTTATTCCAATGACTTTCAAACAGTAAGTTACGTACAATGGCGAGAGTTGACACTACCACGTTGTGTTTGGACTTATTAGATGTTTTATAACTCTTACCTTCAAACAACAAGTCACGCCCTATGGAAAAACTTGACACTACCACATTGTGTCTTAATTTATGAGATACTCTATAAATCATACCTTAGAGGCAAGACTTTGTCCAAGGACTTTCAAACGATAAGTTATGATCAATGGACAAGAGTTGACACAATCACATTGTGTTTTAATTTATGAGATGTTCTATAACTCTTGCCATTCTCTTGCCTTAGAAGCAAGACTTAGCCCAAGGACTTTCAAACAACAACAACAAAAAATATTAATTGAGAAAAAATAAAAAAGAAAAAGATAAGAATAAAATAAAGGTTAAAAAAAGAAAAAAAAGGAATAAAAAAGTAAAAAATAAATATTGAGAAAAACAAAAACGAGAGGAAAAAATAAAAATAAAATTTGAGATAAATTAAAAAAAGAATAAAAAATGAGAAAAGATCAAAATAAAAAATAAAATAAAAATAAAGTTTGAAACAAATGAATTAAAAAAGAAAAAACGAGAAATGAAAAAAAATAATGCTTGAGGAAAAAATAAAAAAATAAAAAAAAGGTTGAGACAAATGAATTAAAATTAAAAAAAAAGAGAAAAGAAAGAATAAAATTCAAGGAAAAATAAAAAATAGAAAAAAAGAAACAATAAAAATAAAAATTGAGAGATAAATAAACATGAAAAGAATAAAAATATTTGAGATGTAGAGGGGTAAAAATAAACTTATTCTATATATATAAAAAACAGGCTAGTCCTTACAGACTTTTGTTATGCGGTAAAATCACCTACTATAATGATCATACCATGCAATTTCTTGAAAAAAGAAAGCAATGGGCTAAAATTACACTTCACTAGAACTAACTAAGACCAAATGACTAATTATTGTAATAAATAATAATTGGTTATTTTTGGATAATAAATGCAAATTCAATGAACATTTTGTCTAATATTTTCAAGGGAAAAGGGTCAAATTTACTCTACTTTGAAAAATTGATTAAATGCATCATTTATCATACTTTGAAGCCAAATTTATTTCCTATTTTAAAAAATTAACTAAATATACCCCTTATCATATTTTGAGGTCAAACTTACCCTCTTTGTTAATAAACATTTCACATGTACCCTTTCTTTAATAGAAAAGCTCAAATCAACGTTGAATAACTTATTTTTAAAAAATAAAATACATCCTAATCTACCCCACCTGGTCCGATGCAAGCCACAAAAAAAGACAAACAAATATTCTCCTCTCAGTTCTGTTGATCAAAATTTTTCAATGATATTAAGCCACTAAATATTTATCAGTGCATAACTCATGCAAATGAATCTGCATTAGTGCAAACACAAATAAATATACCCCTACCTCAGTTCATGAGTTTACATCGATGCAAAGCTCATGAAAAATAACATTTAGCGGTCAGATTCAACAGAATCGACCAACTGGATATTTCTCTGGATGAGTGAGTTAAGAGTTCTCTTTCTGTGTCAATCGTGACATCTTTTCATTCTTATGTCTTTATATACAATTTGGATCTACATAAATTTTTGATCATGTTATTTGTTTAGAAAACTTGTCAACTGATTCTAGAATCCAGATTTATATAGAATTACATATCAAAATTTAAAATATTAACATAATTGGAACAAGAGCAGAATTTGTAATAGACATTTTCTCTAGTTTCATATTTCTGCATTATTTCATTCCATTTTACTTTTTGTTCATTAATAAACAATCTACCAGCACTGTACATTGAAAGATAAGTAGATTTGTTTGTTGGGAGAATTTGACTAACAAAAATGAGGGAGAGGCATATTTGTTTGTGTATTTCTTGAGGTTTAGATCGGACGGATTGAATTAGGATGTGTTTTATTTTTAAAACATAGGTCATTTAACGTTGATTTGAATTTTTTTATTAAAGGAAGGATACATGTAAAAGTCTTTTAACAACAAGGGTAAATTTGACCCTAAGAATGACATGGAAGATAAATTTAGTCCTAAAGTATAATGCGAGGATAAATTTATCTTTAAAATATGACAAAAGATATATTTAACTAATTTTTCAAAATAAAGAGGTAAATTTGATCATTTCTCCTTCCCAATTTCCAAAGACGTGATAAGTCGATGAATGTGAAATTTAAAAACGACATTAGATATAAAAATGGTCACATGTGAATGAAGACACAAAACACACATTAATATCAAAATAAGAAAATGTCACATAAGATCATTTTATGATGACAGATTTAGACACTTAATTACATTGGGTATTCCCCCCATTCCTTTTTAATTTCTCTTTTTTGTAATGTCAACCGATACAAAGTTTAACCAACATTTTAAGATGTACTTGTTAAACAAATTGGAAAAAGGAAAATTATAATTTATAGTAGTACTTTTCAGGTAGTTTTTGAATATTGAAATTTTAATTTTAAAAAATTAAATTAATTTACTATAATTTAGCTTTAAAACTTAATCAAATTGACTTACAAAAATGAGAAGAGCATTAAAAGGGATCGAGGGAGTAGTTTGCAGCAGTGACACTGATGATTAAAGATACTATTTGTTGCCCCGTTTCAATAACCATGCGAGGGTAGTTGATGGGCACAAACTTTAAAATGAAGAATTTCAAAATTTGTGTCAGTAATTATCTCATTAAGAATGATATAAAAAATTTAAAGTTAAATTGTTAATAAATATTAAAATAAATTTTTATTTTTGGAATTGCTTAAAAAGAAAAAGGTGTAACATAAATTGAACAAAGAAAATACAAAAAAAGGGATGTAACAGACTTAAAAATTATGTGATAGGAATTACCCCAAAAGGTTTAGAATCTCTATTATTCTTCATATATAATCTTATTATGAATAAAGTTAATGAAACACAAGATTTACTGCTTGACTTGCCTGAACTTCCTATGGATAAATTCATGGAAATGCCACCCGAAAACTAAAAATACAAATGAATTATCAAGGGGGAAGTAGTCGTCGAAAAAATAAGGGATAGTGGTCAAATTTACCTTTTTACTTTGAAAAATCGCTAAATATACCATTCGTCATATTTTGGATTAAATTTATTCTCACTGTCATACTTTGCGATTAAATTTACCATTATTATTAAAAAACTTTTTACCTATATTCTTCCTTTAACATAAAAGCCTAAATCAACTTTAAATGCCCCATTTCTTAAAAATAAACACAACCTAATCTAATCCGTCCCACAGAAAGGACATAAACAAATAAACCCCTCCCTCAATTCTATTTGTCGAATTTTTTTCACGATCAAATATACTTCTCTTCTAACGTGCAACATTAGTAGGTTGTGTACAAAAAAGCAAAAAGTAAAATGGAATGGGATAACACAAAAGATTGAAACGAGAGAAAATGTTTAGTACAAACTCTGCTTCTGTCCCAGTTATGTTCAAATTTCAAAATTTGATATGCAATTCTATGTGCATCTAGATTTTGTAATCAGTGGATAAGTTTTCTAAGTAAATGACATGGTGAAAAATTTATGTAGATTCAAATTGTATATAGAGACATAAGAATAAAGAGATGTCATGATTGGTACATAAGGAGACCTCTTAACTCAATCATTTGGAGAAATATCTAGCAAGCCTAATCTATTACATTTAATAGCTAAGTGTTATTTTCATGAGCTCTGCACTGATGCGAATCCATGAAACAAGGAAGGGGTATATTTTTAAGATTATGGTGTGTTTAATTTTTAAATGATGGGAGAATTTAATGTTGATTTAGGCTTTTCTATTAAAGAAAGCGTACAGATAAAAAATTTCTTAACAACGAGGGTAAATTTAAACTCATTTTATAACAACAAGGGTAAATTTAGGCCCAACGCATGACAAATGATATATTTAGCTAATTCTCCAAAGTAGAGGAGTAAATTTGACCCTTTTTCCAAAAAATAAACTATATGGGGTCAATTGGTGTGAGGTATAAGTTATAATAGTCTCGGGATAAAATATAGGATTATTTTATTCTATGTTTGGTTGGATGTATTAGTTAGTCGAAGGATTATTTATCCCACCATATTTACTGTAGCAATGGGGTAAGTTATCCCATATATATGGTGGAATAACTAATCCTCGGATTAATTATTCCGGGATAACTTCTTCCAAACCAAACGACCCCTAAAAGTCCTTCTAATTTGTATAATTTGATATTTCTAAACTCAAAACTACTTTTGTACTTAATGAGATTACGAGGAGTATCCGAACTCACACGAAGTGACGAGGTGATTAGGAAGTGTATACACATCTATACAAGTTGAAAGAGTTTCAGGATAGTAGATGTTGATCAAACGATGAAACTGAAAAAATACTACTAGCCTCCGAGTACATTTAAATTAGTTTTAACAACTATCAATCCAAAGTATCTTTGCAGGTAAAAATAATAAGGAGAAGTTGAAATAATATCCCTGTGGATATGACTCATGAACCAAAAAGAAAGGAGGATCAATCAACAATCAAAAAGAGGAATGGATCAACTCAGGATCAATCAAGGATCACAATTAGCACACAAAGAAGGAAGGAATCATAGATTGGAACTTCTCACTAATCAGAACTACAGAATGAAATGTAAACAATGGAAAATTAGATCAATCAAACATTCTGTTCAAGGAAACATTGACAGACACATCGAAGATCGAGAATGGAAGAAGATTAAGTCAATTGCACTGACATATATGATATGAATGTGTATGAACGTCTACACTTAATCAAGGAATCAATACAAATATTTAATTAAATGGAACACCCTTTAATTTTTCTTTTTAGAGCAAGAACAACCTTACCATAGATGATTGTAAGAATCAACCACAACAACAAAAGAAAATAATGCACTTCACTTGAACTTTGTATACCAACTCCCTTTTATATTTCAAAAATCTCTATATTCTTTTTAGTCAATGATGTGAGGCTAAATAAAATGTTATTTTACTGTCATTTGTCTCACATTTATTCCCTTTTTAGTATTGTCTTGAGCTTAAATATTAAGAATTATACTTGTGTTTCATGTTTTGTTTATGCAGGAGTGTCTTGAGGTATTTGGAGCTTAAACAAGAAGAAAAAAAGTACCAAGGAATCAAGAAAGAATTAATATCGTAACATATCACAAAATGAGCAAAAAATGACCAAAAAATTGAAGCCTTGCGCCATTGTTGCAAAGCAAGCAATGGCACGAAATTGTGAAGCTTGCAAAATCACTTGCGCCACTCACCCAAAGTAAGGGGTGGCGCAAGAAATAATCCTTTTTATGAAATTTTATTTGGTCCTTGTGCCCCTGCACCACTTTTAAGTAGCGGCACAAGCGAGGACTTCTCTTAACCTTAGTTGGATTATTTTTTCAATCCCTACATCTTTATTATAGACATATGATTTGAGGAGGCCAAAAGCTAGGGAAAAGCTTAAGAACATGGTTTAGTTTATTTATTTTATTTTAATTTTTGTAAGCCCATTAAATCTCTTTGTCCAAAGAGATTCATGAGTAGCTAAACCTTTTAACTTATAGGATCGTGGTTTAACATACAAGTTGAAGATTGAACACCATATTATCTATTTCAATTTTTATTTATTGAAGTGCTTATTTCATTCTTGAATTCAATTGTTCATTTTCTTAATCACCTTAAAAATATCATTTAGGACTTGATTGTTACATTTGAAAAAGGGAACGTGTCATGAAGGCACCGAGTATAACTCTCCAATAGGTAAGTCAACCCATAATCTGGAGCAACTGCTAACGAACTATTAAAAAAATAAAAGGAAACAACATAATATAAAGCAACCCCAAAACCTAGCGAAGTCAGTACAAGAGCTTCTAATACAGTAAGGGTACAAAGTAAAATACAGAGTAAATATAAGTACAAGCCGTCTTTGAATACAATATAGAAATCAGTTTAGTATATAAAGAGGGAGAGTAGTAATACTTCGAACGCCAGGAGCTCACCCTAAATCTCTAATCCATAGGCGCTTCGCAAGATGCACATAACATTGAAGAGAACTTGTACTAAGATCTGCAGGCTGCAGAAGTATAGGATGAGTATCAAACACGTGGCACTCATTAGGCATCAACCGAATGAGCTCCAAAGACATGTAAAGCAGGAATAAAAACTACATACAACCATCCAAGAAACTAAACATGATAATTCTAAAGGAGCAATAAGGATAAAATTAATATTAATATACAAGGAAGTGTGAAGAAAAGTCATATAATCATATACAAGGCTAAGAATACATATACGACATGAATAGACAAAGAGGAGAAGGACATAAGGTGATACCATACACAAGTGCGCACGCGCACACACAAATACATATACATAAATATAGGACTAGTCAAAGTAATGACCTAAAGTAACCAGCCTGACATCTCAAGACATCCTTGCCAAGTAGGAAACTCGTGCTGGCACAATTGGGATACCTAACCATAGAGCCTAACCATGAGATAACTATCAATAATGTGATGTACCATAACAAGGAAAGGGATCAGAATCATATCGACAATGTCGGTTACCAGTCCATAATCTACCTACCACAAACTAATCATAATAACAACAATAAAGTAACCGACTAGTCTAGTTAACTAATAATTAATAGGGCCCCCATAAACCCAAAAAGCTCAATTAATCACTCAACATACAACAATCATAACCTATACCTATATGACCCTCCCATAAGGCTGATATATATAAGATCCAAATAATATATCAGTGATAGACAATGCACACGAATAAATGAATATAAAGTAAACCCATAGTACCATATCTAATCCAAGTGTCTCATTCACAGTAAATCCACAGTACCATATCTAATCCAAGTGCCACATCATACCAAGTGTTTAAACCTCCTCTAGTTTAATAGCTCACAAAGGCAGGATTTATGACGACCACCCTTCTTTGGCATTGTGGCTTACGAATAAAGGGGCCTTAGGGGATGTAGGAATATCCGTATACATTATCGGGTCTTGATGTAGCATTTCTAATAATCATCATCATAAATCTCCCCCGTCCAGTACCAGAGAGATGTATATATACACAAGTGCACAAACATGAACTGTGGCTAAAAAAGTGTAAATGTGTAAATCCATTGCTTGAGATCAAGTACAAGACTAAATTAACATAGTAAAGTAAAAAGGGTTTGAATCTCTCACGACCAAAGTAAATGGTAGTGGTAAAAGAATGGACAAACCATGAGCCAAAATCAATCTCGGTCTAATTTCCAAAATCACATCTTTAGTTCAAAAGCCCATAAATCATTAAATAAAGTAGTACGATTCTCGTTATAAAAGAATTTGTTTAAAAGTGAAAAGTGGGAATAGATCCCTTTTTAAAAACAATAGTAAAATCATGGTCATGTTAGGAATCGTACCATTAAGTAAGTATGAATGCACATAAAAGTATGCATGTGATCACCAGTACCCAAACAATACGACAATAGTGTCCATGTGTCTATAGACTAAAATACTTCCTTTATAACAATAGAATACTCACTTGGAGTCCTACTAGTATAGTAACCATAGCCTCGGGACCAACAATATATAATAATAATGATCGTACTATTATAATTTAAGAAACTATGATCCAATTCACTTAGTCATATAGTAAGCCTTACACTATAAGATCCTTAACATCAAACTATGGTTAACTTGCTTATAATCTTGGGTGATAGGATTCTATTTCTATAACAAGTATTTTATCTTAAGGGTCGGTTCACCCCTCTATCCCCAAACTCCCAAATTAGGATAAGTCATGATATCTTACTCATAATCATATCTTATAATCCATACCTAATATGCTATACACATACACCACCTCGTGGAGAAGAGTAGACTGAAGCCTATCTCAATGCCGAACTGCAATCCTTGAATCATCCATAAATTTCTCATCTTTTCTCCATAATACCAAAATACCGCCACAATATCAAAATAATAATTTACACGTCAATAGGAGTAAAAGGAGACCCATATTGCAATATAAATATTTTGGTTAGAACTTGGGTCATAAACGAGCCTGCTGGGCCCACAAATATAATCCAAAATTGAATTTGTCATGAGGTCTCTTGAAGGACAAAAATGTTTGCTTAAAATTTGAGCATAAATGAGACACAAATCGAGGTCCAAATAAGCCCCTTAAATCTAAGGATTTAAAGGCCTAATTTCTTAGAATTTATAATGAAATGGGGCAGAATTTGACGGGAAAAAATAATAGAAAATGACCAAGGAGTGTTGAACTAGCTTACGTTAAATTGAATGGATGATTCCCCAAACTTCGCACACTTCAAGCTCTAAAAAATAGGGGAAATTAGTTGAGAAATGAATGGCAAAGTTGGGTGAAGAAGGGGGATTTAACCCTATGCGGATGCCACTAAAGTAGCCTGATGAATGCTTAAACAATCATTGCTTAAGTGGTCAAATGATTGCTTAAGCGATCTGTTACTAAAATTTTGTAATTGCAAAAGCGATCGAGTGCCACTTAAGTTACTTTCACTTTAGCGATGAGTCATCGCTTAAGCGATTGGGTGGGGTCCAAGGGTGTTCGCTAAAGTGATCCCTTGGGTGCTCAGGATTTATTTAGAACCCCGTGCTTGCAGATAAACTTGCTACAATATCGAATTCGACATTTCAAACTTAATGGAACCTTCACTTTCATCCAAGATTATTTTGACTAAATGTGAGGCCCACACCTATAGTTTAATTTTCACAGAATCCTCCCAATATCCTAAAACGAGCCCAAAAGCCTTAAGACCTGAACTAAGGGTTCCCCTAGCCTAAAATTAATTTAAAGCTAATGACATTATTAGAATTCTCATCTGAGGTTGTTGACTAGGAGTTTCATTCCTAGACTAATTCCTTAACAACTATAGGTCTAAAATAGAGAAACGAGCTTAAAATCTGAAGAAACTATTCGATAATCGAACCGACAATTTTGGCAAGTCATAAATGACCCGTACCCATTCTGGAAAGGCTCGAAACGCTAGAAATGTTCAAAAATTGAGGAAATAATTTGGAGGTTCATTAAAATATCCACTACTAAAAGTCCTTTCATCTGCGAAAGTCAATGGATAGGAAGATCCTAGAAGCTCTAATTAATAAGGTGCTAGTCTTGCATGCCACGGGCATGACTCCCTAGATAACCTCTACGGAGAGATTACACTTCTAAGGGATTTTGCTATAGATATCCCTCTTTTAACAAATTTCCTTACTTCACCTTCTAAATGACCATAGCTCAATCTCAATAACCAACTGGCCTACAACTGAATCGGAAATGGCGAAAAATGGGATACCGATCAAAGATCAAATCCTATTACCAAAAAATAGGATACCGATCAATCTCTTACTTGAAAACATATGATGATCAATAAAGGCAAAGCTGAAAATTATATTCAATGGTGCTTGAAGGGTGGAAATTGTAGTTTTTGGTGGGATGATTGGCTTGGTGTAGGGCCTATTGCTTTACACAATAACTACATACCAAGGCTTGATAATTCTATGGTTTCGGACTTCCTTGTTGATGGTTTATGGAATGAAGAAAAGGTTAAACAACATGCACCTTATTTTCTTGTTCATAAAATTCTCAATACGGTGTTCACATATCAAGAAGGTGTAGCTGATCGGGCCAGTTGGAAGCTGAATTCTAGTGGTATCTTCTTTTGTTCTTCGGCGTGGAATTTGTTAGGGAGAAGAAAAGCACCAGCTGATCGGATTTTCTCATTTGGCATAAAAATATTCCATTGAAGACATCTTTTCTTTTGTGGAGAGCTTTAAGGTGTAAGCTACCAACTAATGACAAAATTGTTACTTTTGGGCATGAACCGATAGATTGTTCTTGTTACTATAGGCCGGGTCTTGATATGGTGAAGCATATTTTTGTTACCTGTGATTTTGCTACACATATTTGGAGCTATTTTTCAGCTTTTTGGGGCATTCAGCATGATACCACTCCTTTGAGGAATTTATTGATGAAGTAGTGGATTCATAAATATAATAATGAGGTTCACAAACTCATTCTTCAAGTAACTCCTATTTTAGTTTGTTGGAATATTTGGAAAAACAGGTGTGATAGAAAGTATGGAGGGAAGAAATCTAGTACTAGTCAAGTTAAATTCTCCATTATTAAGTAGCTTCATATGTTATTGATTATTGTTTATCCATATATTTCTTGGCCGAATAATTGGGGTGATCTTGTTATTCTTATTGAGAACTGCCAACATGAGATAAAAGTTACTTAAGTTTGTTGGACCAAGCCGTATCATACAATGGCAAAGCTGAACACGGATGAAAGTGCATTGGAAAATCCCGAAAAAATTGGAGCAGGGGGTATTCTTAGAGATAGTGAAGGCAAGCTAATTTTTGCTTTTGCGGTACCTCTTTGATTTGGTTCTAATAACCAAGCGGAGGTTCAGGCGGCTATTATTGGCATCACTTGGTGTATACAGCATGACTAGAGTTATATTAGAAGTGGATTC
>JAPEIP010000011.1:80107530-80118194 GCA_026120095.1 Capsicum chinense
TGTAGGAGCTTAGGGTTTTCTTTTTGAGGGAATTTGATGAAATATAACATATAATGCTTCTAATAAGCTTTAATATAGGGTTTGGATGGATTTTGGGTAAGGGGGAATGACCAAAATGCCCCTAAAAATCAAATAATTCTCGAATCTATCCTTTGGTGGACTGTTTTGATAATTTGAAGTAGATCAACCATAACGTTTTACTCTGATGTCCAAATTGGATGAAACCAATTTCATTTGAAAGAGGACTCTCTTATCTTTCTGTTGATATATAGTATCTCACCCAGATCATTGTGTATGAGGAGTTATAATCATTTGAAGTTGACCCAAAAATTTGGTTTTGGTAGGATGAATAGATCGACCATAAGGTTTTGCTCCGATAGACAAATTGGATGAAACTAATTTCATTATAAAGAGGACTCATAGAGATTTCTGTTGATATATAGTATATCATCCAGATCATTATGTACAAGGAATTATGATCGTTTAAAGTTGTAGGAAAAATACGCCAGGCCTCAGTACTTTTTCCTTCACGTTTTACTGTTCACTACTATTCATGGTTCGATCAGAATGTTCATAACTCGTCGCTCAGGTGTCCATTTTGGATGATACACATATCTTTGGAAAGCTGATTCGATACTCTAAGCAATGGTCGGTCATAATCTAAGATATTTCGTAGGGAAAATTTATAATTCATTCTAGAAGATAGAACCCAACACGTTTATGCACAAAATTTCAATGAAAAATTTCCCAGAGTATTACACTATAGAATAGGATAGACAATGCTAAAATCTTAGCAACCAGAAGGTAAGACCTAGAATCTCAACTCAAAATCGTACAATAATAGCAAACTGCCAACTCTAGAACCATAATAGAATCTTGGAATGCCAACCTATATTCACTTTCATATCCCACAAAACAACCATTCTAACCTCACTAACAAAATAAGAAAATAACCAACGTCACTTTGCTAAAAGAGTGAAAACCACCCAACCGAGCTAGCCACCAGGAAAAAACTAAGAATTATGAGAAAGGAAATTCTAACTAGATAATGCTAGTCTAGTTGTCTATAAAGTTAGAATCATGACAATAATAATAAAAGCATTAATGAAAACAAACATAAGGTGTGGATGGTACAAAAAATAAAAATCAATAACAAGTACACATCAGGTCTATAATAAACTCGATATGCAAAAGTGAATGGGACTTAAACCCAAATGCCATACCCCTAGGAGAATACGTGACTGAACTACTCTATTAACTACTAAAAAATATCATCTACCAGGGTAGTCATATAATTATAAACCCTACACCAAGGTACACTGCAACTAATATAAAATGCCAAGCATATAATCATAGATGGGTATGAAAGCCTTGATTCAATTCAAATAAAAGGTAAAGGCAGGAAATAAAAGGTGCACCTCCCATGGAGGAAATTAGAAGTCATAAGCCTGCTTTGCCCGAAGGTGTATGAGTCTTAGCAAGTCCAAACTCAAACTGAGCATTTGAATTACCAAATAAGGTGCTAAGTCGACTACCTCAAATAGAAGGCGCCTCATCCCTACAAAATTGATTTGGATAAGCTAAATGGCTAATAATCCTACAATAAAGACACTCTCTGGATGAATGATCGGTCTTTCTGTAGTCATAACAAAGCCCTAAAGCCCTAACCTAGCAAAAACATGAGTTGACCCCAATTGGCTGACCAACTAACGCCGAGAATACTCCCTACAATGACCATCCTCCCCCTGATCATTACATATATCAATAGCTCTAGTCTGGCGAGGAATATAAGCTAATCCTACCAAAAAAACCAACTCTTATTTTCTAACTCTCTAGACCAATGCCTAATTTTTCCATAACTAAAACAAGCTTCGGGATTAATTTTAGGTACTGCACCCACTAATCCAGAATGACTATCACTGCCTAAAGATTTATATCGAATACTCCATAAGGTATAGCAAGAGCTCTGCCTATTGTGACCACTACGATTGATCTAAGAGACACCAATTGCCTAAGACACTACCTTTATGGAACTGACAAGGTACAAGTAAAGCTTATATCTACTGGGAGGATCACTATTCTCGAGCAAAATACTAATAGTACTATACTGATAGCATGGTCTCTTACCTTCACTAGTTAATGCCTAAACTATACCTCTAATTAAAGATAAAACAGTAACTATCAAGAAAATTAACGTAACTCAGGTTGGGGTTAAACACATAAGGAATACGTGAACTCTTCTTTCTAGTTTTCTAGAATCAACGTGAACTACTGAATGTAAATAGGGGGTTTGTAGTAGAAATCTCAAATAAGTAATTAAACTCAAATACTTTGGTTGGAAAGAGTAAGAAACAAATACTAAGCTTGTGTTCCTCTTGGCTTCTAACTCATTAGGCTTCTCGTACTCAATCCAACTATCAAACTACTACGTATGTAGAATCTATTAAGTTAGGTGTCACCAATCAGCTCTCGACATACTTTGGTAAATTTCACTCATCTCTTCTCGATCTCAGAACAACGCCTTGACAACCTTTTATTTGGACTCGAGTTTCAACTAACTATTCTCGATCTCAAGTTGATTAACTATAAGTTAACCCTCTTAAGTAGGTAATGCAGGTAAGCTTATTTTGATGATTAACCCCGAATCACTATTGTGATCTTCTTTTCCCATATTCTACCTCCTTTTCTGGTTCATAGTAAATACATGTTGGATCCTAATATTTGTAACCGTTAATAAAGAAATAAGTATAAGGAAAATCATAATGCATGTACAACAACTATCTAGAAGTATTGGACACTTTCCCTATTTTGTTATTTAGCCAGGGTTCCTACAACCCTAGATTTGGGAATTATCCACTAATGTTTGCAATGTAATCAAAGGAACTTATAATTGAAGATATTCAAACAATATCACAATAATCAATGGATAAACCCCATATTATTTAACTGAATAAACAACCAAAATCAATACAAAGCAATCCCAAGATCAAATTCAAATCATGCAGTCAAATATATTTTTGTAAGGGTATAGAGTGCGTAAACTAACTAATAAATGTCAAAAGAGTGTATATATTTACAAGGAAACCCTAAAAATCAAATCTTGAACAGAAAAAGGAAAACTGAGGTCGGTGGCCACCTACCGGCCAAAGGTGGCACCTACAGACCATAGGTAGTCCATGAAGGTTACCCCCTCTCCTCCAACAACTTCTAAAATCTCTAGAACATAGGTGCCCCTTCGTAAGTGATAGATTTTTTTCTACACTTCCGAGCCTCTGGACTTCCTATTTCTAACACCTACATTGGCAACAATGCTCAGTAGGTAGTAGCTACAGACCGTAGGGTCCTAGGTAAGTAGTCCAAAACTATCATTTTCATTTTTTTCTTAATTTTAGCATCCAAAACCTAGTTTCCTATAAAGATATAACAAAAATAAATCATATATAAGAAAACAACCTACGTAACTTGCACATTTTCATTCTTTTGGAATACCTCAAATTTTGGTCCTTGAAAGTTTCAGAAATTTTGTCTTCACTATCCTGACTACAACTCACCATATGAGGCGTATGGTGTCGTGATGGGTCTATGAGCCTAGTCAAAAAGTATCCAGTAAATGGTGCTTGAGTTGCTATCCTGAGTACAACTAGGGACATAAGGTGGTAAGACCCATGATGAGTCCTTGGGCTCAAATCATAGTCTAAATAGTGTGTGTGGCTAAGTTCTGCTCTGAGTATGAATGGCTCACTATGAGTAATGAGGACTTATTATGAGTCATTTGGAGAAAATCATAGGGTGACCATAGTAAGTCCCAAGTGGTACTATCTTGGATACGACTTGGACCCTACGAGTCATAGGGTCACGATGTGAGTCATATGATATAAGTTGTAGGGTCAAAAGTATGGGTATCTCCTGATACTGTCTTGTCTATGACTCATGATGATGCCTCGTAAGGTGTTGTTACAAGTCGCTATGTGACCCATAGACACTGGCGATACTTTTCCAGCTTTTAAGTTGAGGAAACTTTGGAAATTTCCCACTTTAACCATTTAGATTCCATGTCCATAAAACACTTTTGGGGAATTCTTTCCACACATTAACACATCAATGACTCTGTTTATTCTCTCAAAATCTTCTCAAGAAAGATACTTAGGGTTTCTAAGTCGTAGGTCATCCAAGGGCTCAGGGGTTGTATTCTCTCTATAATCTTGGGTATTTCAGGCATGTTACTCTTCCATAATTTCTAATTAGTTAAAAGCATATGATTTATAGTGTTTTTTATATGGTATCGATGATGGTTTTGAAACATGGGTTGAGAGTTTTGAATGTTTGTTGTTGAATAATGTTTCCCATGGTTTACCTATGATGATTTATTCTTTAATTATGGGTTTGAATTTTTGGAATACATGGGTATGGTGAATAAATGAGGGGATTGTGATTTTTTCCTACTTTTGACTTTTAAAGTGGTAATAACCTCAACTGCATATTGAAAAATTCGTTTTGAATAAGAAAAACATACATATTGATCTACTCTTGAACTATTGCTTAATTTGAAAAGTCAATGAAGCATAATGATTTTAAATTGAACCTTACGATTTTATGTAATTACCCGAAGCTAAGGCATAATTGTACCAAAGAGCTATGAATTTCCCCAAATAATGAAAGTATTTCGGAATGTTGATATTACCTTACAATTATAGTTGGTATGACTATACCAATAATGAATACATAAATGTTTTCATGGTTTAGTGAATGGAAATGTATGATAAATGATTTGATTGGGCTGTAGTGAGGGTTGTGTATTTGAGTCATTAAAGTTAAGGTCTCAAGAGACCAAAACTGGAGACTGTAGTTGCTAATGTGGGGGTCTAAATGATGGAGTGGTTTGAGTCCCCCTTATTATTATCGTATTATTTGGAGGTTTGTCCTCCATATTATATTACTTGATTGGGTGCTTGTGTCACCTTGATATGCCAGGAGGTTCAAGTCCTCCATAGTTCATATGCATACCCTTTACTTCGTGCAGCCACACGCACTAGGGCCCTTCCAACTAGGGGAGAGCTAGGACCACATAGCCCATATGTGCCTTCATATATTTTGATAATTGAGCAAAATAATATGGGCTAAAGTTTTAAAGTGCATGTTAAGCCTTGTTCCCTACCCCGACATGTGATATATATATGTATATTCATTTGATTATGTGCGTTAGATTCGAATTATTTTGAACTGTTAACCATGACATTATGCTATCTTTATTCCTGAGTGACGTTATAGTGCTCAACCCACTACCCGTCTCTGGGCATTGTATCCCAACTTGATGTAGGCACAAGAGATACCTCTACTTTTCCTATGTAGATTTAGATGGATCAACTCAGTTCTTTGGTTTGTTGTGGTGAAGTGGTGAGCTTATGTTCTCCAAAATACTTAGACATTTCATCAGTTCTTATCATAGATTAGGATTGAGAGTTTTTATTATCATTAATGTTATCATTGTCTTTGTTAGAGTCGGGGACATATCCCGACTAAGACTGGTTTTTGAATCTTTTTTCACAGAGGCTTTGTTGGATTACCATGGACTTGGGTGATGTTGGTTAGATGTGTTTGATCGATTTCCAGTTATTGGCTATAGACATCTTTTATTCTTCAAACTTATCTTGTGCTATCTTGTTATATGTTTGAAATTCAACCATTGTTGGGTGGTATCTAGTTAGGTTCAGGGAGTGATCTCTGATCTATGGTGGATTGGAGATGCCTATCATGGCCACGCCCTGGTTTGGGTCATGATAAAGTTGGTATCAGATCTTAGGTTTAGTGTCGTAGGGTGTTCACTAAGCCGTGTCAAGTTGTCTCTTTCATGGATGTGTAGCATGCCACACTTATAAGGAAAGGCTATAAGGTATTTAGGAATATTTTACTTTTTTGTTGTTTTATTTTGAGCTATAGAGTCTAAGGTCTTGAAATCTGCTCTAATCCCTATAAGTTCACTTTTCAGATCATGCCTCCTACAAGATTTGATGCTCGTGAAAACTCTTTTATCCCTTTTGAGGATAATATAGACGGAGCTCATCCTACTCAAGAAGTTTAAAACCGATCTAGGATCGCTGCTTTTGATTTCCTTAATGGAGCTCCATCAGTACCCCCTATCCTTCCTTAGGCACCTCAACCTGATATGACTAATGCCGAGCTTAGTTAGTTGATTCATTTTCTTACTTATTTAATAGCTTTCTAGACTGTGCGTGTTACTTTTGTTGCTCTATTCTCTGATGTCACTAGATTTGGCCTATTTATGAGGTTGAGTCCACCAACTTTCACCAATTTAAAAGTTAAGAAAGATCAATATAATTTCATTAATGAGATAGAAAAGATTTTTCGTATAACGCATGCTATAGATGTGGAAGTGTAGTGTTAGTTGCTTATCAGTTAAAAGATATGGCATATTAGTGGTATGAGGAATGGGATCAGTCTATGGATAATAGTGCTTTGTCCACTTTATGAGATGACTTCTCTAGTGCTTTTCTTTATTGCTTCTTTCCTTAGGAGTTAAGTAAGGCAAAAAATGAGGAATACATGAACTTAAAGCAAGGAAAGATAACAGTGATGGAGTATACCTTGAAGTTTTACCAGCTGTTGTGATATGATTTAGATTTGGTGTCTAGCATGAAGGCTAGAATGAGAAGATTTGCTTCCGCATTGTCCTATGATTTGATTTTGGAGAGCAAAGCCTCTTTGTTGAATAAGTACATGTACATCTCTAGGCTTTTGGTATATATCCAACAAGCAGAAGATGCGAACAAGAAGTAAATAGAGATGAGTGAAAGAAAAAATAAGAAGTTTTGGCATTTAAATTAGGGTGGAAGTCAACCACAGAGTGGTAGAGACGGTGGAAAATGGTCTAAGAAGAAGTGGGGCAATTCTGGTTCCTACTCTACGACTAGTTCTCCTTATCCATAACCATCGAGTGATCGCCCTTTTATTCAGAATAGTGTCTGTTCCAGGGAATATGGTGCCCAGTCTTAGGTTAGTGGGGCTCAGTCAACTCCATTTATCCCCTTGAAGATTTTGTGGTATGGTGCATCGTGGTATTTGTGAAGAGGAGAGTAATAAGTGCTTTAAATATGGTCAGATTGGACATATGTAGAGTGATTATCCTTCCAGGTTCCTCCTGGGGCAAATAAGATCCCTGTTTCTACTTCATCAGCTCCTACACTAAAGGGTGCTACTTCTATTTCTGGATCTGATACAGATAAAAACTGTCTGTATGCTCTTGCCATTTGCTAGGTTTCTGCAGCATCCCTCGATATTATTACTGGTATGCTCTAACTTTTTTTCTCATGATGTATATTGTCTATTTGATCTTCAGTATACCCTCTTCTATGTGACCCATTACGTGGCTATTCATTTTGGTTTTGATCCTGAGTGTATTCCAGATCCCTTTTCTTTGTCTAGCCCAATGGGTGACTCCATTATGGATAAAAGAGTCTATAAGGGATGTGTGATGTCTTTCAGTAGTAGGGAGACCTTGGTGGATCCGATAGAGTTGGACATGTTAGACTTTGATATGATTTTAGGGATAGATTGGTTGCATACGTCCTATTCATCTATTGATTATTGGATCCGAAGGGTCAGTTTTTACTTTCCTAATGAGCTGGTGATCGAGTGGGAAGGTAGTTCTATAGTGCCTTAGGAATGGTTCATTTCATATCTTAGAGCCCAAAAATTGGTTTGTAAAGGGTGGCTATATCACTTAGTGCATGTTAAGGATTCTAGGTCCAAAGGACCTTCTCTACAATCCGTCCCTCTGGTTTGTAAGTTTCTCGAGGTGTTCCCTGAAGATATTCCTGGAATTCCTCTTGAGGGAAATTGATTTTGGGATTAATCTTCTTCCAGACACTTATCCTATTTCTATCCCTCCCTATAGAATAGCTTTGGCCAAGTTGAAGGAACTCAAGGAGTATTTAAAAGATATTCTAGATTAGGGTTTCTTTTGCCCTAGTGTTTCTCCATGAAGTGCTCCGATTCTCTTTGTATGTTAGATGAATGGGTCACTTCGAATATGTATAGATTATCGCTAGTTAAATAAAGCGATTGTGAAGAATAACTATCCACTTCCTGGGATTGATGATCTCTTCGATTGGATTCAGAGTGCTAAATGCTTCTCTAAGATTAATCTTTGATCGAGTTTCCATCAGTTAATGATTTGAGAGGTAGATATCCCTAAGAATGCATTCCAAACCTGGTATAGTCGTTTTGAGTATTTGGTAATGTTCTTTGGTTTGACTAATGCCCGACAATATTTATGGATCTTATGAATTTTGTATTCTATTAATTTTTAGATTTGTTAGTGATTGTGTTTATCCATGATATTTTGGTGTATTTCAAGAGCGAGGTGGATTATGCTGATTACCTCTCCATTATATTGTAAACCTTGAAAGATCAATGGTTGTATACAAAGTTATCCAAATGTGATTTTTGGTTAAATTATATGACTTATCAAGGTCATGTTGTTTTTAGTAAAATGATCATGGTTGATGCACAGAAAGTTGTAGTGGTTAAGAAGTGGCTGAGACCCACGACTCCAATTGAAATTCATAGCTTCTTGGGTTTAGCCGGTTATTATCGGAGTTTTGTGAAAAGTTTCTCTTCTATCATTACCCCATTGACTAAGTTAACTCAGAAGAAGGTAAAGTTTTTGTGGTTTGATGCTTGTAAGGGTAATTTTGAGCATTTAAAGGATAAGTTGAATTCGGCTTTGGTATTGACTCTGACTAATGGTATTGATGGTTTTGTTGTCTATTGTGATGCGTCCTGGGTGGGACTGGGTTGCATATTAATGTAGCATGGCAATATAGTTGCATATGCTTTTAGGAAGTTAAGGTTTATTAGAAAAACTTTTTGAATCATGATTTGGAATTATTAGCTGTGGTGTTTGCATTGAAGATTCGGTGACATTATTTGTATGAGGTCTTTGTATTTATTTATTCTAATCATAAGAGCATGCAATGCATGTTTACCTTAAACGAGGTAAATCACATGCAAAGGAGGTCGCTTGAGTTACAAATACACTATGACATGAGTCTCGATTATCACCCAGATAAAGCTAACGTAGTTACTGATGCTCTTAGTAGGTTTTCAATGGGGAGCTTATCTAATGTAGACAAGGAGAAATAGGATTTGGTAAAGGACATTTACTATTTGGCTAATCTTAGAGTCCACCTCATGGATTTTGAGGATGGTAGTGTGATTATTCGAGAGATGGCAAACTCATTTCCTGGTGTGGAGGTAAATGCGAAATAGGTTTTGGATCCTACCTTGATGCCTATAAAGGATGAAGCGGCTCACCAAAAAGTGATGGCTTTCGAGATTGGTGGTGATAGTATTTTGAGGTACCAAGGTAGATTATGTATTTTTGATGTTAATGGGTTGCGAGGAAGAATTTTGTCAGAGGCTCATGAGTCGTGATGTGTGAGTTGATGCTAACACATTTGAGGCTTTTAACTGAGAATAATTACAATGTCTTAAGCAACTTTTGTCTTTTTTGATTGGTTTATATTTGATTTTACAGTAGAAGTTCAGATGCTAGAGAACCAAAAAGAAGGGAAGTAAAAGAGTTGAAATCTGAAATGAAAAGAAGAGAAGTGTGGCTGACGACATTTCGGATAAGTCATCAGCCCTGTGATAATTTACCAGCTTCATCGTCAGCCTTAGAAAATGGACCTCAGTTGAGAGTTGTGACGACATTTTTCGATAAGCCATCAAGTAGCTGATAGGTCATCACAATTGGCGTCAGCCTAAGGCTGAACATGAGGGCTGAGGTAGAGACATGACGACATTTTTGATAAATCATCAAGGAGCTGATAGATCATCAAAACTGTCGTCAGCCTAAGGCAGTGAATACCAAAAGCAAAGAGGAGCTGACTATATTTGTGATAAGTCGTCAACCTCCTGATAGGTCATCACGGATGGCGTCACCTGTCCGAGGAATTGCTGAAATTTATTATTTTGTTTCCATTATTAGGGTGAAATATTTAAAGTATTGTTTAGGGTTTTCTTAAGAGTTCCGAACATCTTTTGGGGACACGTATTTTTGTTCTTTTCTCTCTCTAGTTTCTTGGCTTGAAAAAGCAATTACTTTGATGAGATTTTAATCATTACTTTGGGATTTCTACTTTGATCTAATCTGAGAAAGACTCGTTGCTATTCATCTTGCTGTAAGTTCATCTTTCAAATTATGAATTCAACTTGTTGTATTGATTATTACATTATGAGTGGCTAAATCCCTTTAATTCGAATTATGGGATCTATGGGTTAGGTCTTGGTAAGTTTCTAAGTGTTCAAGATTCTAAAGGTAATAGGACTCCTTGATAATTCAAAGGTTTTAATTATTGTCTTTTGGTTGCAAATGATAGATAGCACCTACTTTGATTTGCTTGAGATAAGAAATCAACTATAGTAGGAAGTGAATTATTGATAGTGACTTGGAAGTTACCAACCTTCCATTTAATAATTGACGCTGTAACAAGGTAAATTAACCTGAGGTGAATTCTGGTCAGTGAATATAAATTCCCTAAGTCCGAGAGGATTAGGTAATTAAATGCTTAAGTAGGTCGAGAGACATTTAGGCATAACTTCGATAAAGAAAATCTGTTGTTCCTACCTATCGTGAGAATCTT
>JAPEIP010000011.1:80119427-80133157 GCA_026120095.1 Capsicum chinense
TATCTTGATGAATTCTGAGTAGTCAAGAAAACCTAGTCATGCCGCAACACTAAATTAAAAGTTTATTGGGAGGCAACCCAAGGTATTTTGTTGTTTGTATTCGTATTATGTGATTGACATCAGATCTTTGCACCCATGGTTCCATAGGTATGTTTCTGAATCTCTTGTTTTGGTTTGATGCATTGGGGATAATGTATGATTATATGTTGAGGGTGGGACTACTTGTGGGTGCTGATGTCCTCTTTGGGTTTTTGTTGCTGTGCCTCTTTTTCCCGGATTCTTATTCCTAGTAGAGCCGACATATTTAGGCGTATTATGATTTGTTGTAAAATATTATAGTTGACTAGGAGAAATACAAGTACCTTAGGCAGTTAACATGTTTTTGTGACTTTTGAGCACCTCTCCAATGGATTGAGTATTTAACTGTGTGACTTACATTTGATTGTGACCACTATGTAACATTGTATGGCATTAGTTTTAGTGACACAGAAATTATTGCTAAACAACAACATAAACTGAATGAGTAGTAGCTTGTGATATATTTGTGTGCCAAGTGCGTGTGAGATCTTACTCAATTCCCATTGTATGTTGAAATCCTGAACTTGCTTGGTTAGTCTTACCTTGGTTGAAGGATAGGGGTTAGGAAAGGATCTTAGGCCATTTTGATATTAGCTCACTTTTAGCCTAAATAACCTTCCCTGTATGTACAATATCCCTTGATCCCTACTTTGAACCTGATTAGCCTCTTTCTTTTTATGACACCTGTCACTATTCCATTTTATATCATAATGAACCTGTTTTGGCCCTGGTCCTCCTTGGACACTATGCACCTTGATTTAGGCAAATAGCCTAAATTGAGCGTGGCTATCATAGGGGTGCGTGATGTAAAATAAATAGAAAGAAGGGTAGAGTAAAAGAAAAGAATAAAAAGTTGAGTGCGATAGAAAGGAACAAGAAAAAAAATAGTTGAGAAAAAAAGTGATTGTAGAAAAGGCCGCAACCATCCCGAATAAGTGTGATCAAGAAAACAGAAGAATAGAAAAAGGCAAATGAGTGAAACCCTAAAAAGCTAGTGTAGTGTCAAGGAGGCTTAGTCACTTTAAATATCATTGATTATTATACCAGCTCCTACCCTATATTACAAGCCTAAGAGAAGACCTATTATGATCCTAGATGACCTATTTGAAGATCTGGGTAATGAAAATAAGGGCAAACCTATGGTATTCGACATACATTGATTGGAACTTCATTCTGAGAGTGAGTGTTTGGTGGCTGTCCCCATGGTTATATATGTAATGTGTGATATAAGTGAAGTGGGACTTCTTTGTAGTGAGGGCACACTGGTTACGTTGGTAGTTGCTGACTTATTTGGATAGTGTAAACTTGATGCATGCATGGTTGTGTTGCTGAGTTGGTGCCACATCTTGATTCCTATGTGTTGTATTGTTGTTCTTCAATAATATACACAGTTGTTCTTGAATTGAATGACCTTGGAGATGGTGAAAATCTTTGAGATGATATAGATGATTGACTGTGAAATATACTTTGTATTCTCTTAGTTGTGTTTCAATTGCTTAAGGATAAATAATTGTTTTAAGTTGAGGGTGTTGATGTGTGAACTGATGCTAACATATTTGAGTCTTTTAACTGAGAATAATTACAAAGACTTAAGCAACTTTTGTCATTTTTGATTGTTTAATCTTTGATTTTGTAGTAGAAGCTAAGATGCCAGAGAACCAACAAGGATACAAGCAAAAGAGTTGAAATATGAAGCGAAAAGAAGAGAAGTGTGGCCGACGACATTCCTGATAAGTCATCAGTCCTATGATAAGTTATCAACTTCATCATCAGCCTTAGACAGAGAATGGACTAGAGTTGAGAGTTGTGATAATATTTTGTGATAAGCCGTCAAGGAGTTGATAGGTTATCAAAATTGGCGTCAGCCTAAGGTGGAACATGAGGGCCAATATAGAGATGGGATGGCGTTTGTGATAAGTTGTCAAGGAGCTGATAGGTAGTCAAAATCGTCATCAGCCTAAGGTATTGAATACCAAAAGCAAAGAGGAGCTGGTAACATTTTCGATAAGTCGTCATCCTCTTGATAGGGCATCACGGATGGTGTTACCTGTCCAAGGAATTGCTGAACTTTATTATTTTGTTTCCATAATTAGGGTGAACTATTTATAGCATTGTTTAGAGTTTTCTTAAGAGTTCCAAACATCTTTTGGAGACACGTATTTTTGTGTTTTTCTTTCTCTAGTTTCTTGGTTTGAAAAAACAATTACTTTGAAGAGATTTTAATCATTATTTTGGGATTTATACTTTGATCTAATCTGAGAAACACTCATTTCTATTTATCTTGATGTAAGTTCATCTTTCAAATTATGAATTCAACTTATTGTATCGATTATTACATTATGAGTGGCTAAATCCCTTTAATTCGAATTATGGGATCTATGGGTTAGGTCTTGGTAAGTTGCTAAGTGTTCAAGATTCTAAAGGTAATAGGACTCATTGATAATTTCGAGGTTTTAATTATTGTCTATTGGTTGCAAACAAAAGATAACACCTGCTTTGATTTGTTTGATATAAGAAATCAACTATAGTAGGAAGTGAATTATTGACAGGGACTTGGAAGCTACCAACCTTCCGTTTAATAATTGACGCTGTAACAAGGTTAATTAATCTGAGGTGAATTCTGGTTAGTGAATATAAATTCCCTAAGTCCGAGAGGATTAGCTTATTAAATGCTTAAGTAGGTCGAGAGACATTTAGGCATAACTTCGATAAAGATAATCTGTTGTTCCTGCCTATCGTGAGAATCTTGAATCACTATTAGGATCTGTTAAGTATCAAAACCCATAGTGAATATAATTCTTTTTTTCCATAAACTATTGATTACAAACACTGAAACTAAAGTGACCAATTATTATTTACTGATCATCAAAAACCCCTATTTTGTCTTTTCGTATCATTTGTTTGAATTTGACTTGTCGCTTTAGTTTTAACCTAGTTTAATCGCCACTCACATTGTTCCCTGTGGATTCGATTCCAACTCCAAAGTTGGGTAAATATATTGACGACGACCGCCTTGTACTAAATTGATGTGTAAGTTGTGTGTTATCAATTCGTACTATATAGTTCATCCTGGTTCGATGAAAATATATCATGATCTTAGGGAAATTTATTGGTGGAATAATATAAAGTGGGATGTAACCAATTTTATGGCTAAGTACATGGTGTGTCAATAAGTGATGGTCGACCACTTGAGGCCCAGTGGGTTGACTCAATAGCTTAACCTACTAGTGTGGAAATAGAAAATAATTAATATGGATTTTGTTATTGACTTTCTGCGATCTTACTAGCTATTTGATTCTATTTAGGTCATCGTAGATAGGATGACCAAGTGTGTGCACTTTTTGCCAGTAAGGACTAATTTCTCTTCTGAGTATTATGCCAAGTTTTTCATTGAGGAGATCATGAAGTTGCATGGTGCTTTAGTTTTATCGTTTTTGGTTGTGGTACCTAGTTTATCTTAATTTTGGAGGTCGTTCTGGTAAGGTTTGGGGACTATGGTGACCCTTAGTACTGCTTTCCACCCGCAGATGGATTAGCAAGTGGAAAGGACCATTTAGGCCTTAGAATATATGCTTAGGGATTGTGTATTTGATTTTGGTGGTAGTTGGGTTGATCACTTTCCTCTCATAGAGTTCGAATATAACAATATTTATCACTCTAGCAATATTATGGCTTTATTTGAGGTTTTTTATGGTAGGAGGTACAGGTCTCTAATTGGGTGGTTTAAGGTTGGTAAAAATAGGTTATTCGACCTAATTTGGTTGACACTACTATGGAAGAGGTAAAGGTGATTTGGGATAAGATTATGACCGGCCGAAGTTGCTAAATGTCCTATGTGAATGTGAGGCGAAGGGAATTAGGATTTAATATCGGTGATTGGGTGTTCTTTAAGGTGTCTCCTATGAAGGGCGTAATATGGTTTTAGAAGAAGAGAAAGCTTATTCCCTGTTATGTTAGTTCGTATTTGGTTTGTAAGAGCATTGGCAATGTTGCATATATATTTAAATTGCCTTATAGCTTGAGCTGCATTCATTCGTTGTTCCATGTTTCAATATTAAGAAAGTGCGTGGGTGACACTTCATTAGTTTTTCCTTCAGAAGGTGTGGGCATTTCAAATTCCTTGTCTTATGAGGTAGTTTCGGTGGAGATCCTGGTTCTGTATGTCCGTTAATTGCAGACAAAGTATGTGGCTTTGGTAAAGGTTCTTTGGAGGAACCAAAAGTTTGTGGAAGCTACTTGGGAAGCTGAAGAGGACATAAAGTCCAAGTTCCCATTCCTGTTCCCTGTTCCGAATAATCGTGCTTAAGGTATATGAATTCCTTACCATCTTGTTTTTTTGACCTTGTTAAAGAAAATTATTATTAAAGAAAAGTGTGGAGTATTTTTATGTTAAATCATGCTAACGTATGCCTTGACCCATCTATCGAGGACGAATGATCCTAAGAAGGGGAGAATGTAACACCCCAAATTTTTATCCTTGAAAATTTCTCAAATGTTATCCTTATTGTCCTGAGTACGAGTCACCTTATAAGTTTAAGGGTGTCGTGAAGGATCCTATGACCCTCGTCGTAAGTTGTACAGTGAATGGTAATTGAGTTGCTGTCCTGATACGACTTAGGGACATTATCCATAAAGATATGTGATGAGTTGTTTGGCTCAAACTGTAGCATATACAGTATGTCTATGGTTAAGTTCTGCTCTGAGTATGAGTGGCTCACTACAAGCCGTGAGGACTCATTCGAGTTATTTGGTGCAAATTGCAGGGTGACCAGTGTAAGGTCTAAGTGGTTCTATCTTGGATACGACTTGGAACCTATGAATCGTAGGGTCACAATACGAGTCATATGATGTAAGTCATAGGGTTAACAATTCATGGTGACGAGTCATAAGGTGCTGTTATGAGTCGCTATGTAAGCCGTAGTCACTGGCGACACTTTTACAGCTTTTAAGTGTAGGGCACTTTGGACATTTCTCACTTTATTAACTTAGACCCCACATCCATAAAACACCTCCCGGTCATTCTTTCCACCCTTTAGCATATTAAATACTCTCTTTCTCTAAATCCCCTCAAGCAAGATACTTAGGGTTTCCAAGAAGTAGGACATCCAAGGGCTAAAGGGTATTTTGGGCATGTTACTATTCTATAATTGCTAATTTTCTAAAAGCATATATTTTAAAGTGTTGTTCATATGGTATTGGTGATGGTTTTGAAACATGGGTTGAGGGTTTTGAATGTTTGTTGGTGAATAATGTTTTCCATGGTTTACTTAGTACTACTCATGCTTTAATTATGGTTTTGAATTTGAGGAATGTATGGGTATGGTGAATAAACTAGGGGATTGTGATTTCCCCCAACTTGTGACTTTTGAGGTTGTAATGATCTCAACCCCTTATTGTGAAATTAGTTTTAAATATGAAAAACATGCATATTGATCTACCCTTGAACTATTGCTTAATGTGAAAGGTCAATGAAGCATAATGATTTTAAATTGAATCTTATAAGTTTTCTGTAATTCCCTAAGCTAATGCATAATTAAACCAAGGGGCTATGAATTTCACCAAATAATGAAAATATTTCGGCATGTTGATGTTACCTTGCAAATGAAGTTGGTATGACTGATGTGCTATAGAAATATAGCGCATTCGATTCTTAAAACGAGGAAAATGTGCAAGTTTCTGAGGTTATTTTGTTAGATATTATTTATTTTAGGTATATTTTGTAAGAAATCATGTTTTGGATGATAAGCTTGTGAAAAAGGTGTAAAAGGTGTTTTTGGCTATTTTCGAAGCCATTATGAATGTTTGGGGCACTTTTTAGCTTGTTCGTGGTCAACACATATTTGAGAATTGTGGAAAATCTGAAAAGATGACTCCCGCCACTTCCCAAGTCAACATATGGACCGTAAGTAGGACCTACGGACCACAAGTAGACAATGCTAGTGCCAGAAGTCCACAATCCTGATAGCTAACTTGCAAGATTTTTTCCATCTGGTACTGCGCCCGATACCTGTGCTCACTCTACTAATAGAAGGTACTACCTGTACCCAGGGTTAGGGTACAAGTACAGACCACATGTGGCCACCGACCTTGTTTTCTCCTATTTTATTCGAGATTTGATTTTAGGGTTTCCATATGTACTTTAAATACCCTTTATGTGTTTTTAGTAAGCGTTACATAGTTTTGATACTTACAAACATATTTTGATACCAAGATTCGATTTTGATCTTGGGATTCTCTTGTATTGACTTCTGTTGATTTATTCGTTTACAATTATGGGTTTTATTACTTCTTATCATTGTAATTTCATCTATGCTTTAGATTATGAGTGATATTGATTTCTTCATAATCATAAGCGTCTAAAACCCATATCTAAGGTTGTGGAAATCCTGGTGGTTTGACGAAGTAGGGGAAGTGCCATTGTTTGTCTGAATTGATACCGATGCTTTCATTGCTTTATCTCCCTCATAATAGTTTTCTTAACGGGTGCACATATTAGGATCCTGCCTAGATGTTGTTGGTTATTCCCAAAGAAGAATAGAGACTAGGAAAAGATAATGACAAAAAAAATTTGGAGTTTAACTGTCGATCAATGCTACTAGGTAATATCTAAGTAGATGATTTGCTTTCATCTAGTAACTAGAGAATCAAAAGATAATATTTAATTGGTATCAAGATAAGGGTTAGTAAGGTGACATACTGAGACTCAAAAGGTAAAGGGTAAAATCCTTTTGCTCTTCCAAAAGACTGTAGAAGGTATATAACTTATCGATTCAGTATGCAAAGTATCGGGTTGGTTCAAAAAATCACGATAAGCCTACGGAGTTGAGAAACCAGGGTAAAACAATCTTAGTGTTCAGCTATAACTGATTACAACCGAAGTTGATATAGTTACTTTCTCGAGATTACTCCACAAATTCCCCATTTACTTTTCTTGTTTTGCCCGTTGACTATAACTGCTGAGATCCATGCTTCAATGGAACCCATTGGGATTTGTCCCCAACCTCTGTTGGACCTCAGTGGGAGGAAGGGATTGCCTCTACTCCGTGTCCTAGGTATACACAGGCGTATTCCCAACTAAGAACAAAAACAAAAAGTCGAAAACTTCAATAACTTTAAATCACAAATCAATATTGTGTTCTTTTGAAACAACGCTGTTTCAAAGAAAGACAATATTGATTTGTGATTTGAAGTTATTGAATTTTTCATGTTTTATTTTTATTCTTAGTTGGGAATATGCCTGTGTATACCTAGGACATGAATTATAGGCAATCCCTTCCTCTCACTGAATTCGAATCCAGAGAGGATCATACAAACACCTACTAGGATGTATGAGTAGAAAAAAGATGAACTTCTTAAGGAGTTCGTGATATTGTACCTTCCCCTACCCCTGAAGGTGTATAGGATATTATTATCTATATATTTATGAGCTATTTGCTCAAGCTGAGGCCGATAGAAGGGTAACAAAAGTAGCTAGCGGGTAGCTAGGGAGGCATAGCTAGCTGAGCACATACAAACAGTAGACCTTCAAACAGCACTAGGTAGAAACCAGAACAGAGCTAGAGTTGCAGGTGTTCAAGTAATCCCAACAGATTAGTCTGTTCAGCCTTATATATATGATGAATAAGACATGGTAATATTGAGCCGATAGAGACTGGATCTATAGTTCTTCCTATTTTACCCTAGACATGAAGTTCTTCATAACGAGTGTACTGATCCAACTCTTAAATATAAAGGGTGTGTTTGCAGGTCTTCCCAAAGATCATGCGAACTTGCACTTTGCCAATTTCATCAGGATCTACAGTTCGTATACAAATCCAGGGGTCAATTAGGAAATAGTCCGACTGAGGCTGTTCGCATTCTCACTTATAGGAAAAACATCTTTATGGTTAGGGGAACTACTAAGAGTCACTATCACTACATGGAATGAGTTGCACAAGCAATTCTTGAACAAGTTCTTTCCTTTATTCAGGATGTTGCATCTTAAGGATGAGATCTATAATTTCAGGCAGCTCTAGTCAGAATCTACGTACGAGTCATGGTTTGGGTTTAAGAAGAAGCTGAGTATGGTGCCCAATCATTGGTTGTCAAGGATAAGCTTATTAGAGATATTTTACCGAGCCTTGACCATCAACTACAGAGTCATGGCACACACTATATCTAGAGGAGATTTTATAAGACTATGATAGGAGGCAACTTCAGAGATATTTTATCAGATCTCACTTACTAATCGAGGGTGGCAAACTCGAGAGGATGAAAGGGGATCTGACACATATGCTATTGGTTCCTCCTACTTCCAAAATGTTGTTGATGACATATTAGTGCAAGATATTGCATTGCTAAGAACTAATCTTGGGGTACTATCAAAGCAGCTTGCAGCAGGGACTTCCAAGAAAGTAAATGTAGTAGCAACACAGGGGCCAACTTCCAAAGCTTACAACTCAGAATTAATGGGGGAAACAAATTATATGGATTGTTATTTGGTGGGTTTCCGAGCCTAAGGGCAAGGGAATAAAGTCCAAAACTACTATGACAGATAGAGAGACCATGGCAAAAAATAAGATGGTGATTTGAAGAACAAGGATGACTATAAAGAGAAGGGAGTTAGGTACATTCCACCAGGTAGATGAGATGTAGAATCTAGAATGGAAGAGATATTGACTAAGCTAGTGAAGGGTCAGGAAAATCAAGAGACCAGCCTTAAGGAGATTAAGGTCGATATTTTAGAATTGACCCAGAAGGTCAAGTCACATTCCACTGAGATCAAGTAGTTGGAGCATTAGTTCAGGCAGATATTAGTAACTCTGAACCAGAGGTATCCGGAAACCTTTCTGAGTAACATGATTCAAAATTCAAAATGTGATGTTCATGTACTTGTTATTACCACGAGGAGTGGTATCACTAATATAGATTCCCCATTACCTGCTGTAGAGGCTGCTGATGATAAGATACCTACAGTTGAGTCTGAGAAGGTAACAGTTGATAAAGATAAAGCTACTGAAGACAAAGGTATGGGTACATTCATTGAGGCAGAAATCTTGAAAATTTCGAGCCAGAAATCTTTCAAATCCAGAGATTGAAGCAAAAAAAAAGAAAGGTAAGTTAAAGTAATTCATTGAGATGCTTTAAGAATTGAGGTTGAACATACCTCTTGTTAAAGCGTTATAAAAGATTCCTGGATATGCCAGGTTCATGAAACAACTAGTCACAAGAAACAAAAGGGCGACCATTGAGGAAAAAAGCTGAACCAGGGAATTCACTATACCATGCACTATTGGGTCATCCCAATTTGCCAGAGCCTTGTGTGACTTAGGTTCAAACTTTAATTTGATTCCGCTATTCATGTTCAAGCAATTGGGCTTGAATCCACCAAAATCGACTTCGATGTGACTGTTGATGGTTGGCCGCATGATGAAGAAACTTGCAGGAATCTCTTTTGATGTGATTGTGAGGATGAACAACTTCATCTTTCTGGCTTACTTTGTTATCTTATACTATAAGGTTGACATCGAGATGCCCATTATATTGGGAAGGTCGTTTATGGCCATATGCAAAGCTATGGTTGTGACAGAGAAAGGTGAGATGAAATTTAGAGTCAATGGTGAGGAAGCTATATTCAACATCTGAAAGACAATGAAGTAGCCAACCAACATGAGGGTAGTGTTGGTGATTAATTATATTGATGACCCTGAAGGATACTCCTATGGGTATCTTGATGAATTATGAGTAGTCAAGATACCCGGTTCATGCCGCAAGATTAAATCAAGCGCTACATGGGAGTCAACCCATAGGATTGTTGGTAAAGTCTGAGTAACTAACACAGCCACGTCGTGCCATGAGGTTAAATCAAGTGTTGAGTGAGAGGCAACCCACTATTTCTAGTTTTCATATTTCTGTTATTTTTCTTTTTGGTAGGTTTTTAGCTCTTGGACTTACTCGAAATATGGTAAAATTTTTTTGCTACATTCAACGACTTCTAGGTACGGGGGCTATGTGATCAACCCATCATGATCGTAAGTCCCACATGGTAAGTTGTGTAATAGGTTAAAAAATTAAAACTTAGATGATGAAAAATGGAATGTTAATTGGGACCTCAAACTTAGGTAGCCAGATCATAGGTAGCTGGAAAAATATCAAAATGCCAAGTCTGAATTGCTAGACATAGGGAAAAAGATTTGGCCAGGCACTTGTGCCCTGTACCTTTTGGCTACAAGTGGCACCTGCGCCCCATGCTTGGCCGTAGGTGGTAGGTGGGGTTGATTCTCTCACTTTTTTAAAGTCGATCACCAATCGATTGTAAGCTGAGACTTATATCACAAATAAATAGATACATTTGTTCATTAGTCTACGATCTGCTATAACTTGTCTTTCTTGTATAGTACCATACCTCATTGAATGATTTTTTATGTTTTCTCTATGAAATAACTCCCTTGTTTCATCATTAGAAGTGGCTAAGGTAAAAGTGCTTTCCAATCCATCACATCGTCTCATCCTCCTAATGATATATTGCGAGGAGATTTACTAAGCCATTCATGGTTAATTTATATATAGCTTATCCTTTCTTACTGAGACTTGAGAATGATAACCATATCCAAGCCAAGGAGAAAGACTGCCATCTCAGGTATACCATCGACAGAGTAAGGAAAGGACAGGCAGAAAGTGCGCTAATCAAATCTTATCCTGGTTACCGCGTGTTGATTGTACTTATTTAAGTATGGCGTATTTGTATATTTTAAATTTTTCTTGTTTTCTTATGTTTTTCTTTGATCTTTTTATTCCTATGAAGTTAGTGTGAATGGTTACTTTACCATACGTCGGGATATATTGTACAACAATGCAAGAGATCCTATTATTTGGACCATATAAAAAGAACGTGAATCAAAGTCTAGTCGACTCTAGTGCTGTAAATAAGAAGAAATCTTTGTTCATTGCCTTTATTGAATATAGCATAGAGCACCTTCAAAAATCATCATAACCAATACATAACTTATTAAATTATATTTCCTTCATCATCACTGACATTAAAATGACATTATGGCAAATAAAGTTATTACGGTAACTAAAGGCTTACTTATTAATTGTCGGCAATCTACGAATGAGGTAATGGTTGCCCTTTTCTTGATCCCTAAAGAAAAGTAAAAGACTGAAAAAGGGTACATAGATATTTCCAATATAGATGGGAATCATGACTGAATGCGCCTACCCTAACTACTCCTTAACTTACTCTGTTAATTAAAGTTTCTATGTCTGGTACTCTACTTGAAAGTAATTAGTTTGAAAAATAACTTTGCTTTTAAACTATGAGCATAATAACTAGTTAGTACTTGCAGGTTAAAGCTTCATCTTATCCCCTAGGAATGGATACATAGAAGGCCAATTCCTTGGCACTTTGCTTCTTTCCTTCTTCTAGTGCACTTGTGAACTCCGGTGAGTAACAAGCATCACAACAAGGGGCATTCCCCACCATAACAGTGCCTCAGGCTCTATTGGATCTGAAAATAAATTACATGGTTGAGGCACCTCAATATCTTAGCATTGACTCAGGCCCTTAATGAGGTCGCTGTCTAGGCAGCCATTCCCTGATTGGATCGATCGAGTTTATTAGTTTCAAAAGGGGTGTAAGGTGACTGAGTTTATTCTCTGGGACTCACACGACTGATGTTGGGTGTATCTATGCACTTTGGTGTGGTTATCCTAGCTTATTGATAACGCTCAACTTACACGTCAATTTAAGTGCAAAGTGGTCGTCGTCAATATATTTACACAACTTTGGAGTCAGGGTAGAATTCATGGGGAATAATGTGAGTGGCTATCAAATTAATTTGAAATGATGGATACAAGTTAAATTCAAACAAATGGTACAGAAAGATAAAATGGGGGATAGGTTCCTCCACTAATGTTTCATTTTGTGTTTTTGTAGGATAAATTCGGGGATATGAATAAATAGAGTTTTAACAATTAAACACAAATATTGGTATTATGCACTACCAAGGGAGTGACATGTGAAAGTTAGTCATCAACATCGATTAGTAAATCAAATATGGGGGTAGGCTTGGTTATAGATTTTGATGCTAGTCTTTCTACAAAACACAAAACTTTTGCCCATTGATTCTTTCGAATACCTTATAGGTGTGTTCAACAATTTGTAACCACAGCCTTAATCTAGGCATCCCTATTTCTAGGATGATAACCATGGCATAGTTAACCTCATATTCACCCTTATGTCTAATATAGTAAAAATTTAGCAAACTACACACATAATTGTCTATAATTTGTTTGGTCTCCACAACTCTCTTTTGAGGATAAAATGGATTCTTAAATTTCACCCAAAACCCTTATTTCGGAGATGGCCTTGAACTTTCTAGAGCTTGGATCTTTCACCCGTCTAACCCTTGTGGGTATTTGGGGCTTTGACCCATCAAATCCCAACCAAAATAGCATAGGAATAACCAAACCCATAAATATGAACTAACAAATGAATACAACAACAACCCACACACACTTAAACCCCTATTCACACATAACCCAGAGAGGGAGATTTAGCTACACATATGATAAATAAGCATAGATATACGTATAATCTCCATTGAATTGAATTGTTGAAGATTTAAGCAAATGTTACTTCAAACTTGGTTCTCCCACAATATCAACAATGGAAGTGAGCAAATCTTCAACTTAGAAAGTCTCCAATATATTCTTCACCCACAATGTATATAATGTTTTCTTCATAAAAAAATGGAGCCTATGAACACAACAAAACTAAACCTAAAAATTAGAGAATATGGAATTCTTTTATCATGATAGGGTTTGAGTCATTTTATCAAATTGGGATCAGCATGTGCAATTATAGTTTTTCCCTTAGGCTGAAATCCTCTGCTAGGCCGCGATCGTGCAGGTCTGGCTGCAACCGCCGTTTACCTTTGCGACCGCAATTGATTGACCATCCTTAAATGCCGCGACTGCGGTCAGTAGATCGCAACCGTGGTACTTGAGGCTCTTCTATTTCAGAACTTCAGTTGTACTTTTTTGTTCCTTTTTTGATTGTTTAGAGCTCTAATCCACATTCCTCCAACCCTTTAACTCTATGCCTTTAAAAAGTGGATATTAGTGCATATAATCACAATTATGTCTCATTTATTCATCCATAACGAGGTAATGTGCACGAAAAATGAGTGCGATTGATTGATGAACTCACCAATCATTCAGCCTTGTTTTGAGGGCAATTTATGTGCTTTATGTGTTAATAATGATATAAATGTGTATCCAAGTGTCCAAATATGTGCTTACTAGGTCTATGGATGATTTCACATGACTTTGAGTTCAAATTGATCATTTTAAGTCTAGACAAGAAAACTAGTATTCTTGTTGAGTTTCTAGTTCACTGTCTTGAATATGTACTGTTTTGAGCTCTAATTTGGGGTGTTTAATGTTATAGGTTGCTTGGTAAGTTGATTATAATGATACATGAAGGATATAAAAGCTTTAAATTAATTGGAAACATCACAAAAATTCTTAGAGTGGATCAACAAAAGCTCAAGACACAACGTGACAAAAATAGGACACCTGAGAGTCAAGACCACTTCGCGGTGGATGATAAATTGGCAAAGGTCGATTTCCATAAGCTCAATCCGATAACACCACATTGATATTGAATA
>JAPEIP010000011.1:80133257-80193950 GCA_026120095.1 Capsicum chinense
CGCAATTGATTGACCATCCTTAAATGCCGCGACTGCGGTCAGTAGATCGCAACCGTGGTACTTGAGGCTCTTCTATTTCAGAACTTCAGTTGTACTTTTTTGTTCCTTTTTTGATTGTTTAGAGCTCTAATCCACATTCCTCCAACCCTTTAACTCTATGCCTTTAAAAAGTGGATATTAGTGCATATAATCACAATTATGTCTCATTTATTCATCCATAACGAGGTAATGTGCACGAAAAATGAGTGCGATTGATTGATGAACTCACCAATCATTCAGCCTTGTTTTGAGGGCAATTTATGTGCTTTATGTGTTAATAATGATATAAATGTGTATCCAAGTGTCCAAATATGTGCTTACTAGGTCTATGGATGATTTCACATGACTTTGAGTTCAAATTGATCATTTTAAGTCTAGACAAGAAAACTAGTATTCTTGTTGAGTTTCTAGTTCACTGTCTTGAATATGTACTGTTTTGAGCTCTAATTTGGGGTGTTTAATGTTATAGGTTGCTTGGTAAGTTGATTATAATGATACATGAAGGATATAAAAGCTTTAAATTAATTGGAAACATCACAAAAATTCTTAGAGTGGATCAACAAAAGCTCAAGACACAACGTGACAAAAATAGGACACCTGAGAGTCAAGACCACTTCGCGGTGGATGATAAATTGGCAAAGGTCGATTTCCATAAGCTCAATCCGATAACACCACATTGATATTGAATATCTAAGTGTCGTATTCTAGTAGCTTTCCATGATAATGCTGCGTCACCAAAAAACTTTACCCAGCTAAAAAAAGAATAAGTGGAATCAATTAAAAACACTTTTGACGTCTTGGGATTGGAGTTAAGGTGGGTGTGCTATCAAGTTTTTGGCACCGTTGCAGGGGACTTGTAAATTGGTAATTATTTTATTTTTAGTATTGATCATTATATTTCTTTGGTGCTTTATGATTACACTTGTTTTTCTATTTGTGGGAAATAGGTTTTCAGTCTAGTAAGCTGGCAAAGGATAGGGAATTGGTTTAACCAAGTTTTAAACCCTAGCAATGCTTCATTCAATGAATGATAAAAGAAATCCTTCTCCCATGAATTCCTCAAATTGAAGAAGATTAATATCATCCTACTCTCATGGATGAAGAACAAGAAGCCCGCAGGACAGTTTGAAAAATGGCAATCCCACTTCCGACAAATTTGACCTCCTTTTTTCAAAAATCAACTGGTAGAGGTAATTTTGAGCTCAATCAGAATATGGTGCAAATTTTGATTGGCAATGGACAGTACACAGGGATTTCACATGAAGATCAATAAGTTCACCTATAAAACTTTTTAGAGATTAGTGACACATTTATCCCTACGGGTATGTCAACTGATTATGTGAGGCTAACACTATTCCCATTCTCACTATTAGGGGAAGCAAAGAAGTGTTTGAATACTAAGCTGGCAAATTCAATCACAACATTGGATGAATTAGCCTGGAAGTTCCTCATTTGATTTTTCCCATCTGGAAAGACTATGAAACTTTGCAATGAGATTGTATGCTTTAAACAAAATCCAGACAAGAATCTATATCTTGCATAGGAGCAGTTAAAGGCACTTCTTAGGGATAGTCCACATAGTCAAAAGTCCATTGAGGTATTAGCTCATACTTTTATTGAGGAACTTGACCATAACATAAAAATTTTCCTAGATTCAGCAGCAGGTGGTGAAGCTTTGGAGCTAACGTATGATGAGCTATACGCGTTATTGAAGTCATGGCAATCATTTTGAGGAGTGGTAAATATCTTAATGAAAAACATCCTAAGAAAACTAAGGAGGGATATGCTGATTTGGTGCCTACAAAGGTAAATGACAAAGTTGCTGAAAATTTGATGTTTTGTAGGGAATGCCCAAGTTTGCTAAGTACTTGAGCGACAAGGTTTCTAATAAGGTTAAGTTATAGGATAATGAGACAGTAGCACTCATTGAAGAGTGTAGATTTTTGGTGACTTAAAATATGATAAAAAAACTCAAAGACCTTGGAAAGTTCACTCTACCCATTTAAATTAGCAACAACATAGTGGTCCATGCACTTAGTGATTAGGGGCAAGAATAAACTTGATACCCATCTCTTTTTTTAATTCTTTGGGTTTAGTATAGTCTAGACCGAACTCTGTGCTACTGCAACTAGCAAATGGCACCATAGCCCATCCTAAACGAGTAATAGAGGATGTTCTCATAAAGGTTGGTAAATTTTTTATTCTTACTGACTTCATTGTTTTAGATTTTTAGGCAGATGAAAGATTACCATTAATCTTACGACATCCATTCTTACCGATAGGAGGAGCTTTTAATGAAGTAAGAGAGGGTACGCTCACAATGAAGTTAGAGGATGAAGAAGTAGTTTTAAAGTGTACAAACGACTTAACGTACTATCCCAATATAAAGATTTATGCATGATTACTATGATTTTAGGGGATAAGTGTGGGATGGTAGAGCATATTCCCCAAGAAACCTCTTCGAACTTCCTCATTGAGCAGCCTAAGGCATAACCCCCTAAGCCTGACATGATATAGCTTGATGAGTTTGAAAAGGCTAATATTGAGAAATTTGTTGACCTTGAGAGTTCACACTCAAGAGGTAACAAACAAATAAGAAGATTGCCTCTACAAGTGAGGAAAAGGATGAAGGAATTTGGTTGAGTCGTAGTTGGGTTGTGCCGTAACACTAAAGCAGGCGCTGCTTTGGAGGAAACCCAAGTTAAAGTAGGTATGTTTTATTTTTTATTTTTTAGTTTTAACTTCACTAGTCTTTGTTTTTATTATGTCATAGGTTGATGGGAAGTCTGAGTACTGGAAATCTTAGCTAAGGAGCATGGTGAAGGCTAAGTATGGGGACCTCGAACCCGCTTGATATGTAAAGATTCTACTAGCTAGGCCTAGATGCCTCAGAGAGTATTTCTATCTCTACTTTTAGAGTTTACTTTGGGTATAAAGTATATTTTTAAGTATGGGGTAGAGAAATTCCTATTTTTAGGGTAATGTTAATTTTTTTTTGTGTTGGAAATAAGTGAGATATTCTTGTTGATGCTATATTTGACTGAATGATGCAAGTGGGTTTGTATAAAAAAGCTTGTTGATTATGTGAATGACTACTTTTAGACACCTAGGGTCTAGTTTATGACTCTTGTACTTGTGGGCTTAATGTCGAATTAATGTGATTGTTTAGTTGAGAGTCTATGATATTCCTACATAAATAGAACATGTGCCATGTGTGTGTGAGGTAATTGTATATTCCTTGTTGCATATGATTTCAATAACTTTTATGGTGTGTGTGCAAAGCGAAATAAAGAATAGGGGTTTAGGAGATGATATAGGCATTTCTTTGATAGCCAAGTTCATACCTCTTTTTGACCTACCTCTGTGCATAATCCTAGTAAGCCCCATTGAGCGTTTAGATTTTTCTTTGGTAGCCTTATATGTAGCCTAATCACCTTTATTGATAAACCTTAATTTGATCCAAAAGCTCTAAGCACTTTAGTGTAATTAATTGAGTACGGAGTTTGAAATTCAGGAAGGAAAAGATGAAATTGAAGCTCTTAAGTGTTTGCTATTGGTGTTCTAGAAAGTGATATGTGTTGTGGTGGTGAGTTGAGTAATGAAAAGAATATTTTTTTTTCAAATTAAATGAGTTATGCATCGAATATTCCCACCATAATGTATATGAATGAGCTTAATGAGATAGGGTAAAATAGAATATTTGGTAGATGAAAGTGGTGTACATGGGTTTTTAGAGATTGGTCTCAATTGTAAAATGTGATGTATTAAAGCGCTTAGAGAAGATAGTCACTATTCTTATCCAATATAGTTCCTAACCATCCCTTAGCTTACATTACAATCATTAAAGACCTATTTTATCCTCACTTTTATCATTATGATATTAGTGGAGTACTACACTAAGGGAAAGCCTATGGTTCATCATGTGTAACTTGTGAATTTCTTGTGAGAGTGAGCATAACTTAATTCTTGTGCCCATTGTGGATAAAGTGCATTTATGTGAGTGATTATGGGTAAATCTCTTATTGTGAGGGTACATGTTTGATTAATGTAGGTGATTTGTTTGATGTCTGTTATTGAGCAATATGATTGAGTTTGCCAACTTGGTGAGTCAATTCTTGAGACTAGATTGTTTTCAAGTAGTGTTCTTGAACTGTCTCTTGTGTACATAACATGTGTAGTATAGTAACTTGCATTCTTTATGGTTATTGTAGTGCTAGATTTAATGTCTTACATATAGTAGAAGTGTAGAGTCTCCTCAGTTCATGATGCTTATAGTGAAGAGTCGTTTGAGGACAAAAAAGGCTTTAAGTTTGGGGTAGTGATGTTATCTGTATTTACGCACTTTGGTGTGGTTATCCTAGCTTATTCAACCTTTTTTAAAGAGAAATTCATGTGATTTATGTGTTAATAATGATATAAATATGCATCCAAATGTCCATGTATGTGCGTACAAGGTCTAAGGATGTTTTCGCATGAGTTTGAGTTCAAATTAATCATTTAAAGTCTAGACGAGAAAACTAGTATTCTTGGTTAAGTTTTTAGTTCACTGTCTTGAATGTTGTGTTATTTTGAGCTCTAATTCAGTGTGTTTGATGCTATAGGTTTCATGATGAGTTGATTATTATGATACATGAAGGATATACAAGCTTTAAATTAAGTGGAAACATCACAAAAAGGCTTGTAGTGTATCAACGAAAGCGCAAGACACAACGTGACAAAAATAGGACACCTAGCAGTTAAGACCGCATTGCGATGGATGGTAAAATGGCAAATGTTGATTTCCATAAGCTCAATGCGATAACACCATGTTACGGTGAGAGGTGAATCTCAAAGTGTCGCATTCCAGTAACTTGCCATGATAAGGCTGCATCTCGAGGGTAACAACGATAAGCTCAAGACCGCATCACGGTGAGATGCAAAAGCAGGAAAATTTTACCTAGCTATAAAAGGATCACAAGGAATCAATTAAAAACACTTTTGACATCTTGGTACTGGAGAAGAGGAGAATGGACGTGAAAGTTATGTTTTATTATTCTTTGCTTTAGCTTTTTAATATATTTTATCATGTATTCAAATACTTGAATGATGATTATGTAAATTTGTGGCTAAATGTCCCTTTTTCGGGGTTAAAGCTAAGAACATGACTAATATCATTTTGAATTGAGTTCATTGATTTGCTTATCTTATTTGGTTGTTTGTTTATCCTTGTTTTTAATTATTTTAAGGAGTATCTAACCTTCGAATACACATATTGTAGACCTTATGATCTTGGGAGGGGGAATAGAAAGATAGAACGTATGGATAAACAAAGTAAGGTTCTTATTCCTTTATGAAATAAGGATTTTGAATTATAAATCCAGGACAGGGATGTACCTAGAAACATTGCTTGGTTCACATGTAGGATGATAGATTTAAGAACTTATTAGGATTATTACATGCCCGCTCAATGATGTAGTTAAACTGTTAGGCAAACGATTAGAGGTCCGGAGACCATGATCATATGATAAACCCTACGAATCAACTACCAAGATAAGGGATTTGATGAATGAAGTTCAGCAGCGTAGTATGATTGTTCGTAGTGCTTTAATCCCGGGCTTTACTATATTGATTGTCTCAAGCCTTTAGTTTATGCCCTGTTACTTTAATTTTAGTTTACAACTTGTAAACTCTCTTGGGGTTGCCCTTTCACTAGATTAATTTAAATAGTGAACTAGAATTGAATAGTTTTTAGAACAAGTCTCTGAGGGATCGATATTCGGCTATATAAAGACCACTATATTACTTGGTAGACCACGTACACTGGTGTGTGTGCTTAGGTGCTGTCAACACTATAGCCTAAACTCAGGTTACAAAGTAATAAATCATCGATTGAATAGAACTATGATCAGAGAATAGCACTAATCAGGACCAGATCACAACCCAGGATAGCTAATGCTACCTTGCTTGAAGACATGGGATTTTCTTGTAGTTTCATACCAAGTAAGTTCTTGCCTTCTTTTTCTCTACCAATCTCGGGTAAGATATATCAATACATATTTTAAGCCTCTGATTGACTGTACTAGGTATGTAATCTTAGTCCTAAGAGTTCTGTTGAAACGTGCTTAGAAAGGGCGGTACTATATCAACTTAGTTGATAAAGGTAGGTAGTACTTAAATACTGACTTTCAAAAGGCAGATATCATAAACACAACATTCTTAAAGGTTGGAGAGCCTACATGGCTACACTTCTATTTTAAAAAGGTTGGTATTAGCATTAGCACTCGCTTAGGTGCTAAAAGTAGAAATGTGGATATGTAAATCACTTAGTCCTTGAACTAGGGATAGGGCCTATTAATAAAATTCAAATAAGGTTGCTGTACTATACTAGTGAGGGAGGAAATCATATTCCCATACGATTCAATAAAGCTATGCCTTTTTCCTCTGCTTAATGACTAGAGGGAGATTCATTCCTTTAGTTAGAGAGATGAATAAAAGGGAAGTCTAGGAAGGAGTATGAAAGTTGGATACTACTCAGTCAATAGATGTTAGAGAACTGGGCACCACACAAAACTATTATTACAAAACTGGCTATTCAAGTAAGAGACTCTACTTATGCTTGCAGAGGGATGTAAGGAGTACTTCAATTATCACTTCATTCTTTTGCTCCTTTATAAGCCGCAGCTAGGTTAAAAAGTTAGCCCATTTTTTAAATTCAAATTTTAGGGCAACCAACAAATATATATGACCTAAAACATCCCCCCACCTATAATTAAACAACTTTAACCTCATTCTAACTCATTCTAATCCTTAAAACTTTACTTTTCTCTTTCAATTCAAACTTCTCTCAAAAAATAGAAATAACCCTACATTTAAGTAAATTCTAAATTGACACTTATTTTAGATACCAACTTGTCCCAACACGCTAAAAAAAAGTTCCAACTTTGTTTTTTCTCGACTTCTTCATTATTAACTTCTAGTTCTTGATAAAAGAGGTAAATTTCTTGACTCCTAATGGTTATGTATTAATTTATTTATTGGTTAAAAAAGTTGATATGTGTATTCCATTGCAAAATATAAAGTATCTATCATGCTTGTATGTAGAAGCCTTGAAGTAGCCTAAAATCTTAATGTAAGACCTTATTTTGAAGTAAAATCAAAAGTTAGGACCCAATCAGTAGTTGAACTTGAATGAATAAAAAAGTAATACCACTAGTTGAGTATATTTGTTTGCTTTGAAATCCGTGATTTATGATAGGTTTGTGCACATTTTACTTGTTGGGATTTCAGATAGGTTATAGGGGTGTGAAAATTGCGGAAAAATTCAAACTTTTCAAATTTTGAATTTTTCTTCGATTTTTGCTATCCCTCACTTTTGTTAGAAACTAAAAACTATTTTTTCAGGTACATATGGCACCTAAAGCGATGAAGAAGACAATAGATGGTACCTCTAGGAGATGGGAAGGGTCTCCCAAGCCTAGTCATTTTATGGTGAAGTACCTGAGGCAGCAATGTAGAGACACTGCATTGAGGTGACACACAGAGTTACGAGAGGAAAAATGCACCATGTTGCTCACACAGTTATAGCCTAGCCATAGATAACGTCAGGAAGGATGTCATCACCACACACTTCTACATGCGATAATGATTATGATGAGATAAATTTTCAGTCTACTCTATAGGTTGATTCTTAGGACCCCCAGTCTGAGGAGGGGTCCTAGTATTCATCCAAGAAGGTAGAGTAGGAGTAACCATCAGTGGTGCGTAGTCTAAGGAGGGTGATGCTATTTATATTCAACTAAGAGATGTACCTAGTTAGATAAGGGTACAGAGTAAGCTACCCATGATGTATTAGTACAGCAGGGGTAGAGTCCTGCACTCGCATAATCCATAGATGTACCTGCGGAAGAGGGACATATGAGGTGGTCTGTGGGAGGGATGCGGGAGATATATACTATTGACAATCATGTTTGGGAGGTAGGAAAACCTTCAAGGAGGATTTATGAGAAGCAGAAGATTGACCTATCAAGGCTGGATTGAGTACTAAAATTTTGGGTGACATTTGCTAGATATCAGCTAGTGTGGATAACAAGACAACTTGATTGTTATAGCCCATCTATAGTGCAAGAATTTTATGCATCCTACAGAGCTACCATAGCACTTCCTAAGCACAAATATCCAGGTTAAGTGAGATTTACGAGGTAGCCACAACTTGAGCATACACTGGTTAGAGGGGTCAGAGTTGACATTTTGACAAAGATTATCTACAGAGTTATTTTTGACCCAAATTACATTACTCCTGAATCTACAGTTGAGTTGGACCACAAACTGAGGGTTGCATGTGATCGACATTTCATGAGAGAGGCTGGGAACCTTCAAGAGAGGTTTTAGATGTCTAGGTTGAAATCCAGTTATATTTTACCTTTGGGTGATGCAACCTTAAGGATTAAGGGGCATGTTATGTTCAAGAGGGCCTATTGACATTTATGGCCAAGTTTTGGTGATTGCTGACCAGATATCGACTGATACCCACTACATTAGATAATATGTTGATGTAGGAAAATGAAACACTAATTGCTTGTATAATAGACGGATATGCCATTAATTTTGCTGGCATCCTCCGGTTTGAGTTACATGGCAGAGCATTTTGGGAGTTGAATAATCTTCCATTCCCTTGCATGATTCAAAAGTTGGGTGATGAGGCCAGTGTGCCTGAGATACCAGGTGTATATAAGAGGGTACTTATAACAGTGATTGTATGTACAAAGACAATAAAGGATCTAGCTCATCCAGGCCCTTTCAGGAGTTCAAAAGGGTAGGTAACATTACCATAGGCCAAAACTGAGGGCCCAACAGTTTCCACAGAGCTTGATGAGACATATCGAGGTGATGTAGGTTTTAGTATTAATATAGATATAGGGTTACAAATTGAGGCTCCAGTTTTTAGTATGCAGGGCGAGAGGATACCAACTACTTCTTCTTCAGCCCAAATATCGACCTTAGAGTCAGTTGGTGTATCTTTAGAGCCTACTCACCCGTCTATTATAGATACTACTATAGGTATGATCACTATATCTAGTGAATTTTTGCAGAGCTTAGTGGACAGACAGAGGGTTGTTGATGATTGATTGAGGGTTGTTGAGACCGAGATGACTATCATCTAAGAGCAAATGAGATCAGGGGTTAGGACTTCATTTAAGCAGGTAGAGTCCCAATGAAAGGCTACACTAAGAGCTTCACTATCTGAGCTACGTGCTGACTTCAACACATAGCTCAATTAGTTTGAGAGATGGGTTATATCCTGATTCACAGAGACAGAAGAACTGGATCTAGCCCATATAAGAAAAGAGTTTGATATATTATGAGTAGAGGTACACTCTCTCATAGAGAGATATATAGCATCCACTCCCTCAGTTATACCTCGTATAGTCGAGATATCACCTCTGCATATACCGAGATTATTTGAGTTCTTCACAGAGGGTGATGAGGTTATCTCTACAGCTGGGGCCAAGGGAGGTCACATAGACATCTTGCAGCATCCTGATTTACCATATGACCAGGTCATTAAAAATTTCAGACATGATACATTAGAGACTATATTCGTCAATAAGCAGTGGCACGCATTTATAGTAGCGGTTACATCATCTAATAGTGCACCTCCACCACCACCGCCTCCGCTAGCTCATATGCCCCCATCTAGGGATACTTATAATTTTGCGCCTAGTGCTTCCCAGTTATGTTCTCACTTCCCCCTATTTTGTTTTATAATATTGAGGACAGTGTGTAGTTTTTAGTTGGGAGTGGGCATACCATATCACCGAGGGTTTTTCTTGTCGTGCTTCTTTTCCTATCTTTCATGGTATGGTTTAAAATCAGCATGTCTAGGAAAATTTTGTGTCATATTGTGTTCTCTTTTGTATTTTATTTTATTTTTGTGTAATTAGGATATTTTTAAGTATTTAGGGTAATAGTCATGTTTTGATTGATTTTTGATACCCATCCAAAAATTTGTGTTTTAAAACTGTGTGAATGTATATATGCATGAAAATTGTGGATCTATTTATGGCATTAAAAATAGGGACATGATACTAACTTGTAACAATTGCATGAACCAGATAGGTAGAAGTTGTATATTGAATCTGTGCTATGTGTGTATGTGATACGACCTAGTTCCCTTTGTGTGTTGAATTCAAAACTTGCTTGGTTATTCTTACCTAGGTTGAAGGATAGTCGGTTAGGAAAGGATCATAGGCCATTTTTTGATTTTAGTTCACTTTTACCCTAATTGACCATCCATATGTAAATGATATCCCTTGTCCTTGTTTTGATCCTTACAAGCCTATTTTTTGTATTTCACCATTCACCTTCCCATTTATATTACAAGAACCTATTTTGGACCTGGTCCTCCTTTGACATTATGCACCTCAAATCAGGAAAATTTATATGTTGAAGGTGGATATCATAGGGGTACATAGTGCAAAAATGGTATGAAAAAGGGCAAAATAAGAGAAAAAGTTAGTACGGTTGGGTGTGGTAGAAAAAGAAAAGAAAAAGAAAAAGAAAAAAATTGTGGAAAAGCAAAAAACAAAGAATAAAAGACCACACCAAACCAAAATGTGCAACAAAGAATAAAAAGGGAAAAATAGGAAAGGAAATTAACTAGTAAGTGAGACCCCAAGGTTAGTATAGTGCTAAGGAGTCTTAGTCACTTGATATGTCCATATATATCATACTAGATCCCAAGCTACATTACAGGCTGTGAAAAGTCCTATAGTGATCCTAACTTGATATGTGCATGCTAAGGTATAGAAAATAAAGGCAAGCTTATGGTATTTGACATGCATTGATTGGAACTTAAGTTTTGAGTGTGAGGGTCTCTTTACTATCTTAGTCATGCATTATTTCATATGAGTGAGTAGGACATCCTTGTCTTGAGGGCACTTGAGACATATTGCTAGCTATTTGCATATTTTGGGTAGTGTAACTTGTATATATGAGTGGTTTTCTGTTGCTAATATAATTGCCATACCTTGATAATATTGTTTCATATAGTTGTGCTACATGTCCATACATAGTTGGTTTTGAAAAGTTAGATAGAAGGGGGATGTTGTAATTTGAGCTTTAAGTGTTGACTGACTGCCTTGAATAGCTTTTAGATTTTCCTAAGTAAGCATCATTTTTGTTTTTGTTTTATTTATTTATATGAGTACATGAAAACATTCTAAGTTGAGGATGTTGATGTGATATAGAAATCTAACACTTTAAATGCTTAAAACGAGGAAAATATGCAACCTTTTGAGGTTATTTTGTTAGATAGGATGCGTTTTGGGTATGTTTTGCAGGAAATGAAGTTTTGGATGATAAATTCGTGTAAAAGATGGAAAAGACATAAATTGGAGTAATTATGAATGTTAGGGATACTTTTCAAATTATTTGTGATCAAAGTATGTTTGAGAATTGAAGAAGAGCTAAAAATATGACTCCCAACACTTACCAAGTCAACAAGTGGACCGCAAGTAGACAAAGCTAGTGACGTAAGTCCAAAATTTTGGGAGATGACTTGCAGAATTTTTTCCATTCGGTTCCTGCGCCCTGTACCTAAACTCACCCTACTGACTGTAGGAACTACCTGCTCCAAGGTTTAGGGCGCAAGTAAAAACCATATGTGGCCACCGACCCTATTTTTTCCGATTTCATTCGGGCTTTGGTTTTAGGGTTTCCTCATGTACTATAAATACCTTTTATGTGTTTTTAGTAAGAGTTACACAGTTTTGATACTTATAAACATAATTTTATTCCAAGATTCAATTTGGATCTTGGGATTTTCTTATATTGACTTTAGTTGATTAATTCATTTACCGTTGTGGGTTTTATTACTTCTTATCATTTTGATTTCATCTATGCTTTTGATTATTCATGATATTGATTTTGTCACAAGCATGAACATCTAAAACCCATAGCTAGGGTTCTGGAAACCTTGGCGGATTAAAGAAGTAGGAAAAGTGCCGCTGTTGTTCTGAACCGATACCCATGCATGTATTGCTTTATCTTCATCAGAAAAGTTTTCTTAATGGGTTCACATGTTAGGATCCTACCTAGATATTTCTACTTACTCCAAAAGAGAAGTAGTGACTAGGAAAATATAAAGACAACAATAATTTGGAATTTAACTATCGATCCACGCTACTAGGTGATATCTAAGTAAGATGGTTAGGTTTCATCTAACAACTAGAGACTTAAAAGGTAATAGTTGACTGGGATAAAGATAAGTTAGTAAGGAGACATTATGAGACTCAAAAGGTAAAGGGTGAAATCCTCCTACTCATGCAAAAGATTGTAGAAGGTACACAACTTATCGATTCAGCATGCAAAGTCTAGGGATGGTTCAACAAAGCATGATAAGCCTACGAAGTTGAGAATCCTGGGGTAACACAATCCTATTGTTCACCTATGACTGATTACAACCAAAGTTTATATAGTTACTTACTTAAGATTACTTCACTAAACCCTCATTTACTTTTCTTGTTCTACTCGCTGACTAAAACTGCTGAGCTCTATCATTCCACATGTTCCCTTAGGATTTGACCCTCATATCTGTTGCATTACTATATTTTGACAACAACTATATCATCTTTTGAGAGGAGGTGTAGTTATGATGTCATCAATGACGATACCAACAATGTATATCTAAATGTGTATCATGGTTTAATGGTTGGGAATAAGTGATGAATGATTTAATTGGGCTTTAACGAGGGTTGAGTAACTGAGTCATGAAAATAGATATCCCGAGGGACCAATACTAGAAATCATCGTTGCCGACGTGAGGTTTAAATGACCAATTGGTTAAAGTCCCCCTTATTATTATCATATGATTAGGAGGTTCGATTCCCTTATATTATATTTAATGATTGGGTGCTTGTGTCACCTTGATATGTCAGGACGTTCGAGTCCCCCATGGTGCATATGTATACCCACTAGTTCATGTGGCCACACGCACTGAGGACTTCCCAATTGGGCCAATATAGTCCGTGGGTGCCTTCGTATTTTATGATGGTTGAGGTACACAATCCAGGATATGGTTTTAAAGTGCATGTTAAGCCTTGTTCCCTATCCCGACATATGATATATATATGTATATACATTTGATTATGTGCATTGGATTTGAATGATTTTGAATTACTGATCATGGAATTATATTATTCTTGTTCCTGAGTAACATACTAGTGCTCAACCCACTAATTATCTCTGAACAATGTATCCCCATGCAATGTAAGCATCGAAGATAACTCTACTTTTCCTGTGCAGAGTTAGGTGGAGCGACTTAGTTTGTTGGTTCATTTTGGTGAAGTAGTGAACTTTCATTCTTTAAAAGACTTAGACATTTCATCAGTTCTTATCATAGATTAGGATGGATAATTTTCATTTTCATTAACATTATCAATGCCATTGTTAGAGTCAGATACATATCTCGACTAAGACTATTTTTTTTTGCATAGAGGCTTTGTTGGTTTCCGTGGAATTGAGTGATGTTGGTTAGATGTGTTTGGTCAGTTACTGGTTATCGACAATAGAAATATATTTTATTCTTCAAACTTATCTCGTGCTATCTTGTTATATGTTTAGAATTCAACAATTTTTGGGCGGTGTATGGTGTTTGGTTAGGTTCAGGGGGTGGTCGGTCCCTGGTGGATTGGAGATCCCATCACGGTAAGGACCTGTTTCTGGTTATGATAGTTTTAAGCATTAAAAGTGCTATGATTCCATATCATATCAGCATTCTCAACTTAGAATGTTTCATGTCCTCTGACCACACAACATAAAAAAACAAAACAAAAACGCTTAACTAGGAGAACTCTGAGCTATCTAAGGCAGTCAATCAACACTTTAAGCTCAAAAGTATTACCCCTTTTTATTGCAACATTACAAAACCAACTATGTGTATACATAAAGCACAACATATGACACAAGGTAATCAAGGTTTGAAAATTACATTGGCAACAAACAACGATGCATATATACAAGGTACACTACCTAGGCAAGTAAGCAACGAGTAATAGAACTCCTATGCCCTCACAACAAAGAAGTGCCACTTACTCATATTGAATAATGCATGTCTAGTCAAGGATGGTCAAGATACACTTACGCTCAAAGGAGAAGCTCCACCAATGCGCATCAAATACCATGAGCTTGCCTTTATTTTATTTACCTTAGTTTTCAGGCAGTCAAGTTAGGATAACTATAGGACTTTATTCGGCTTGTAATATAAGATTGGGGGCTGCTAAGGTACATATGGATATATTTAGTGACTAAGCCTCATATTCACTATAATTACTTTGGGGTTCACTCAACCAATTCTCTTTTATTCCACTCCTATTTCTCCCTTTTTATTTCTTTTATTGCACATTCATGTTGGGTGTGGTTTCTTTTATTCATTTATTTTTTTCTCTTTATTCATAACTTTGTTTTTATTTTTCTACCATACCCAACCCTACTATTTTTTGTCTTATTTTAATCTTCTTCATACCCACTTTATATTACACACTCCTCTGATAGCCACCCTCACCCTAAGCCATTTGCCTAAGTTGAGGTGCACAATGTTCAAGGAGGACCAGGGCCAAAATAAGTTCATCATAACACAAATGGGAAGGTGAAATATGCAACAAGAAAAATGGGCTACAAGCCCCAAAAATCAGGATTAAGTGATACTTATTCATACACGGAAGGTCATTTAGGCTAAAAGTGGACCACTATCAAAATCGACCCCGATACTTTCCTAACTGACCATCCTACAACCTAGGCAAGACTAACAGGGAAAGATCTAGATTTAACACACAAAGGGAACTAAGTAGTATCTCACATACACATGGAACAGAGTCACATCATAAGCTATTACTTATCCAGTTCATCCAATTGTTAGCATCGATTATCATGTCCCTAATCCTAATGCCATAACAAGATCCACTATGATCACACATATATACATTCACACAGTTCTAAAAATTTTTTTTTGGAGGGGTATCACTTTTCTCAAAAATTAACAAAACATGTCAACGGGTCTAAATAGTCAAAATATCCTAATTACACTAAAACATAACACATTACGAAACAAAATAAACCATGAAATAAATTTTAACCATGACATGTCAGTTCAATAATCATACCACTGTCGACAGGTGATGATATCCAATAAACACCCCTTTTTAGATAATGGTATGATCTTTGTTAAGATATAGTAACCCAACTAGCGCTGCGGTCGAGTCCTATAGGAACACGTGGCTTTCAGATCTTAGTAGTTGTAGTCAATAGGAAGAACAAAAAAATAAATAAAGGGTTTTATTTGTAGTAATCTCAAGAAAAGAATAATATTAACTTGGTTGAAATAAGTCGTAAGTGAAAACGAGGATTGTGTTCCCCATGGCTTCTCAACTACATAGGCTTAACATGCATTATTGAACCAATGCAATACCTTGCATGAAGAATCGATAAGTTATATACCTTCTATAGTTTTTTGGATGAGTAGAAGGATTTTACCCTTACTTTTTGACTCTCAGGGTGTGACATTACTAACCCTTACCTTGATCCCAGTTAACTATTACCTTTTGAGTCTCTAGGTATTAGATGAAACGTAACCATCTTACATAGATAGAGCCTAGAAGTATGGATCGACAGTTAAACTCCAAATTACTATTGTATTTATCTTTTCCTAGTAACTACTCCTCTTTTGGAGTAAAAAGCAATATCTAGGCGGGATCCTAATATGTGCACCCATTAAGAAATCAATCATAATAAAGATAAATCAATGCAAACCATGGGTATTGGTTTAAATCAACAATCGCACTTCCCCTACTTCGTCATTTTTCTAGGGTTTGAACAACCCTATCTACGGGTTTTAACTACTCATGGTTGTGAAGAAATCAATAAAATTAATAATAGAAAGCATAGATGAAATCACAATGACAAGATGAATAAAAACCCACAACAATAACTGAATAAATCGATCAAAGTCAATATAAGAGATACCCACGATCAAAGACGAATATTGGAATCAAAATATGTGTCTGAGAGTCAAAAGTGTGTAACTCTTACTAAAAAAAGATATTTGTAATATATGATAAAATCCTAAAACCAAAGCTCGAACAAAAAAAGAGAAAACTGGGTTGGTTCAACTTCTCTCTATACTTGCGGTTTAGCCTAAGTACAAGTACTACCTGCGGTATGGCACATGGCGAAGGTGCAAATCCCAGGTTGCAGATGCACAAAGCTCTGCAAGTCAGCTCTTAGAATTTTTGATTTCTGGCACTTGCTTTGTTTACATGCGGTCCATAGGTCTACATGCGGTCTATATGTTGACTTAATAGGTGCTGAGAGTAAGTCTTTAAGCTATTCTTCGACTCTCAAATATGCATTGATCACGATTAAGCTGGTAAATAACCCAAACATTTATAATCGCCCCAAAAGTAGCGAAAACACCCTTTTCACCCTTCTCCATGAACTTAGCATCCAAAACATGGTTAAATACTCAAAAATACTCTAAAATCTCCTAAATAAATAAAAACACAATAGAATATGAAATAAAACATAATACAACACATAGTTATCATTAACATGCTGAGTCTACAACCATACTGCAACCAATAGGAAAATAAGCATGACAAACAAAACTCACGGTGACATGGTATGCCCGCCCTTAACTAAAAACTATAGACTATCTTCAATGTTCATAATAAAATTAAAACATAGGGAAGTTAGAACTTACTTGGGATGCACTAGGTACTTGAATAAGGAGCATCCCCGGATGGATATATATCAGCTGGCGAAGGCATTGGCAGTGGCGGTGCATTACTAGTGGATGCACCCTATCCTATAGATGTACGCCTCTACCTGTCGACAAATAAAGTTTCTAAATAATCACGCATAGCCTTTTTAATATCCATGAAACACCTGAGAATATGGCCTTACAAAATTTTTGGTTGATTGGTAGTGATCATGATATTTGTGTTGTGTTGGATCCTTATAGTGTGTTGTTTCTAACTTGAGTAAAGATTTATTTTGATTATGTTAAGGTGTTAACTTGTATATATAACTCTCTATCAAATTGGTAGAGAATTTAGACACCTAGACCTATTTGAAAAAATAGCAACCTTTTTGTATCTCTGGAGTGGATATGGTTGGGGTGCTTAAGCTGTACCCTAGGTTATGACTTTACCCCTCTACCCCTTTACTTTTGTATCCTAGATAGTGTCTTAGTCTAATGTACTTTCCTCCATATGAGAAGTCGATTCCTTGGTCATTACCAATGAATATGAGTGTATGGACTGTTTTAGTTATGAGTGGAGATCACGATTGGGGAACGAGTCATACCCTTGGTTACAACTTAAGGGTTCCTTTTCATAACCATAATAATATGGTTGACCTAGGATTATCCCAGGGAGTAAGTTAGGGTATCACTCGTACCCTAGGTCATGATTGCCAAGGGAACCTTATAGGGGAGTCGTACCTCTGCACATGTGTGCTTTTCATCTTTAACCAATGACCTTTTGGTAATTTACCATGCCTAAAACCCTATAAAATCTTACTATATAAGGCATATTATCCTCATAAGTCTTTATTTACAAGACTCAAATACTCCAAAACACTCAAAAGGCTTCTTGAAGCAAGAGTGGAGGGTAGGGTTTAGAGGTGTTCATCTAGTAGCAAGGAAGAGTAAAGATTGTTGGTGTGTCATCCTGTTTAAGGTATGTATCTCTTCCCATATTTATATAACTCTAAACCCATGTATTTAACATTTTTATTAGTGAGTGTACATAGTGGTTTTGAATCAAATGAAAAGGGTTTTGTTACCTAACAATGAATAATGATGATTCCTTCTTTTATTTATTTTGATACATTTCATTGATGGAGGATTGTATATGTTGGTATTTGTTGTATGTTTTTTAACAGAGGGTTTTGTTATTATCGGTTTTTAGGAACCATGTGGTCTGGTTATCCACTCTAGTTGATATCTGTCAAATGCTGCCCGTAACTATGGTTCCCACTCTATCCTCGATAAGTCGATCCAACACTCCTTATAAATATATCTCGTAGGCCTTACTAGATCCCAAAAACTATTTTCAAGATCAAATATATGCCGCATCCCTTCCACACACCACCTTTGATGTCCCTCCTAAGGAGGTGTATCGAGGGCATGTACGGATGTGGGGCTCTCCTATTCTGAAGCATCATGGGAAGGCTGATCGGCACCCTTATCAGACTGGGGTACCTCTATCTACTTCACATGAGTAGCGGTACCCTTCTCATACTAGGGAACTGCGGATGACTGCTCCTATTCAAGCTTATTATATGAATCAAGGGTCCCCTCTCAGACTAGTGGGTGCTGAGCAGCAAACTATGGAGTAGTCTTAGACTCTATGTACTCAACATCATCATTAGGTGGAGCAATGTGTGGGGGTTATAACCATTTGAACTTCATCCTCGATTGGGATGCTACTGACTGAGCAGCCTGGCAAGTCTTTCCTCTCTTGACTTTACGTGTCACTCCAGCGACAGTGTCTCTACGTTGCTGCCTCAGATACGCCTCCACTGAACCGCTAGGGTTGGGATACTCTGCCCATCTCCTCAAAGTACCTACCTTCGCCTTCTTACTAATTTAGATTCCATATGTACCTGAAAAACTAGTTATTAGTTTCCAAAAAAAGTGAGAGATAGCAAAAGTTGAAGAAAAACTCAAAATTCAAAAAGTTTGAATTTTTTCTTAATTTTCACACCCCTTTAACCTATTTGAAATCCCAACATGTCCAATGTACACACACTAATCAAGAATCATGAATTTGAAAGATAACAAACATTCTCAACCCATGTTATTGCTCTATTCATTCAAGTTCAACTTCCGGTTAGGGCCTAAACTTAGAATTTTAGTTCAACACAAGGCGCTACATTATGATTTTAGGCTACTTCAAGACTCCCACATACATTCATGATAGTTTCTATATATAATTCAATGGAATACACATATCAACTTTTTTAAACAATAGAAAACCAATATATAACCATTAGGAGCCGAGAAAGTTACCTTTTATAGGAAGAACTGGAAGAAAATAGTGAAGAACTCAAGAAAAACAAAGGTTGAAAGTTGCTTGTCGCGTGTTGGGACCTCTTGGTACCTCAAACATTTTTCAATTAGCTTTCACTTAAGTTTTAGGTTAGCTTATGTTTTAAGTGAAAAGTTTGAATTCAAAGAGAAAAGTGAGGTTTTGAGGATTAAAATGAGTTAGAGTGAGAGTAAAAAAGTTTTTTGTATAGGTTGGGGGCTATTTAAGGTCATATTTAAATATTGGTGTATTCAAAATTTAAATTAAAAATAAGTCTCACAAAGTGACCTAGCCGCGATATCAACCTGCGCTTCACACCTGCAACCAGGCAGTAGGTGCAAGAACCACTGCAGCTCGCAACTTCTAGGTACAGGTGTCGGGGAAAAATATTTGGCCCACTTTTCTAAAACTTGGACTTGGTGTTTTGATATTTCTCCAGATACTTATGGTCCTAAAACTTAATTTTTCAGTCCCAAAAGTAAAATTAGATGCCAAAGTTCATAACTTTCCCTTATTCGTCCTTTAAATATAAACTATTCAACTTATTACTCAACTGGCCGTGTGGGAATTATGGCCATAATGGGTTGATCACACAGTCCTCTTCCCTGGAAATCGATGAATGTAGCAATTTTTACCGTAAAAGCAAAAACCTGCAAACAAACAAAAACAACAAATATGTGAACACTAAAACATAGTGGGTTGCCTTCCACTAAGCACTTGATTTAACGTCACAACATGATGTGGCTATGTTAGTTACTCAGACTTCACCAACAAGACCATGGATTGCCTCCCATGCAGTGTTTGATTTAACATCGCGGCATGACGTGGCTATATTGGTTACTTAGACTTCACCAATAAGCCCATGGGTTTCCTCTTATGTAGTGCTTGATTTAACATCACCGCATGACACGAGTATCTTGACTACTAATAATTCATCAAGATACCAATATGAGTATCTTACTGTATAATCAATAAATTCTATCATCGATACTATCCTCATTTTTGTTGGTTGCTTTATTGACTTTTGGATACTGAATGTTGTCTCTTCACTGTTGACTCTAAATTTTTGCTCACTTTTTCCATGTCAACCATAGCTCTGCCTATGGATATAAATGGTCTTTCCAGTATAATGGGTATCTTGGTGTCAACCTCATTGTCCAAGATAGCAAAATCAACCAGAAAATAAGGTTATCTACCCTCACAATCACATCAAATGAGATCCCTACAGGCTTCTTTACTATGTTCTTAGCCATCAATAGCCGTATCAAAGTTGATTCTTGAGGGTTCAAGCCCAATTCCTTGAATACATCCATCAATATCAAATCAATGCTATATCCTAAATCACATAAGGCTCGGGTAAATTGGGATCACCCAATAGTGCTTGGTATAGTGAATGCTCCGGGATCTCTCCTTTTCTGTGCCAAAGATCTAGTCTTTTCTGCAATGCAGTGGTGCACACCATCAACATCCTTGAAAGCCGCTCCTTTTTTCTTTGTAACCAACTTTTTAATAAACATGGAGTATCTAGGCATTTGCTCTATTGACTCAAGAAGATGTATGCTTAAGCTCAATTCTCTCAGCATCTCAATAAATTGTTAGATTACCCTCCACTTTATTTTTCCTTAATTGATAAGGAAATATAAGGGGGAGGGGGTCTCTGGATATGTCTGACTTCTGGATTAATGACTGGACCTTTAAATTTATCGTTAGTAACTGTACTTATATTACCTGTTACTTTCTCAAACTCAGCAACAGATGTCTCATCATCAACAACTTCTTCAACAGGCAGCAGGGGATCTATATTAGTCATATCAATCTTCATGGTAATAGTAAGTACATGAACTTTGTTTATTGGATTTTGCACTGTGTTGCTCGGAAGAGTACCTGGCTACCTCTGGTTCAAAGTTACTAACGTCTTCCCAAACTGGTACTCCAACTGCTTAATAGTAATGCCATGTGACTCGAACTTCTAGGTCAACCCTAAATTATTAGCCTTAATCTCCTTAAGGCTGATCTCCTAACTTTCTTGACCCTTCACCAGCTTAGCCAATATCTCAACCATTCTAGATTCTGCATGATGCCTACTAGGTGGAATGTACTCATCCTCCAGTCACCATCTCGACCTCTGCTATGGTCTCTTTATCTATCATAGTAGTTTTGACCTTGGTTCACTTCCTCTTGGGATCGAAAACCCGCTATTTGTTGATCGAGATAATTAGCATCTTATTTCAACTCTAACTTATATGGTTTGTAAGATAACCCATGTACTGCTACCGAATTTAGTTTCTTAGAATTCACTACTACAAACTGCTTTGCTAGCTCCCTTAAATCAGTCCTTAGTAACATAATTTTTTTCACTAGTGTATCATCATCTGCTATCTGGCCGCTGGAGGCACTAATAGCATAATTAGCATTTCCCGTCTCAGCCTCCTGAGTTTTCCACCCTAGGTTAATGAGTGAGATCCGATCTAACATCTTTAAAGCTGCATCCCACTACAGTCTTATAAAAGCTTCTCTAGAGATGGTGTATTTTCCATGGGTTTGGAATTAATAGTCAGGGCTCTATAGATTATCTCGAATAAACTCTTCCCTAGAAACTGATGGTTTGGCACCATCCTGAGCTTCTTTTTAAACCTATACCAAGAGTTGTACATAGACTCTTACTATTGCTTTCTGATGTTATAGATCTTGTCGTTGAGTTGCAACATCCTTGATGGAGTGAATAACCTGTTTAAGAATTACATGCACAACTCATTCTAAGTCGTGATTAGACTTTTGGCAATTCCCCTATCCATAATGATACTTTTTATATAAGTGAGAAGGTGATAAGCCTCAGTCTAAGTTCTTTCTAATCTACCTCTAGAATGGTTTACGAGGTGCAAAAACTAAGAAAATTTGCAAGGTACAAATTTGCATCATCGGTAGGCACTCCTGTAATCACACCCTTTAAATTTAAAAGTTAGCTAATGGTACTTGTGATGTCGAATTTGATACCCTGGACCAAAACAGGAGGTACTATGGCTCCTGTCTCGGTCGGCTTAACAGATACCAAATATTTTTCATCAGCTATATAAGGCTGCATATACTAATGTGCTGGGATTAGTTGAACACGGGAACCTCTAGCTCTGTTCTAGTTTTCACTGAGTTCTTCTCGACGATCCACTACTTGTCGCTGCTCGGTAAGATTAACTTCTCAAGCTACTCTCTGAGCTTCTTTTATTGCCCTCTTCTCAACTTTAGCAGAGGATAACAATTCACCAGTCTAAAGATCAACAACATCCTTCACTCCATTGGGTAGAGGTACAATATCATGAACCCCTTTAGGATTATTAACTCTTTTTTGCTTAGGCATCCTACCTGGTGTTTGTAGGATCCTCTCTATATTTAGATTGATTGGGAGTAGGGGTTTGCCTCTACTCTATGTGGTTTGTACTATCCTCTCTATATTTTAATTGACTGGGAGTAATGGTTTACATCTACCCGGTGTGCTAGTCATACACCGATGTATGCCTAAATAAGAACAAAAATAAAAATAAAAACCCCAAAACTGCAATAACTTCAAATCACAAATCAACACTGTGTTCCCCAACAACGGCACCAATTTCTTGATGATGTCCAAGAAATACCTCCTTTTAGATAATGGTACGGTCACTGTAAAGATATTGTAACCCAACAAAGGCTGGGTTCAAATACCAAGGGAATACGTGGCTTTACAGATCTCAGTAGTTGTAGTTAATGGGCAGATCAAGAAAAGTAAATGGGGGGTTTTTGCGTATAGTAATATTGCATACAGAATCAATAAGTTGCTTATTGTGGCTTCTCAACTCTGTATGCTTATCATGCGTTGTTGAACCAATCCAATACCTTGTATGCAGAATCAATTTGTTATGTACCTTCTACAGTTTTTTGGACGAGTGGAAAGATTTCACCCTTTACCTTTTGAGTTCAGGGTGTTGTACAACTAACCCTTACCTTGATCTCAGTTAACTATTACCTTTTGAGTCTCTAGTTATTAGATGGAACCTAACCATCTTACGATTGATAGAACCTAGAAGCATGGATCGATAGTTAAACTCCAAAGTACTATTGTCTTTATATTTTCCTAGTCACTACTCATCTTTTTTAGTAAATAACAATATCTAGGTAGGATCCTAATGTGTGAACCCATTAAGAAATCAATCATAACAAAGATCAAGCAATGCATCCAATGAGTATTGGTTTAGACCAACAATCGCACTTTCCCTATTTCATCAATTCATAAGGGTTTCCACAACCCTACCTATGGGTTTTAACCTCTTATGATTGTGATGCAATTAATAAAATTCATGATATAAAGTATAGATGAAACCATAATGACAAGATGAACAAAAACCCACAACCATAACTAAATAAATCAATCAAAGTCAATACAAGAGAATCCCAAGATCAAAGACAGATATTGGAATCAAAATATGTTTTATAGTGTCAAAAGTGTGTAACTCATACTAAAAAGTACATAAGGGGTATTTATAGTACATGATAAAACCCTAAAAACAAAGCCTAAATGAATTAGGAAAGAAAATCGAGTCGGTGGCCACATGCTCTCTATACCTACGGTCAAGCCCAAGAGAAGGCAGTGCTTACGGTCTGGCAGAAGGCACAGATGCTGATTGTAGGTTGCAGATGTAAAAATTATTGAAAGTCAGCTCTCGGGATTTTGGATTTATAGCACTTGCTTTGTCTATATGCGGTCTGTAGGGCTTCACACGGTCCATAGGTTGACTTAGTAGGTGTCGGAAGTCAATTTTTTAGCTCTTCTTCAACTCTCAAACAGGCATTGATCATGATCAAGATGAAAAACATTCCGAAGATCAATAATCACTCGAAAAGTAGACAAAAACATATTTTTTCACGAACTTAGCATCCAAAACATGGTTTGCTTTAAAATATACCCAAAATGGATCATATCTAATAAAAAGGCCTTAGAAGTTTGCATATTTTCCTTGTTTCAAGCATCGAAAGTGCTATATTGGAAGAGAAAGATAGAATGGAAGTGGATACGACTAGGGTGTCCTCACTCTATGTACTCATCTCGCGGGCTTATATCTCTTTCCCCATCATAAAATCCATGCTAACACCCACTTCAACTATCTCTATAATAGTATGCTCCATAGTAACTGATTAGCATTCAGACTGGACTGGAATCTCTATCAAAGGTATTTGGGATCTTTATTAAAATATTGGGTTGTTGGATCCTTGATCATACAAGTTTGGGCCATGCCCATTGCCTCTATTCTCACATCAACACCTAGAATGTCTGGTATACTAACCTCATTACATAGAAACTGTATCAAGTAAGGAAAGGGCAGTGTTGTAGTCTCTCCAAATGCCCACTCATGCATATCATATCTGATGGTGGCCTCAAAATCAGTATCATAACAAGCAGCCATGCTCTCAATCAGTGCTTCTCTATCCCAAGCAAGTAACTTGTCCACTGTTGTCAAACATAATGGATAACACACTAACAACCATAAAAACTTTGCGAAAATATTCAACACCACCTTTTTAATCACACTTTACCCCTTTACCCAAGGGGCATACACACCAAGAGGTGAAATATTACTAGAAATCCATCGCTCCAAACCAGCCTTATCATTTCTGTGCTTAGCCTTTTGCATGGCGCATCTGTCACATGCCAATCTTAAATGGTGATCACACTCAACTGGTGAAATAGGAGTTGTATAATCTGGGAAAAAAAACTTGGCGTATGGCCACCACTGGAATATAAACCCGGAATCCTCTCCCAAGAACCTACTCAAATTAGGGCTTCTCTGCATGTCTACCACCTCTAGGTATAGTTAAAGATATGGTGGCATAGAACTACAACACCATTTTTGGGCTATATGAACCTAGGGGTCTGGTCATCCACCCCAGTTGATACCTATAAAACACATCCTATAAAAATGGTGCTCTATCTAACCTAGACAAATGTATTCGTATCTCCTTGTAAATGACTCTCATAGGATGGATGATCTGGATCACAAAACTATCTCTCTTGTACAATAGTTGAAGTCCCTCTTAGTAGCATCTTATGTTTACCTACTCAATAGGTTCGATTGAGATGTGTGTAGGATCAGAATCCTAATTTATCTGAGATGGTGGCTATGAAGTTTGTTGCGGTACTAGATGTGTATCCTGGTCTATATCCTTCTCAGGCTGACGCACAATAGATAAATCCTCTTGAACTGTAGTACCCTCCTCAGAATAGGGCACTGAAGGCACCTCCTTCTAAACTACTGCGTTGGACTCATCCTCATCCTGTGAGTCCTTCACAGACTGGGGGTCCAATATGTCTACTTCTAGAATTGACTGAGACTCCACCTTCTCCTCCTCTTCCTTATCATCACCCTTATCATCCTCATTATCTCCCTCTTTAGACTAGGGAGAATATGGCAGTAAAATTCTAGCCTTCTTCATCCTCGACCTAGGTACTGAGATACTAGGCTGTGGCTAAGCTCCAGGGCAAGTAGAAGTACTACGTCTTCCCCACTTTGAATGGGCATCAAGTGGTATGCCCAATTTTTCTATAAAAATAGCTCATCTGTAGCATACTTCTGGGCTTTAGTCACTGGCCATGCTACTCTGGTCGGGGCTGATTTGATTCAGGAAAATGGGTACTCTTCCTTTGAGCTACTACTCTCAAAAGAGTCATCTCATTGCCTAAAAGGTGTAACCTTTTTCTTTGAAGCCTTAGGTGCCATGTGTACCTCAAAATCCAAGTATCTGTGTTCAAACGATAGTGAAGGAGTGCAAAACTTCAAGAAAAATTCAAAATTTGAAAACTTTGAATTTAATTTTACATCCCTATACCTTATACTTAGCCCAAACATTTCCAATATGCACACACACCAATAGAATCAAATTTTTCAATATAAACTGGGATGCAAACTTTTGGGATTCCTCTTCCGTTTCAACTTTCGACTTCCATTTCAGGTATGATCATATAGTTTAATTCGAGAAGAATACCCCACATTAGGATATTTAGGCTAATTCAAGGCTCCTATATACAGTCTTGTTGATGTCTACATATTTTTCCTGAAAATAAACATACCAACTCACTATTTCAAGTGTAGATAAAGATACTATTATTGGGAACTAAAATATTACCTTTTCTTTGAAGAACCGAAAGTGAAATATGAAAAAGTAAAGTGAACCCAAGATTGAATGCGTACTTAGTGCTTTTGGACAAGTTGGTACCAAGAAAAGTAACGCATTAGCCTTTATTTAAGTGTAGGGAAGTGGGGTATTTTGAATTTTAAGAGAAAGAAAGGAAATTTTGAGTTTTTGAGGAGCTAAAATTGGCTAAATAAGGCTTAAACAGACACAAAGGAGGGCCAGGGTGGCCCCAGATATTTAGACAAAACAGGGTCCAAAACGTTTCAACTTAATAATCCATCTATGGACTATAGGTCACACCTATAGGCAGTAGGTGGCCACCGTAGGTGGGCCATTTTTCTTGGACTTTTTTCTGCTTCCTGGACTTGTTTTTTGACACTTACTATACAACTTACGAATTCATAAGTGGTATTTACGACCTCATAAGTATGTGCACAAATTCAAGTCTTGAAAATTTCCCAAGAATCCTCAAAATTCCATCTTTACAGTTAACACACGACTTACCTGGCCTACGTGGGACTTATGACCTTCATGAGTTGGTCACAACATCTCCTTACCTGGATTATTCTAAATGACATAGTGAATTACAGTGCTCCAGTAACGGCCAGAAACACTATAGGGATGCCTAATTAAAGTGTATGCCTGTAGTACAAACAAAATGAAATGCATGAATTAAAATGTGGGGATTGGTTTGGAATGTTCTTTTATCAAAATAAAATCAAACTACCAACTTAAATTGAGAATTGTTGTTAAGATCTTAATATAGAATAAGTCATGGGAATATGCCTTCCTAGTGTCAAATAATGCATGGGTTCATAATAACTTAGTGCAAATCCTAGTCATAAACTACATGGATAGGCTAGGTTAGGAATCCTTGAGGTTAATCTTTCAAACAAACCTCAAGATTATCATCGATGGATCTTTTCAGATACTTCACGAGTGTGATAAAAAAATCACCTAATACCTCAGTTAGGCATCCCTATTTCTAGGAATATGCATAAGATCTAGCTAATTCTCAACTCACCCTTACTTCTAAGTTGATGAAAGAGAATAATATATATCTAACTATCATTCACTAATGCCTTGTCACCTATCCCTCTTTCAAGGATGATATAGGTTCCAAAAGTTCACTTATATCCTTCTATAAAGGATGGTGTAACCTTTAGAGAATTTGGGGTTTTCACCCACAAATCCATTTTGAGAATTTGGAGTTTTCACCCACAAATCACAACTAAATCAAGCAAGCATTAGTGAAACCCACAAGTAATAACTAAGAAACTAAACCAATTAATCACAATCCACACATATTTGCACCCTAGTTCAACATAATCCCAAGATAACTTTTTTATCTACACATGATGTTAGGAAGAAGAAATATACCAAATTGATTGTTCAATGCTTCAATTGAAATTGAAATCAAGAGCAATCCAATATCCAACTTCAATTACAACCAAAGCTAATTAACAAATATACCACACTAAGTTCCCCCAATTCGGTAGGGTTTAAAATTCACTAATTTCAATTTTCAATGATGATGATTTCCAAATAGTAAAGGGTTTTTGTCTTATAAGGTATTTGGGGTCGACAACATAAAATTACAGAATTTCCCCTAGACATAAATCCACGATGAATCGATTGCAATAACTTGTCCGTGATCTCGTCCACCGTGATCGACATATGATTATCATGATCACTGGAATTTGACCTAGCTTAAATGACTGCGATCGTGGTGCTTACATAATGATCACGGTAACTGAGACCATTTCCTGCTCCGGGCCTTCCTGCTTCTGAACCACTTCTTCCCTTTTTGAATACTTTTAAAGTCAATTCCGCTTCTTTTCTTCTCATCATTTGTATACCTATAACATGTGGAAATTATTGCTTTCAGCTAACAAAGTTATCTCAATTGTACCTTTAAATCATGGTAGTGTGCACGAATTTGGATGTAAATGAAAGGTTAGTTACCACCATCAACACCCCAACTTAAACCTTTGCTTTTCCTCAAGCAACATTACCTCTTACTCAATGAGAGATTTCAAATTTAATCCTATTTATACAGCCAAAAGATCATAATGACTTCAAACATGATTAATATGACAAATATCTCTTAAGCATGGGCAAAGCTATTCTCATGACTTCCCTCGACATGAAATACAATCTCAAAGATACAAAGGACTTTAAAGAACTATAGTACAATAATTACTAACTCTCTATAAGTGACTCCCTATCAATAGCAACTCCACTATAATCCCTTGCCTCCTTTTCTAGAAGATGATAATTTTACCCACCTCAAGTAGTCTACATGCCTCCTCACGAGAAGATAATCCCATACCAAATTATCTACTGTGAAATAAGGGGTTTTTGTGGAAAAACTCACTCTCACAAAGACACCCTCAATGCTAACAAGTACCATACCATATGCTTGCCCTTATTTTAAATCACCACTACAATGACCACACTTAGTTAGAGATATCAAAGGATTTGTTCAAGCTTGAAATGTAGGTTCAAGAAAGAGTATGAGCCTATTTGGGTACAAAGTGACTACACCCTTCTTGAACAGCTACATCACACTATTTAACCCAACTTTTGACCATAGACCACTTTATTTGTTTCCAAAATTCACACATGCCTACTTTTACTACCTTGATTTACCCAATTCTTTAAAAGAATTTTCTTTTGAATAATTTTTTGCACTCTATGCTATTCCTTCTTTTGAGGATTCCCATAATTTTTACTTTTTTCAACTTTGCTCACTGGAATTCACTTACATTATCATGGCGCAAGGTCACCTTCTTCCAAACTTACCACCCCAACTTAGCCATTTATCCCCAGTCTTTATTTTTTAAGTTCAAGAAAGGTAGGATTCAAAAGAGGGAAAAACTTTGAATGATTCAAGGCTTGTAATTTGGTTTCTAAGAAAAGGCATGAAGGCTCAAAATGGGTAACTAAGGGTACTATTCTATGTATGGGTAGGCTATTTAGGCTAAAGTGGGATACTAATGTTCACCAAGGAGGCCTAAGATCATTTCACCAACCAAGTATAATTACAATTAGCCTTGAGAGAAAAATGGGGCAAGTTCTAGATGGTACAAGTATGCATGAGAGTAAGACAATTATGCTCACCGCACATGGCATGCAAACTTTTCAAGGAGGCTCAGTTGTACTTCCTACTAGAGACAAAAGAGAGTATTTACTAATTTCTAAAATTTAAAGACTTTGAATTCAGAAAAAGAGGTAGAGTATTATTTAGAAATTATTCATGTCCATGCCCTGGAGTTTAAAATTTTTTTTGATGGAGGGGGGAGGGGTGTTTACTTCACATTTACACCACACACAATTTGCTATTTATGGTACCAAACTAAGCCATTGTATTACATTTCATCCTTTATGAGGGAAAACCTTATGGCTACTCAGACTTCACCATATGTATAAGTTCGATCCCAGATAAAAAATGCCACAGGTACTTAGATTCCCTTGCATTTGAAACTCTGATGCTATGGGTTCTTAGACTTCCCCTATATTCCTGGCTCAAAAACCAAACACGATGATTTTCCCTTAAGAATTTCATCACTCAATCTATCATAGGGAATGGCTCATCCATTAACATCATAATCAAGAGAAACATAAATATTAAAAACAAAAAATGAAACAAGCGACTAATCCTTGAAATGTGGGCACTATCAGAGTGCTCGAATATTACAACCCAAAAATAAAAATAATAATCATCCAAATCAACATCAAATCATCCAAATATATCTTAATAATATAGATGAAATGAATGAATACAGAGACATGTACCCCAACTAAAAATCTTGTAGTGGCCTCACTGCATAATCAATGAAGCATAAAGAGAGAAAATGTGTGATCCCTATAACCGCATCAAGGGATGCAGTCTCCCTCATTCTCCATATCATCTCTGGAATCATTAAAACTAGACCAAATAGCTAGGACCTAATAATCACTATTAATTCTAGGAGGAGAAAGTCCGTCTCTTGGTTTCAGGACCTTCCAAAGGCCCTTTACCCCTTTCTATATCTTGGTGAAGAACTTTTCCCGCTACTTCATCTTCTTATGTGAGTCCCTAATCTCCTTGTGTAACTCTGCAAAATATGAATAGGCTATCCTAGGCCTAAAAATAGTGCCTCGTTGTATCCTTTGATCATCAAAGTACCTCCCACAATCAGACTGAACTACATAGAAATGTTGGGTAGTTTAAGGCTCTCCCGGTCCCTTAGTCATCCCTGCTATAAGATACTTTATTGCCCTCAAGTCAATCGTGATCTCATCAAAGACTTTAGATATGGATGGAATATAAAACTCTATCTCCTCATTTCAACTTGCCTAAGTCGATCTTTCTCTTTTTGCTTTTGCTTGGTGTACCCTCTCCCCAAATGTTAAGAGAATAAATGGGGGTGTTGTGGTGCATCCAAGTATCAATGGGATACTCCAAAACCCCATATCTAAGTAATAAAAAAAGAATCAGAGGTGCATACCACTAGGGATCTTGAAAAAACTTTATGTCTGAGATCACAAGATGACCAATATTCATAGAAATGTTGTCTAGTATGCAAGAAATCACCCGGGCTCTTATAGCTAGAACATCTGTCAAATGGGTGCATGGATAAACCTATCTACAATAATGTTAAGCTAAATTCGAGCCTCAACTAGGAGGCTGTTCATCGATACCTCTTTTTTAGTGTCCGCACAAGGAACCTCCTTCCCAGGACACAACTTTTTTACCATCCAACTCCCCCGTTTAAAGCATTATCCCTCAAATTAAGCTATGTCCTTATTTTGGAGCCTATATAGATCATTTATCAATGCAGCTCCAAAGTTTACCTCCTTTCCTTGGATTCTGATGACTGTGTCTAAGTAAGATACCATGCTAAGGTTAGCATAGAATGCCCTTACCTATTTCTCATTTTCCTGATAAGGATCTTGGGAAAAAAACCTCCACCCAGTGGCTATGATTCTATCATGGCCATAAAATGGACTTGGTCATGATCTCTCATGATGTGAACCTAGAAAACCTGAGAAGAACACAACAACGCCCACTATTAACATTTTCAGGCAAAACTATGCTATGTTGTCCAATTAAGCATATGGGAAGGTTACTTAGTTGATTTTGGGCAAGAATTAGAAGTGCGGGATTTTTGGTCAAGGCTGGAAATCAGCTTAGATATGCCGATCGTGGGTCACTGATCCATAATTGAGGTGCCATGATTGTGATCCAGTGACCTCGATCGCGGTATCTGAGGCCAGATTGAGCCAAATTTTCAAACATTCATTTCTCCAATTTCAAGGCCAAATAATGTTCCAATGCAGGAATTAACAATAGGAACATTGAACAAGGTTCCTAGGTAATTAATCATGCCCTTAGAATGAAAAACACTAGATATGACTTCGTATAGGGATTTGATCGAGTAGTTGGTGTGCACACTTGATTTCTCTAAATTTTGAATGCAATTTGGGTACTCAATACTTCCCTAAATGTGTGCGTACTTTTTACAACAATGACCTACTATACAAGCACAAATAAGTAATGATTTAGCAATGAAATCCACCATTCAAGACTATCCCGAATACATGCATTCTAAGGACACCTAAAAGCAATTAAAGAGAAAATCTATCGTACATACCGGATTAAGGATGCAAGATGGATGCTACAATGCTTTAGGATGCTCAAAACATAGCCAAAATCAGTAGAGAAAATTAGAATGGAGTGTGTGTGTGGAGGGGGGATGAAATCTATTAAGTTTTTAAAACTGAATTGACTGCGATTATGTTCCAAGTTATGTGATCGTTGTCACATGGCTACTGCAATCACGGTCACATGCATACTACGATCGCAGTAACTGAGATAAAATTTGGTCCTCTGTTTTCCCTTGTTCAATCCACTACTCAAATGCACCGCACTTCCCCTTTCTTAAACACATTCAAAACACTCTGTAGTACCACAAATGCATGGATTAATAAACAAAAAAAGTTAAAATCTACCCTACTAAATTAAAAATAAAGGATACGAGTCACTTTCGTGGCATTTATGGGTTGCCACTTGCATAGCACCACATTATCGTCTTGGCATGATGTTCTCATCTTTTCATGTTGGATTATCCAAGGATCCATCATTCACCTCCTTATCCACAACATCGACAACTGACACCACTTGTAGCTCCATTGGTTGTTTTTCCATTTTGCACCCCCGAAAGGACACTTCATCATTATGAACTCAGAATTTTATTTGTCCTAACTCTAAATCAATGATAGCTCTTCCAGTTGCAAGGAATGGCCAGCCAAGGATAATGGGTATCTCTTGGTCAATTTTTCAATCAAGCACCATAAAATCCACTCGAAGGATGAAGCGGTCTACCTTCATCAAAATATTAATCAAAACTCCAACTGGTCACTTAGTTGACCGATCCGCCATCAAAAGGCTCATTGTTATTGGTATAGACGTGCCCAAACCAAGTTTTGATTGATTGCATAGGGAATGAGATTGATGCTTGCACCATGGTAATATAATTCTTTTTACTAACTTATGTGTTCGATGGTGCATGGAATTGTTAAGACAATGGGATCTTCTTTCTTCTAAGCCATCACACTAGTCAAGATAGCGCTACACCCATGAGTTACTTTAATGGTGTCACCCTTAACAAGACTTTTTTTCAACATCAACTTTTCATAAACTTAGCACACCCCGAGATCTCTTGAATTGCCATTAGCAAAATGATATTAATTGATAGATTGCTAAGCTTAGCAAGGAACATTTTGAATTTAACATTATCCTCTTTCTTTTTGAGACTTTGAGGGAATGGAGGGGAACCTTCATGGTAGCCCTCAAATCACGTTATGGTTCATCATTCTTAACTACTTTTGGATCAACCCCCTCATCATTTATTTCTTCACTTAGCCTCGGTTCTTTTTCATTCCTTTCTTGAGACTTCAGAGCCTTCTTATTCGAATCATTCACAAGCTTCTTATTGACATTGGTTTGTTCAATATTTGGCTCTTTTTCAACTTCCACCACAAGATAACCAAGGGCTTTTACCACTCCTAGTAATAATAGACAACACTTGAGAATCATTTTTTGGATTCGCAACAGTTTCACTAGGAAGGCTTCCTTTTTTCTAGCATTAATTTGAGTGGAGATTTGTCCAATTTGAGTCTCTAATTATGTGATTGAGGCGGAATGTGACTCAAGTATTTGGTTGATTTGCGAATAATTGACTTTAAATTCCTATACCATTTTATCCATTCCCTCCACTCTCATCAAGATCCTTGCTAACATATCCCCGATCTTGAATTTTTTGGGATTAATGGAATTGGGATCCTTACCTTTTACTCGGTCATGAGTAGGCATATATCGATCATATTACCTTTTATTGTATCTCCAATCATGATTTTTATCCTTATCATGCTAGTACTGCTCACTTTCATGGTTCGTCTAACCTTTCCTTTGATAGGCCAGGAGACAAATATCGAATTTGTTCATGAAGCCTTTGTCTTTTTCTTCATAATAGACCTTGGATTCCATGACATTCATCATTTTTGAGTTAGCACCCATCATATGTTTCGTTAGCAACTCCAATTGTGTTATTTTTTTGCCATATTTCCTTTCGTCTCTTCATCTCTTTTCCTTTACTCCTTATCAACATAGGAGGTAGTAGGAGACCCTTTAGCTACCTTGGTTTCTGGAGTATGCCATCCTTGATTTTTCTTGTTGACTTTCTCAAGCAAGTTTGTAGCCATATTATAATACAACTTCAACAGTGAACCCCCAGATTCATTATCCACAACTGTTTTGTTTATTTGATCCAAATCTTGGTCTAATATTTGGATAAGCATCTTCTCTGGGACCTCGTGGTTGGGACATTTCATGAGCTTCCCACTAAATCTCTCCGATACCTTGTATAGAGGCTCTCCATTCAATTGAATAAAGTTCATGATTTACTTACACAATTGCAACATCTTATATAGTTGGAAGTATCGGTCTAAGAATGCAATGGTAAGTTTATCCCACGATGTGATTGATCCAGCAGGAAGAGATCGAAGCCACAATACTGCCTCACCCATTAGATAAAATGGAAAAAGGCATAACTAGTTGGGTTCATTGTGATATGTGAGTGATATTTAATAGGGCATAAACTTCCACAAAATTATTCAAATATAAGTTTTGGTCCTCATGATCTTGAACCCCAAAAATACCCTTACATTTAGGAATTAGAATCATAACACTCATTACGTGGAATACCCCATTCCCTTGATTAGGTAGGATATGGATTTGACTCACACGTTCCCAATCATAGAGTTGCTCATCATCATCAAGGGACCATTAAAAGTCCAGGTATTAATTACATGGTCACTCATGGTGTCGTGGACACTATTGAAATCACCTATAAAGAAACAAAAGCAATAAAGAGAGTAAATCAAAATCACCATGGGTATACCCAAAGAAACAATCAATACTGTAAAAGTGAAAATTGAGTCTCACTCACCGGCAATGGTGCCATTTTGATCATGCTCACCTATACCATAGTTTTGATATAGAACGATCATTATCAATATAGCTCAACTCATGCTGAGGTCAAATCCTCGAGGAATGAATCTAATCTTCAAACCCTTTTGCTGTTAATAGCGTCAAAGTGTATGCCCATAGTGAAAACTAATTGAAATGTATGAATTAAAATGGGGGGATCCATTTGGAAAGTTCTTTTATTAAAATCAAATCAAAATAACAACTTAAAGCGACAATTGTGGTTAAGATCTCAATATGGAATGTCTTGGGATTATCTCTTCCTAGGTGAAACTAATGCACGGGTTCATACTAGTTGAGTTCAAATCCTAGTCATCAACTACATGTGTAGGCTAGGTTAGGAGTTCTTAAATCTAATATTTCAATAAAACCTCAAGATTATCACCCATGGATCCTTTTGGATGCCTCATCAGTGTGCAACCAAAATCACCTAATACCACAATTAGGTATCCCTATTTCTAGGAAAATGCCCAAGATCTAGATAATTCTCAACTCAACCTTATTTCTAAGATGATGAAAGAGCATAAGCTAAATCTAACTATCATTCACTAATGCCTTGTCACGTATATCCCTCTTTCAAGAATGATATAGGTTTCAAAAGTTCACTCATATCCCCCTTTTAAGGATGATGTGAGCTTTTGAGAATTTGGGGTTTTCACCCAAAAATCCATTTTGGGAATTTGGGGTTTTCATCCATAAATCCCAACTAAATCGAGCAAGCATTAGTGAAACGAATAAGTAATATCCAAGAATCTACACCAATAAATTATAAACTACACATATTTGTGCTTTAGTTCAACATAATTCCAAGATAAATTGTTTAGCTACTCATGAAGTTAATAAGAAGAAATATACAAAAGTTATTGTTCAATGCTTCCATTCAAATTGAAATCAGGAGTAATTAATTATCTGACTTCAATTACAACCAAAACTAATTGAGAAATTAACCACACTAAGTTTCCTCAATTTGGTAGGGATTACAAAGTCTCCAATTTTAATTTTCAAAGATGATGAATGTAAAATAGGTAAGGGTTTTTGCCTTATAAGCGATTTTAGGTTGGCTACATAAAATTATAGAATTTCCCCTGGGCATAAAACCGCGATGCCACGATCGCGATAGCTTGTCCATGATCGTGTCCGCCGCGATGGCCATAAGCTTATCATGATTGCTGGTGTTTTACCAATCTTGTTAGGCTGCGATCGTAATTCTCAGACCGTGATCACAGTAACTGAGTCCATTTCCTGCTTAGGGACTTTAAGATTTTGCACCACTTTTTCCCATTTTGATCCCTTTTAAACTCCATTCCACTTCTTTCGTTCTCATCTCCTATATACCTGCAACATATGGAAATTAGTGCATTCAACTATAAAAGTTGTATTAATCATACCTTTAAATCATGGTAGTGTGTACAAATTTGGATGTAAATAAGTGGTAAATTTACCAATCATCAATTGCGATAAAAAACCATATAGTAGCCGACTCTTGAGGGCTCAAGATCAATTACTTGAATATAGCCATTGACATAAAATCAATGCTTGCTCCCAAGTCACATAACGCTCTGGAGAATTTGGATTTTCCAATAGTATGTGGTATCGTGAACGTATCAGGATCACCTTTCTTATGGACCAAATACTAAGAAGTGACTACACTACATTGGTGCAGTCCACAGATGTCCTTAAAACTAGTTGCTCTCTTCTTCATTGCCAAGTCTTTCATAAGCCTAGCATACCCAGGGATCTAATCTAAAGACTCAAAGAGAGATATGTCCAAACTCAAATCTTTTGAAATCTTAATGAATTTCTTCAACATCCCTTCCTCATTCTTCTATTTCAATGTTTGAGAAATAGGTGGGGGTGGTCATCGAATTTTATTCATGATGGGATCATCGACCTTTCTCTTACCTTAATCTTTACCATCACTAACATCAGCACCTGTTTCCTTGTCTGACTCTACAATAGGTGTTTTATCAACTACGATACTACTATTCTTTGCACATCCATAGTAGGCAATGGGGGATCAATAGTAGACTTAGCACTTCAATAGGTAATAGTGAGATAATGGCCATCATTCTTTGGATTTTGAACTGTGTTTCTACGAAGGGTTCCCATCTATATTTGATTTAAAGTAGAAGACATCTGCCTAAACTTATTTATAACTACTTGATTGCAGTTGCATGAAACTCAACCTTCCGTGTTAGACCTGAGATATTGACCTTAATCTTCTTAAGGCATGTTTCTTGGTTTTCTTGACTCTTCACAAATTTGGAAAACAATTCCTCCATTCACAATTCAGTATTACGACTTCCCAGTAGAACATATTGTCTCCCTTTTCCTTGTAGTTATTCTTTCTCCTCTAGTCACATCACACTTTTTAATGCAATCTCTGTAGCTATCTCCATCATAGTTCCTACCTTGGTTTCCTTTCCCTTTGGTTTGGAAACCTGCTAATTCACGATCAAGATACTTAGCTTCCTCTTCTAAGTCAGACTCTTATGCTTTAGAGGCTAAACCCTGTGAACCTACTGCATTCACCTTCTTAGAATTAACTATTGCAAACTACTTAGTTAGCAACCCAATATCAGTTTTAAGTTGCATAATTTTTTGTACTACAGAATCACCCACTGCTATATGGTCACTATATTCTGCCATGGCATAAGTTCCAGTACCCGTTTTAGCTACTCAAGCATGCCACCTTTGGTTGGTGAGATTGATCTGGTCGAGAATCTTAAAAGCTGATTCCCACCATGATCTTATGAACGTTCCTCAAGTGATTATGTCTTCCATAGCTTGGTAACTTATGTTCATGTCTCTATAGAATATCTCCAGCAAGCTCCTCCCTGAAATACGATGATTGGGTACCATGCGCATCTTCTTCTTAAATTGAAACCATGCCTCATACATTGACTAAGAATGTAGTTGTCAGAAGTTGTGTATCTCATCTTTTAACTGCAATATTCTGGCCGAAGGAAAGAAACGGTTTGAAAATTTCTTATACACCTCATTCCAAGTGGTAATCGAACCTCTTGGAAGTTTTCTAACCATAAAGAAGCTTCTTCAGTCAACAAAAAGGGGAACAACCTCAATTTGAGTGCCTTCTGGTCATCCCCCAAAATATTATGAGAAGTGCAGATCCTTACAAATTAGCAAGACACATATATTTCGTCGTCTTTAGCTGAGCCCAAAAATACACCTTTCAAATTCAAAAGCTAGATCATGGCATTAGTAATGTCAAATTTCACTTTAGAGGGTAGTACAGGAGGAATGATAGCTCTTATTTCTTTCGGCTCAATGTATCCCATATCTTCTTCATCATAAAATGGTTGAAAGTATTGGTATGATGGGATCACCTGAGCTTGACTACCTCACACTCTATCTTAAATACTATTGAGTGCTGCTTGACGATCAACTGCTGGTCTTGGCCTAGCTAGCTATGCCTGCTGAGCAATTAGACATTTTCATCCCTTGTCTGGTTAGAAGATACATCTACCAACACTACACCATTTCCCCATCAGCAATGTTTTATGGATCACCTAGAGCAGGAGAGGTACCATATTAGGATCATCCGAACCCTTCAAGATGGCCTACACATACTGGTATCGTTATCGTATGATTAGGCTGTAAGATCCTATTTGGGTTCAGATTCAATAGGAGTAAGATTGCCTTGACTCTTGGTGTTAGGCATATACCAGCGTAAACTAGACTAATTAACAAAAAAGGAAAACCCAAAACTTTAGCAAGTTTAATTAATAACTAAACGCAGTATTCCCCGACAACGGTGCCAAAGTTTTGATCAACACCCGAACTATATGTCTAATTAAAGATAAGATAGTTACTGTTAAGTAAAGTAACCTAACTCAGGTTGGGGTCAAACCCACGGGGACTATTTGTACTTGTCTCTCTAGTTTGTTGGAATCAACTGGATGTACTGAAAGTAAATTTGGGGTTTGTAGTTAAAATATCGAACAAGTAACTAGACTAAAAATCTTTGGTCATAAATATCCAGAAACAAACACTAGGGTTGTGTTCCCCTCGAGATTGTAGCACAGTAATGTTCTTGTGTTCAATCAAACTATCAAACTTCTGCGCATGTAGAATCTGGTATGCTTGTTATCACTACCAATTTTCATCATACTTTGGTGAATTTCACTCATCTTCGCTCAGCCTCATAGTGCTACCGTACTAACCCTTACCTTGGACCCCAGCTTCGACTATCTACTCTCGGTCTCATGTTGATTGGACATAAGTTAACCATCATAAGTAGATAATACAGGTAAGCTTATTTCGGCTGTTAACCTTAAATTACTATTATGTTCTTCTTTTTTAAATCTTTACCACCCTCTCAGGTTCGTAGTGAATGCCGGCTGGATCCTATGTTTGTAAATGTTAATAAAGCAATAAGCACGAAGAAAACCACAATGCATGCAACAACAACTATCTAGAAGGGTTGAACAATTATACTTCGTTATTTAGGCATGGTTCCCACAACCCTAGCTAAGGGAATTAGCCACTCATGTTTACAATATGATCAAAGGAATTCGTAATTGAAGGAATTCAAACAATATCACAATAATCAATGGAGAAAACCCAGAGTCTTTAACTGAATAAACAACCAAAATCAATACAAAGCCATCCCATGATCAAATTTGAATCCTGGAATCAAATATATTCTATTAAGTGTATAGAGTGCGTAAACAAACTACAAACCATCAAAAGAGTATGTATAGGTTACAAGGAAACCCAAAAAATTAAATCCCAAATAATAAAGGAAAACGGAGGTTGGTTGCCACCTACTTAGCCACCTATGGAATGTAGGTAGCCCACGTAGGTGACCCTCTCTCCTCCAATAGCTTCTGACTCTCTAGACTTTGCTCCTCTGTAACCTAATCTACCACCTACGGACTTTAGGTGCCCCTCTCTAAGTGAAAGAGTCTTTTTCTTGCACTTTTGATCCTCTGGACTTGCAGTTTTTGACACCTATGTTGGTACTTATGACCAGTAGGTAGTACCTATGTAGGTTCCTAGATAAGTAGCCTAAAACTTCAATTTTCATTCTTTTCTATAGTTTAGTATCCAAAACGTGGTTCTTTGTAAAAATATAACAAAAACACATCCTATCTAACAAAGCAACCTAAGTAGCTTGCATATTTTCATCATTTTAAGCATCAAAAGTGCTATGAATCCATAGCACATCAGTCACCTCAACATTTCCTAACACATGCTCTCTTTATAGTCTTCGCATGGTCTACTACCTGAGAGAAACAAGTCTCACCGAATAATAAATACTCCAATGCTAAATCAAGTGGCAAAGCTAATCCTTTAATAAATCCACACACTATATGATGCTCTCAAAGATGTAACATAGGAGTATGTCTGGATCACTCAAGAAATCCAACCTCATACTCTGAAGTTAATAAGGAACCTTATTGAATACCAAAAAATCCAACTCTGACCTAAGAATTGCTTGTATATCTGACATCATCTCTGGGTGTGAGGTATCCATAAAAAGGCTCGAAATTCCTAATCCTAAAATTATAAAGGTTGTACTGATCACAAAATCTACCGGAGCCTGGGCTGGCCCCAAATCCTCTGGCTGGAACTGAAGATCTTTGATATTAAATTATGACTCCCAACTCTTATGCTGAGCTGAAGATCTAGAAATATGTGTAAAAGTCATACCTTTATAATGTACTAGAGGATCCATAAAATACGAATACACGACAAGGATTCAAGAATAAAATTTTCTAAGAATGTCTGTAGCCTCCCAAAGATATTATACAAATGTCTCTATACCAATCAAGAGAACTCTATCAGACACTAAGATCTTGTACAAACATATCGATAAACCTAGGCTCTGATAATAATTTATCACGATGAATTTCTCAGATCCTGATGGCAACTACTCTAGCTTACCTGTAAGTAAGCCAAACAATAGTATGAAATAGGTGGTAATGGACTATCAAAGAAAATAAAAGGAAACAATAGGATATAAAGTATTCCCAAAATTGAGTAAAGTTAGTACAAGAGCTTCAAATTCAATAAGAGTGTGAAGTGAAATATAAAGTGAAAATTAGTATGATCCATCTCTGAATAAAATGTAGAGATTAGTCTAATCCATAAAGAGAGGGAGAGAAAGAGTTTTAATACTCTGAATGCCAGGAGCTCACCCTAGATCTTTGATGCATAAATGCTCCTCACAATAAACATAGCAATAACAAAAACTCGTACCAAGATCTATAGCATGCAGAAGTGTTGTATGGTTATCAAACATACGGTACTCATTAGGCATTGACCAAATAAATTCCAAAGATGATACATGCATAAATAATAGGAAAAACAGGAATATAAATTATACGGAACAATCTAAGAAACTAAACATTATTATGCTAAAGGAGAAATAAGGATAAACCTATCTTATCCTACTATCAATTAGAATCTAAAGTGCATTACTATATATCACTAGTCAATATAAAAGGATGAGTGAAGGAAAGTCATATAAACATATACGAGGCCAAGAATACATATATGACATGAATAGAAAATGAGGAGTGTGATATACGATGATACCATACACACATATATGCATATATATATATATATATAAATTTATGAACAAGGTAGTGACCTAAAGAAACAAACCTAACATCTAGTGGCATCCTAGCTAGGTAGGAAAACTAATGTTGACATAATCAGAGCCTCTAACCATATAGTCTAACCATGAGTTAATTATCAATAATGTGATGTACCAAAACAAGGAGAGGAATGGTAATTAGAGCAAAAAAGGATGGGAAACAAATAAGATGAGTTAGTGTCATGACCTGATTTATGAATCATGATGGTATCTACCAATTCCCACCAGTAGGTAAGCCAATACCATAATCAAGAGCTAATGTAATGGGTTACTCTGGTAAGAAAGGCCCAACATAGGCAAAGTTTGATAACATTAATTATAAATATAAGGGTTCTAGATAGAATAAGTAGTCATACAAGATACCAATGTCAAAACCTAGTTGAATTAGTAAAAGAGAAACTGATAGTATCAATGAAATTATCACATAGACATCTATCGCATCAATATACTCGATTCACTCATTATTAGGTAGCCAATGCTTAATACTAAACCCATTCACTCACTATCCATCATATAAACTCTAATTTTCATCTGTCCACTATTCAACATATAAATACTATCCATAGGTCAACGACTAACTGCCATTCACTAACTAGCTAATTCTAGCTGCTAGCCAAGATTCACCACTAGGCCATATACATCAATTAACCAATACCTAATTCTAGCCATCACACTTCTACTAGTTACCATTCATCAATGATCACTAATTACCATTAGTTCATTATTCATCTATCAATAACATCTTTTATTAACTAGCATTATTAATTCATAAATCCTTACTTAACAACTAACCAACATCATATATTTAATCATTAATAACAACTAATCAGAACCATTGCTAATCCCATTATAACCAATCTCCAAAATAAAATAATCATCACTATTTATAGCCATCAATGCCAGTAGCCTTCCTTATCACCAAAGTTTACTAATCCATTAGTTACTATTAGCCACTTAAGCAATATTCACCACAACGCATCTTTCATACTAATCAGAACAATTGTACCACTTTATACCTTAACTAATTAGTAGACTATAACCAACCTCTCCAATATCAACATTATACCAAACTACACAAGAGCATAAATAAACACATAATTTCCATACATAGGGCTAGCCGGACTTGAACCAATAGATGTATAAATAGGCACATCAATACTCATCCTCATGCCTTGTGGGGCATCATTATAACATCATAATATCCTCTGTCTTTGTTGGGCATCATTATAACATCACAATATCCTCCAGCTGCACGAGGTATCATCATATCTTCACAATATTTTAGCCACATCGGGTATCATCATAATATCATCCGGCTGCACTAGGTATCATCATATCATCACAACATTCTCCGGCCTTGCCGAGTATTCAACTTATCATCATCATATCATCTGGCCTTACCAGGCATCATCATATTATCATAACATCATTCGGCCATTTTGGGTATTCAACTTATCATTATAGTATCCTCCAGCCTTATCGAGTACTAGTATATCATCATAATATGCAAATTTATAACATTAATAAAGAATAATCCCCACGAGTTCTAACATAAATAAAAAACCCCACGAGGGCTAAAGTAAATGACAAACACCATGAGGGATAAAGTATATAATTATAATAGAGAAGCAAAGAAGAGCATACCTCCATAATCCAACATTCATTATCAATGTCACTTTATCAGCAGATATATTTATATGTAACATAAATAATATAAACTATCATCGGATTTTTCCCTAATACTTATATCTTCAATACCAACATTTTCCTCCGTCCTATGCCAGAGAGGTGGGTATATAAATATGCATAATAAGTGGAAAAAGCATTGGTATAAGAAATTATATAAGGTAGTGTCATGAGTCCAAGCATAATCTGTAGAATATCTTTACATAAAGTCAATAAGAGTTTCTTATAGCACCATTACCATCATCATTTCTAATATCGACAATAAGGAAGATTTCTGATATGATTTATTAGCATGTTTATTAATCATGATCATCACTTGGGTAATAACATAGTTAACGACCCGATTACTAGACTAATCAAAGGTATAATAAAGGACCCATCATTACATAATGTACAATCTAGTCATTTAGATCATGAGCATAACCATAAACGATATCATAAACAATGGTCCCTTAGTAACATACTTATTGACCTAAAGATAATCTATCACTAATATGAGCAGTATCTAAAGCATGATATAATCTATAGCTTGTTCAAAGCGTGGTCAGCAACATCATATATGGCTTAGGCCATATTACAATCAAGGTCTCATTTAATAGTACATTCATTAGCCCAAACAATAGCTAATCACAATCACATAATGAATAACTTGACATAAGCTTTAACTAATAAAACATACAAATGCATAATCACTTTGGAATTACTCTTAATGCCATTCTTCATAACCAACAAGTACTAAGAGTTATCAATATGGCCACAAAAGGGTACTCACTAGTCAGTTACTAAGCATAAGGGTTTAAGGTAACTAATCATAAATTTTACCTTAAGGTGGGTCAACAAGCCCATATCTAAATCCCCAAATTCGTTTTAAGTCAATTTTTACCTCGGACTAGTCTACAGTATCTAAATTAACTCATAGATGTATAGAAAGCAATTAAAATCCCTGAGGTAGATATTCTACTCCAATACCCTTACTAAGTGCAATAGAACTAAGGCAACCTTCACTAGTATTAGCAACTAAGGCCAACTTCCTCTAAGTATGAGCAACCATAGAATCTCACCTAATATAGATAATTGTAAGGCATTCTCATGCTAAACATGATTAATGAAGTCTATTCCACCTAAGTCAAAAGTAAAAAAGTCAAACTTTTCAACTCTAAGATTCATATAGTTTAAATGGTCAAACTAACCCAAGTCTTGCATTTCAACAACCCAATACTCAAAACCCATCCCAGTCTAACAAGATATCATAATTATATTATGACATTACTTAATATAACAAGGAATAAACCTAGCCTACCTCAAATCCTAGGAATGCTCAAGAGTCTGCTAAACATTCATTTTTCCCACCTAAGAAGCTTCTTCAAGGTGCCAAGCTTTCAAAACATAATCTACAGTTCATTATGACAACATCAATACCCATATTGCACCATCGTGCTTTGGGTACAAAAATGACATAAAAACCCCCAAGTGGGTACCACATATGAAAAACACATTTCCGAGACCAACCCAATGATCATACACCATTAGGGAATCGTAACCCTGAAGAAGTAGATGAAAACCAAGCTTATTTGAGATAAAATCATGCCCTTAGTCTATTTAGGGTTTTGGTCAAGAATTTAAGTTTTAGCATGGATTTGAAGTATTCTTACCTTAAATTTGAAGTTATTCACATTAAAAGATGTTAATCAAGCTCCCTAGTTGACAACAATGATTAATTTTGAGTTAACACACGCATTTTGGGGTTTCTAGGTCTAAAAAATAAAGCAAAAATGCCCCAAATGCGTCTTGGGGAGATCACCATAAGCCTCATCACGAACGCCATACACCAACATCAGCAAAGTCAAAACTTAATTTAGACCCTCGAAACTCATTCGAACTCTAGTTTTCACAAATGAACTACGAAACCTCACTAAATTTGATGATCCAAATGCATTGGTGAATTTTAATTTTCCATTAGAGGTATTTTAAAAAAAATATGGGTCCCATACCTAAATTCTCAATTTTTTAACTTTCTTACCAATCGGTCAAAAGGAGATCGAGTGTGTTGGGACCCGAACCAAAGGTATGCCTAGCCTAATATTGATATTTCAGAGCTGTTGGAACAGTAGGAATAAACATTTGATATCTTTTTGCTGAAGATTTTGCCCCGTTGCCGTTTGGAAGTTATAGATACTCCTAAATATGGAACTAGCTCTAAAAACCAAACGAATTACCCGATAACTGAACTATCAGTTCCAGCAAGTCATATATGACTTGGGGAAGCTATGGATAATCTCTATTGATAAAAATAAATGAAATTATTAAAAATAACCTCGAGGGTCATTATAATATCCACTACTAAGGAACTTTTATCGCTGAAAGTTAAGAACTAGGATATACCTAAAGTCTTGAATAGGTGAGGATACTGGGTCCTCATATCTATCTCAATCTCCCAAATGGATACCTTTACTAGGAGATGTGTCTACTGAACCACCTTAACAATAAGAATTTCTTTAGTGCTCAATCGTCCTACATCACTAGCCAAAATGAGCACAGGCTCCTAAAAAAGGGTCAAGCACTCATCCTACCAGACTGAGTCCTATCTAAACACATGAGAAGGATCAATAATAAATTGCTGCATTATAGAGACATGAAAAACTGGATGAATTGAAGTAAAATTTAAAGGTAAATCTAACTTGTAAGCTATATCAACAATTGTAAAGAGAATCTTAAAGGGTCCAACATATCTTAGCTTACCCTTCCTTCTGAACCTTATCACACCCCTTATGGGTAATACAAAGAGGAATACATAATCATCAAGTTGATATCTCATTGTATAAAATTGACAATCCGTGTAGGCCTTCTGCCTACTCTGAACCTCTCTCAGTCTATCCTGAATCATCTCAACTCTATCCAACACTCCTGAAGCATATTTGTACCTCAAGGCTAAATCTTTGTAAGTCCTAAAATTTCTGATTGGAGAACGACATATCCTATCATGTAAAGCCTCAAATCAATTCTAGAAAACACGGCTGCACATAGAAGCAAAGAATTCAACTCCTTAAATTTTGTTGGAGCCTGCTCAAGGTCAATTGTAAAATCAATCTCATGGATAGTGGAAGCACCAAGCAGGTTGGTAGGGAACTCATCAGCAAACTCACAATTAATAAAAATGGAGTCAAGCAATGAAATCTCAACACTAGCATCAGAAACAAAAGCGAGATAAGACCCATAACCCCTTGATATAATTCTTCTAGCATGAAAATAAGATAATTCTCGTTGGCTCAGGTCTAACCGCTCTCTGCCATATAATTAGGGGTATACCTGGAATGGATAAGGTAATGGTTGATAACTCTCAATTTACTCCCATGTTTAAGGGGTAAGGTGGTCATTATCAATTCCCAACTCGCGTTAGGGTTGAATCCATAAGGAGTAAATTATGAATTTGAAGTCCTATGAGTGCTCTAATTACTAAAAGGATACTTGAAATGCAAGCAAACACAAAATGTTATAAAAGTAGAGAGGATTTGGTTTGTATTAACGTTTGTGTTATTAAAAGATATAATGACACTTCAGTTTTTAAAATCAAGTTTGGGGAAAATGTTGGGATTATGTCTTCCTAAAGGTATAAAGTGTGAAGGTTAGAGATGGTTCATTATGATATCTAGTTGTTGAGTAAGAGATAGGCTAGGTCAAAAGTCTTTATGGCTAGATTTTCAACTAAACCTAAAATATTTCTCTCATTGTCTCTTTCAAGAACATAGCAAGTGTTCCATTCATAGTCACCCGATACCTCAATCGGGCATCCCAAATTCTAGTAAGATGCCCATAACACAACTTACACTCCATTTACACTTATTTCTAGGATTGCAAAAGGTAGTAAAGCACATACTTACTTGTCCATCATTACCTTATACCCCTATAGCCCTTTTTTAAGAATGCTATGGGCCCCCATGGGTTCATCTTCATCCCTCTTTCAAGCTTGACAAAGGTTTTCTAGAGTTTGGGGTTTTCACCCATCAAACCCATTTGGGAGTTTGGGGTTTTGACCTACAAAATTCCAACTATTAACCTCAAGCAATGGTGAAATCTGTACTCAACTACTAGAAAGCATGTAAGCACATCAACACCAATACACAAATACACTTTAGTTCAATATAATCCCAAGACTAAATTACTTAGCTACTCATGAAGAAAGCATAGAAAGATATACCATACGGATTATCCAAAATATTCATTCTTCATAAAACACTAAGAATTCAAGTCTCCAAAATTAGTTACAATCTTTCCTAATTAGGTTTCTTGTTTAAAATTCAAAACTATCTATGAGGTCAGCAATACCCAAAGAATAAAGGGTTTTTGCCTATATAAGGTTTAGGATTCGGCTAAGTTAAATTACTAAACTACCTTGGGAAATATTCCTGCTTATCCATGATCACATAAAGTTGTTCGCGACCGCAGCCAATGGAATTATGGTATGGTTTCATGATCGCATTATATTAATCATCTTAACTGACCGCGACAACGACCATTGGCCCGCGATCGCGATAACTGAAGTTGATGACTGCTCTAGGTCTTTTGCTGCACTTATTTTCTTCGATTTGATCTCTTTTAGTTTCAATATACATCTTTTTATCTCACCAATTCCATGCCTGCCAAATATAGATATTAGTGCATTAAATCATAATTATGTCTTATTTATTTATACCAAACTTGGTAGTATGCTCAAAAGTTGAGTACAAATGAGTGGTAAAATCACCACTTATCAACAGTATAGGCAAGATGGTATATGATTGCAAGATAATGGGATAATTAGTTAATTCCCATAATTATATTAAAACTATTATATCAAGATTAATAAGATTATCATAAGTATCATCAACAAAAATAGTCACAACACACGATCTGAATACTTAATCAACTACTAAAGAATCACCCATAGGAGTGAATATGCATAATCAAATAGATAATATATCAATAGATAACTCAAACTAGGGTGTATAATGAGAAGATATACAAGAAAAAGTTAATCTCGAATTAAAGAAAGCAAGGGTTGATTGGTAGCACAATAAAATCAAACTTGTAACTATATTATCCAAAGTCTAAGCCCCTGGTCTATTTGGTATGATATATAACTCACCATGCCCATCATTGGGATAGGAACCTGACCGACCTCCTGTCCTGCCTATCTGAGAACCTCCTTGATTACCCCAGAAACCACCCCTGCGACTATGATAGCCATCTCTAACCGAGGGGTAAACTGCTTGACTAGGGGAAACACTCCGATCTGAATAAAAAATCTCCCTACAACTAGGACCATCCTATGAATAGTGACCTAGAGGTCCACAAGTAAAATAGTAAACATATGTAGAACTAGAACCAATAGGTCCGGTTGACCCATAATGACTACCACATCTAGAAAAACTAGAAAAGAACCCCACAAAAAATGTCCACTTCCCTAACTAGGGTTATCTATAGCACTAGACCAACATCTATCTATAATTTAAAAGGATTCCTGAGTTGGTTGAGTTGACTGACTCTAAGGCTAAAGGAATGGACATAGAAGATAACTACTAAAATACCCTGGGTTTTGGCCCTTGAAAATTTCCTAAATTTTAATCCTTTTGTAGATCATACGACTAACCATATTAGTAGTATAGTGTGTGTACAGGTCTAGAGATCATAGTCATATGTTAGTGTGATATTGGCCAAGTTCTGACTAAGGTATGGATTAATCCATAATATTCATATGTTGAAGTGATGAGAAGTATAAGGTCCAATCGTATGTTGTCTAGTTTCTAGCCTTAGATGTTTTGCCTAGGGTACAACTTAAAGGTACTAGTCGTATGGTAATGATATGAGTTAGGTAAATAAGTCGTATATTGGACAGAATATAGAGTCTAACTTTTTATCTCGAATATAATTAGAGGGTACCACTCATATTATAAGGTTACGAGTTCAGGGATCCAATTGTACCCACCTGCGATAATTTTTATAGTTTAAGCTGGGGGTATTATGGATATTTCCCTTCTTAACCTCTTTTTAACCCACGACATAAAACACCTTTGGAGGCTTTCTTAACTTATTTTTTTTTTAATCAAACACTCTCTAAACACTCTTAAATCTCTCTCAAGTTCTTGGTTCAAGAAAAGGCTAAGTTTCTTTAAGATGACCAATTATGGCTCTTAAGGGTGGGTTCTCTCTGTCTTCCTTGGTTTCTAAGGCATGTTACTCCTTCCTTGGTTATTAATGGTTGGGTAATGAATTCCCATGTTTTTCTTATATTCTTTATGTTATAATTGTGGTTTGAATAGGTTATTTTATGGGAATGATATATTGATTCTTTATTTTGATTTTGGAAACTATATGCCCTTAATATATTTGTTAAAATGCCAATAGTTTGACTATTCTTGAAATATTTGCATTACATAATATGGTTTGGTTGGTTGTTAAATGATTTTAGAAAGGCCTTGGGGGTCATGGCTTTGGTTTAATTGGAAAATATGTAGGGTACATAGGAATCCCCTAGGTGTTGCTAATATCATTACTTGCAAGCTATAATCGGTATGACGACACCACTTCATAATGCCCTGGTAATTAAATTCTGGAATTGGAGGTTTGATTATATACTAAAGGTTTTAATTGAGCAATAATAGCGGGTTGTGATACCTAACCATGAAGATGTGATTTTGATGGACCGACATTGAAAATTATGTTTGCCGACATGAGGGTTGGTCATGGTGACCATATACTTGCCGACATGAGAGGAATCCCCAAATTTTATACTTGTATATATGTATCATGGAGGGTAAATGGTACATGAGAATCCCCAGCCCCTATGATATCTTTGAATCATGTGGCTACAGGAACAAGGGCCTGTTATAGCCCGTGTGTGGTTTTAGGATGGTCAATATATACAATGCTGGTTAAGATTTTAAATACATGCTAAACCCAATTCCTTTTCCCGTTATGGTATATATGTCTATATGTATATGATTACATATGGTTGTTTAGTTTGGTTGTGAATAATGGTATTATTTTATCCTTATTCCTGAGTACATGCCAGTCTTCATCACGCTAACTATCTTTGGGTGCTATATTCCCATGCGTTGCAGGAACCAGCTATACTACTCTTGTTCAGTGACTTTGATTTAGGGATAACTTAGAGTAAAATTAAAATGGTGATCTTCCATACTCTGGAAGACCTTTATTCATGATATGGATTTCTTTACGTTTTTTTTTTTTTCTTGGACTTTGGTTTGGCTATTGTCGTGAGCATGTTCCAACTGTATGTTCTTTTTTTTGGATTAGAGGCTTTGTGGTACTACTTTGGGCATAAATGGTGTCGGTATTAGTGTCAGCCTTGGTATTATTATTGACATTTGCTTTAATATCGGTTGGATATTTGATTGGTTTTGGTTATGGATTTTACTAATGTCTTTGATTTATTATTTTTCTACTTTGTCATAAGTTTGGAATTCTTTGACATAGGTTGCAGAGAGGGTATGGTATTGTATTGGTGGTGGTCTTTGATCCCAGTTGGACTTGAGGCACTCGACATGACTAGGAACTAGTTTGGAATATGTTAAAATAGTATCATAGCCTTAGGTTCATGGTCAGTTGTAAGTCCACAAAGCCATATCGAGTAAAGTCTCTTTTAAGGGTGTGCACTACACCATACTTATAAGGAAGAGGCTATAAGAAATTTAGGAATGTTTCTCTTTCTTTGTTTCTAGTATGAGGGCTAGAATATGGAAGTTTGCTTTGGGTTTGTCCTAAGAAATATACTTTCTTGTTAAACAAAGACATAGATATCTCTAAGTCGGTGGTATACATGCAAAAGGTATTCTAAGATAGAGGAATCAGGAAGATATAGTAGAGAGATAGGGAAAGAAATCTAAATTTTCTAAGTAGGGTGTTAGCCAACAATAAAGTAGAAAAAGGTGGAATGTGGCCTAAGAAGAAGTGGGGAAATTCTGGGTCTTACTCAATGACTACCCTGCCCAAAGCCTTTAAGTGATAGGCATTTCCATGATGGCAACAACTTTAAGGTACATAGTTTGCAATCTTAGGCTAGTGGGGCATAGTCTGCTCTATTCTATCCTTCTTACAGATTTTATGGTCTATTGTATTGGGGTTTATATGATGAAGGAAGGGATAGGTGCTTAAACTATGGTAAGCTAGGGCACAAGCTTAGAAATTCTCCTATTAGTAAGGTTTTCTCAATGGTAAACATGGTTCTAATTGCCTCTTCATCAGCTCCGACACCAAAGGGTGCACCATCTGGCTTTGGCATTGGTTGGAACCATCTCTATGCTGTCACTATCTGATAGGAGTTTGAGGCATCACCAGATATCATGACTGGTATGTTGAAACTTTTTTCCCATGATGTGTACTATTTACTTAATCCGGGGTCGACTCTATCTTATGTGACCTCATTTGTTCTTGTATATTTTGGTTTTGGTCTTGAGTATATCTCAGACCCTTTTTCTATTTCCATCTTGGTAGGTGACTCTGTGATTGTTAAAAGAGTCTATAGGGTTATGTGGCATCTGTTGGTAGTAAAGACACTATGGTGGATCTGTTTGAATTAGATATATTGGATTTTGATATCATATTAGGGATGGATTTGTTTCACTCATGCTATGAATCCTTTGACTGTCAAACCCATAATATTATCTTTAAATTCCCCAAATATCTAGTTATTAAGTGGGAGGGTGGTTTCTTAGCTCATATGGGGAGGTTCACATCATATCTTAGAGCTCGAAGATTAATCTTAAAGTGGTGTCTCTATTATCTAGTTCGGGTTAAAGATTCTAACTTAGAGGGTCCTTCTTTGCATTTCGTCCCTATGGTGAATAAATTTCCTATGGTTTTCTTTGATGCCCTTCCTGGCATTTCTCCTGATAGGGATATTGGGTTTAGGATTAATCTTGTTTCAGATACTCATCCAATTTTTTTCCTATGTATAAAATGGCTCTGGCTCAGTAGAAGGAGCTTAAGGAGAAGCTAATGAATCTCTTAGATAAGGGTTTCATTAATCCTAGTGTGTCCCTCTAGGGTGAACCGGTATTGTTCATGCATAAGAAGGATGGTTCCCTTCGGATGTGGAATGGTTACCCTTAGTTAAACAAGGTGATGGTAAAGAATAAGTATCCCCTTCGAAGGATAGATGATTTGTTTGATCAGTTGCAGGGTGCTAAGTTTTTCTAAAAGAATGATCTTTGATCCGGGTATCATAAGTTAATGATTAGGTATGTGGATATCCCTAATACTTTCTTCTATATTCGGTATGGGCATTTTGAATTTCTGGTTATGTCTTTTAGGTTGATCAATTCCCCTAAGCATTCATGGATTTGATGAATAGGGTCTCCCATTAGTTTCTGGATTTATTTGTTATTGTGTTTATAGATGACATTTTGGTATGCTTTAAGAGTGAGGTGGATCATGTCAATCACCTCTGTATGGTGTCGTAGACCTTGAAGAAGCAGCAGTTGTATGCCAAATTTTTGAAATGTGAATTCTGGTTTGACACTGTCAATTTTCTGGACCATATCATTTCTAGTGAAAGGATTATAGTAGATCCACAGACCTATGATTCTAACTGACATTCAGAGCATTTAGGGTTTAGATGGTTACTATAGGTGTTTTTCTGAGAGTTTTTCTACTATAGCTACCCCATTGACTAAGTTGACTCAAATATAGGTAATGTTTTTGTGGTCTGATGCTTGTTAGGATAGTTTTGAGAAGTGAAAGAATAAGCTAAATTCGGCTTCAGTTTTAACTTTGGCTAAACACACTGATGGGTTTATGGTTTACTGCATCTCGAGTGGGGCTTGGTTGCATTTTGATGCAGCATGGCAGAGTGATAGCTTATGCCTCAATGCAGTTAAAGGTTCATGAGAGGAATTATCCAACTCATGATTTGGAATTATGATTTGTGGTATTTGTATTGAAAATCTAGAAACACTATTTGTATGGAGTGAGTGGATATCTTTTCAGCACATAAGAGCCTGCAGTATGTGTTTACTCAAAAAATGCTCAACCACAAGTTAAGGAGATGGATTGAACTACTCAAGGATTATGACATAAGTCTTCACTTTAATCAAGGTAAGTTTAATATGGTATCTGATTCTCTTAGCGGGTTATCCATGGAGAGTCTAGCTCATGCGGATAAGGAGAAGCGAGAGTTGGTGAAGGTCATTCACTATTTGGCTAACCTTGGAGTTCATTTTTTAGACTATAAGGATAGTGGTGTATTTCTATAAGAGGTGGCATAGTAAATTTTTGGTGGTGAAATCAAGGAGAAGCAGGTGTTATATCGTGTCTTGTTGAGGATCTAAAGTGATATAGGTGGGCAGAAGGTGATGGACTTTGAGATTAGTAGTGATGGTACCTTGCGGTACCAAGGGATATTATGTGTTCCCGATGTCGATGGTTTATGAGAGACAATCTTGGATGAGGCGCATAAGTCACGTTATATTGTTCATCCTGCTTCGATAAAAATATATTATGACCTTAAGGAGATGTATTGGTAGAATAATATGAAGTGGGATATAGCTAGTTTTGTGGCTAAGTGTATGGTGTGTCAGTAGGTGAAAGTTGAGCATATGAGACACGAAGGATTGTATCAGGAAATTGAGCTGCTGGTGTTGAAGTGGGAAGTGATCAATATGGATTACATTACCAGTCTTCCTCAGTCTCGGAATCATTTTGATTTTATTTGGGTCATCATGGATAGGATGAAAAAGTTTGCTCACTTTTATCCAGTGATGACAAACTTCTTAGCTGATGATTATGCAAGTTTAAATCTTCATGAGATTGTTAAATTGCATGGGATACCAATTTCTATCATCTTAGATCATGGTAAACAATTTTTATCTCACTTTTGTCTGTGATTTCAGAAAAGTTTGGGGACTAAGGTGAGTCTTAGTACTAATTTTTAACCGTCATTGGATGGGCAAGCGAAAAGAACTATTCAGACATTCAAGGATATGCTTTGTTCTTGCATGATTGACTATGGTGGTAGTTGGGTTGAGAATTTTCCTTTTATAGAGTTTTTCTATAATAATAGCTACCACGCTAGCATTGGGATGGCTCTGTCTGAAGCTTTGTATGGTTGGAGGTATAGGTCTTCTATTGGGTGGTTTGATATTTGTGAGGCAAAGTTGTTCGTCTCAAATTTGGTTCACCAAGCCACGAAGAAGGTGAAGGTGATTCTTTAAAGGCTTAAGGCTACCCAAAGTTCTCAAAATTCCTATGCGAATTAGAGGCGAAGAAAGTTAAAGCTTACGATTATGGATAGGATATATTTGAAGGTGTCTCCAACGAAGGAAGTGATGTGGTTTGGGAAGAAAGAGAAACTTAGTCCCCGGTATGTTGGTCCGTACTTGGTTTAAAGAAGGGTTGGTAATATTGCATATGAGTTGTAGTAGCCTTCTAGTTTGAGATCCATTCACCCGATGTTCCATGTTTCTTTGTTGAGGAAGTGTATGGGTGATTCGTTGATAGTTGTACCTAACAAGGATATTGGTATTTTAGATTCTCTGTCTTATACGGAGATCTCAATTGAGATCTATGATTGGTAGGTTCATCGGTTGTAGACCAAGGACATAGCCTCGATAAAGATTCTACGGAGGACCACATGGTCGAAGAGGCTACTTCATAAGCTGAAAAGGACATGAAGTTCAAGTATCCGTTCCTAGTTTTTGCTTTGAAATTGTTTAGGGAAGGTATTTGTTATTCATTACATCTTTGTTTTCTAACTTAGTTAAAGGTCAGAGTTGAGGTGTTAGGGTGTAAATCATGCTTTTACAGTTAAAGGTCAGAGTTGAGGTGTTAGGGTGTAAATCATGCTTTTATGGCCTTTTCCCATCATTCGAGGACAAATGATCTATGTGGGGGAGAATTGAAACACCCTAGGTTTTGGCCCTTGGAAATTTCTTGAGTTTTAGGCCTTCTTTTAAATATATGACTCACCATACTAGTCGTATGGTGTGGGAATGGGTTTAGGGACCTTAATTGTATGTTGGTTAGTGTGATATTGGCTATATTCTTTTCAAGGTACGAGAAGACTCCATACGAGTCATATGTTGAAGTGACAAGAAGTATAAGGTCTAATAATATGTTGTCCAGTGTCTAGACTTAGATGTTCTGCCTAGGGTATGACTTAAAGGTACTAGTTGTTTGGCTATGATAACATTTAGGCAAGGAAGTTGTATGTTGGGAAGAATGTGGAGTCCAACTTTTTTTCTTGAATATGATTGGAGGGTATCACTTGTCTGATATGGTTACGAGTTTAGGGATCCAATCATACCCACATGATGGAATTTTTATAGTTTAACTTGGGGCATTCTGGATATTTCCCCTCTTAACCTCTTTTGACCCGATGACATAAAACACCTTTGGAGGCTTTCTTAATCTATTATTTAAAATTAGACACTCTTAAATCTCTCTCAAGCAATTGGTTCAAAAAAAGGTTAGGGTTTCTTCAAGGTGACTAATTAAGGCTCTCAAGGGTGTTTTCTCTCCGTGTTCCTTGGTGTCTACGGCATGTTACTCCTTCATATTTAGTTCAAATAAAAGCATGTTTTAATGAATGGTTTTCATGGTTTTATTCTGGGGTTTTCATGTCTTTGGAATAGATGTTGGGGGTTTCGGGTTTTAATGGTTAGATTAGGTTTTCCCATGCTTTCTTACTATTTTTCATGTTATAATTGTGGTTTGAACATGTGGTTTCATGAGAATGGTCAATTGGTTCTTGGTTTTGGTTTGGGAACCTATATGCACTCAACAATTTTGTTAAAATGCCAATGAGAATTTTTTTGTCACATAATTTGACTATTATTGAAATCTTCGAATTGCATAATATGGTTTGGTTGTTTTTTAAATGATTTTGTAAAGGCCATAGTGGTCATGGCTTTTATTTAATTTAAAATCATGTGGGGCATATGACAAGCCCCTAAGTATTGTCTAATGGCATTACTTGCAAGCTATTGTTGGTATAACGATACCACTTCTTAATGCCTTGATAATTAAACTCTAGAATTGGTTGTTTGATTATGTGCTAAAGGTTTTAATTGGGAAATAATGTCGAGTTATGATAGGTATCCGTGAAGAAGTGATTCCTATGAACGAATACCAAAAAGTCATGCTTGCCGACATGAGGGTTGGTCATGGTGACCATATACTTGTGGGGTTCATAGGAATCCCCTAAGTTTATACTTGTATATATGCATCATGGAAGGCGATAGGTATATGGGAATCCTCGACCCCTATGATATATCTAGTTCATGCTGCTACAGACACTGGGGACCGTTCAGGAGGTAACACTAGACTCATATAGAGGGTGGGTGGATTTAGGACGAACAAGCTACATAGCCCAGGTTAAGTTTTTAAATGCTTACTAAACCTGGTTCCCTTTCCTGTTATGGTATATATCTAAATATGTAAGTGATTACATATGGTTGTTTACTTTAGTTTTGAATAACAGACTTGTTTTATACTTATTACTGAGTACATGCTAACATTCTTCACGCTAAACATCTTCGGGCGTTCTATCCCCATGTGATGCAGGAATCGGCCGTACTACTCCTCCTGCCCAGTAACTTGGATTCAGGGACAACTCAGAGTCAAACATAAGTGGTGAGCTGCCATACTCCGAAAGACCCCATTTCATGATATGGAATTCATTACATTGTTTTTGTTTCTTGGACTTTGGTTATAGCTATGGATAGGGGAAGGTCCCGACCAGATGTTCTTTATTTTTAGTTAGAGGCTTTGTCGTACTACTTTGGGTATGGGTGGCGTTGATATTGGTGTAAGCCTAGGTATTCGAATTGGCATTGGGGTTGACACCGGTTAGGTATTTGGTTGGTTATGGTTATGTATTTTATTTATTATTATTCTATGTTGTAATATGTTTAAAATTCCTCTGACATAGGTTGCAGGGCAGTTATGGTTAGGTATTTAGGGTGGTCTCTGATCTCGGGTTGGACTTGTGGCACCTAACTTGACTAGGCCTGGTTCAGGTCGTGTCACCTGCTCTGCAAGGCCATGTTAATAGAAAGCCTCAACCCTCTAACAAAGCAACAAGCCATCCCTAACTCAGTTTCCAAAATAGAAGTTGCATATCTAGCCTACTGGTAAAAATGAGGCTCATTCTCAGCAACTATGGTGGAGCCCCGCTCTATAATGGAGAGCAGACCTCTCAATTGTTCACTAAAGCTGTATGGTATATACTTTTGCAAGAACATCTTTAAGAACTGAGTCCATGAAAAGGGAGAAGATATAGCTAGTCTAGAATACATATAACCTTTCCACCAATAATAAGTAGATAAATCTAAATTAAAATGTGGTGTAAGCCACACCTATGTCTCAACAAGGCCCTAACCATGAACCCTATCGTGAAAAGCACTCAGGAACACGTATGCATCCGCTAAGGAGCATTAGAAAATCTCAATGGATCTAACCTCAGACATTTTCCTAACATCTTCTGCTCCTCAGAAGACATAGCAGGCTGGGCAACTACTGGTTGGGCGACTATCGACTGAACAACCACTGGTGCAGGGGGAAATTTATAATTCCCCGAATCTGGTACCCAGAATCCTATATGGTGCTCATGACCTCAAAGGACCACAAGCTAACCCATGACTCATATATGTACCTGAGCACTGCAAAATATACTGTGTAAATGCAGAAATAAAGGCTGTAAGGCTGTAAGGTTCAAAACTTAGATATTATATCTGATAAAATATAACATCTGGGTGGGATATGAAATACCCAAAATAACTGAAATAAATGTCTGAACATGATAGTCTAAAAGGCCTCTAATTGACTGAACTGTCTGAATAAGGAGTTGTTGGGACATGTCCCCAACTAATTCCAACTACTAAAATAAATTAATTAATGAAGTAATAAAGTAATGGTTATGTCCTCAAAGGATGAGGACTCACTGCTAACTCTGACTTCTGAGACTGAAATGCTACTGATGCTCTGGAGCTCGTGCTTCTAAACCTATAGTAAAAAACATCATAACGCAAATGCGTTAGTACGATTAAATGTACTAGTATGCAAGTGAGGTAGGCTGAATGCAAAGGGTTCTCATGCATGAACTATACTAACTGACTGGATAACATGAACCTGAGAATGCATGCATTAATACATAATAACTATAATTGAGTTTATGATAACCTAATTACTGAGTCTGAGTACTGATAACATGAGATATTGATAACCATATAACTGAAATAACTGATATTGAGCGACTGTATCTGACAGTCTTGGTTCGGATGAAACTAGCTAAGTTTAGTACTGTTCTGATTTGACTGTATCCGATAGTCTTGAATTCTGTAGAACTATCTGAGTTTTATTACTGAGACTGAATGACTGTATCTGACAGTCCTGGTTCTGTAACTAAAACTATGGGAAGTATTCATCTAATCAACATGTCCAAAATAACGCAATGTAGATGAGTTGAGGTCTAATATGTAACCCCAATTAGAATGGTGTCAATACCATGCAACTGGTAAGTTCAATCTGTGAGTAACCCTAATATAACAGGTAACTCTAGTGAGAACGGTAGGAACCCTTATATAATTGCTTAAGCCACCTCATCTACCCTTGTATAATAGGCCATGATGTCTCAACCTACGCTGGCTACATAGTTCTAGAACGCAAGGATTTCTTCTAAGAATCACTCCCTCGTATAATAGGTGAGTTTCCATCCTTGGGTTCACTCGGCGCTAATTCCTACTCCCATCTGGATAGACTCTTAATATGATTAACTAAACTGGACTAGACTAAATTCACTGAGTTCTGTTAACTGATGGAATACTACTGAGATTACTGAATTACTGAGCTTTCCTGAGTCACATGACTTACTGAGTTCTATGGATCATGGCTTGACTAAAGATATCATGAAGCCATGATACTGGCTCTGGGCACACAACTATATTCTTTGGGTACAAGTACCCAAGGACTCGATAGAGGGAAACTGACAAGACATGACTTTCTTGAATATATAACCAACATCAATAATACATAATCCATTGGTTAAGATATTTCATCAAACACTTTACATACATAACTTTTACATGAATGGGGATTTCATATTATCTTACTAGTATGACACTTTTCCTTCACGTGGGCATTTAATCAAACATATAGGGAGCATGCTTTGGTTGTACAATCATCAACACCTCTAATAATCATGTATACATAAATCAACTTGTAAATTGAAGGGTTTATCATGAATATCGTATAAATCATCACATATTAGAATTAATTCTTGTAATTAATAGTCTATAACATGGAACGAAACCAACCAACAACATGAACATCAATTTTCAATTCAATCTAATCATGAACATTTATAAATATACAAATCTTGGATTTTGAAAATAGATTCTTGAGCTTCATAGGTGAAAGAGACCCACGAATCAACCCATGACATACTTGGGTCGATTATTTCTTGAACATTGGTGAAGGAAAACTGGAATTCTTAACTTGGAATTAAACACCTAGGGTTTCTTGTTCTTGGGGATTATCTTTGAGAGAAAACCTTAATTAATATTATAGATGAATAATGAAGTTATGAGCTATGGTAAGGTATATATAGGGGTTAAAACGAGTGGAAAAAGACCCAAATACCCTTTTAAAAATGACTTTAAATTGCTAAACGAGATTTACGATGGCTCGTGCAATGGTCCATCACAGGCTCGATGGTCCATCATTCTGACAGTTGCTCATGGACCAAAATAGAGACTCACTACCTTAGTAGCGACGGCTTGGGAGATGGTCCATCACAAGTTCGACGGACCGTCAACCTGTCCGTCGCACCTTAGCCAGAAGATTGACTTACTGCCTTAGCTCCGACAGTCTAAGAGACTGTTCGTGACTAAATCGACGGTCTGTCAACCTGCCCGTCTCACCTGGGTGGTCCTAAAAGCTCTCAGTAAAATGACCATAACGTTTTACTCCGATACCGAATTCGGACAAAATTGGTATCATTGGGAAGCTAATTCAATTATCCACTAAACAAAAAGTGAAAATCTGAAAAATTCCACGTGTAAAAAAATATATTCATCTTTCTAAGTAAGTTTCTAACATTCTTGGAACAATTTCAAGCTAGTTAGAAGTATGGGGTATTACAAAATTCAACTCTGGGGGCTGCAACTATAGGATGCCTCTCCACCTCTATACCATTCTATTCTATAGACTGTGCACTATCAAACGACACACCACCAACAATCCCCAACAACTGAAGTAATGTATCTCTGAGCACTACTGATAAAGTGAACCCTGTGGAGCCTGTGCTAGTGCTTGGCCCACCCTTTGCTGTGGCGAAAGAATCTCTAGCTCAAATACAGGAATAAGGCCCTGGGAGGGTAACCTATTTTGACCTCTAGCTGGGGACATATCTCTTTGCTATTTACGACCTCTAGTTTGTCTACATTCGATAATAGGAGTAGGATCCCTGGTCTTCTCTCGAGGCCCTCGTCTTATGTAGCGATAACACATTTCCTATACTTCTATAGAAGAGTAAGGTCGAGAGAATATTATATAAATCAACTCAGACACTTTGTAGGAAATGAGTGAAAGAAATG
>JAPEIP010000011.1:80197744-80209110 GCA_026120095.1 Capsicum chinense
AGGGTCAAACCCCGGGATATTTTAAAATTAGAATAACCTTGTAACATAACGCATCAATACAAGCCAATATCTCTATACATGACAAGGACAAACTATCAAAATAATAATATAACATAAGGTATCGACACATGTCAATATCATTGTACATGACAAGTACTAAGTACCAAAATAACAATAAAACATAAGACATCAACACATGCCAATATCGCTGTACATAACGTCATATACAATTCAAAATTATAAATAATCAAAAGTATAATCACAAGCAAACATAAGTACTAAGTTAGCGCTCGTACGCCAATTAGTGCATAAAGTAAAGAACTCATCATGAATTCCCATACCATATGAGAGTACACCCAAGAGAAACACAAAAGAATCAAATAAAATATATCTCCAAACTTTCTCATTATCTTTAGTTTTCCATAATTTCCATCAAATGGCCATTTGCCAACATTTGTAATCATCATCCATAATTGTAATCGAATAACATATACCAATCTACTTATAAACATAACCATATAATCATATAGGCATCTATATTATCAATACACCCTATTCACTCATTATTAGCTGGTCAACGTTTAATACTAAATCCATTTACTCACTATCCATTATACAACCTCTAATTATCATCTATCGACTATTAATAACATAAACACTAAACCACCATTCACTAACTAGCTAATATCTAGCCTCTACCTAAGATTCACCACTAGGCCATATTCGTCAATTAACTAATACCTATTTCTATCCATCACACTTCCATTAGTTACCATTAACCAATGACCACTAATCACCATTAGTTCGCTATTCATCTATCAAATAACATCATTTATTAGCTAGAATCATTAATCCATAAATATTTACTTGAAAACTAACCAACATAATAGACTTTTTCATTAATAGCAACTAATCATCACTATTAATATGCATCAATGCCACTTGCCCTCTTTATCACTAAAGTTTCCTAATCCATAGTCACTATTAGCCACTTAAGAAATATCCACAATAAGAATCTTTCATCCTTAACACAACAACTATAATACTTTATACCTTAACTCATTAGAAGACAATAAAAAACCAATCAAATATCAACATTATACCCAACTATACAAGAGCATAAATAAACACATAATTTCTATACATAGGGCTAGATGGACTCGAACTAGTAGATGTACACATAGGCACTTCAACAATCATCCTCCAGCCTTTTTGGGCATCATTATAAAATCATAGTATCCTCAAGCCTTACCGAACATCATCATAATATCACAATATCGTTTGGCCACACGAGGTATCATCATAATATTTTCTGGCCTCATCGGAATCACCATATCAACATAATATCATCTGATAGCGTTGGCCATCATCATATCATTACAGTATCATCTGGCCTTATCAAGTATTTAGTATATCATCATAATATCATTTGACCACACCGGGTATCATCATATCATCACAATATCATCAGTCCTTGTTGGGTATTCAATATATCATCATAGTATCCTCCAGCCTTGTTAGGCACCAATATATTATCATAATATAAGAATTAATAACATTAATAAATAACAATCTCCAGGAGAGATAAAGTAAATAATAAGCCCTACAAGGGGTAAAGAAAATGACAAGCCGCACAATGGCTAAGGTAAATGACAAACCCCACGAGGGCTGAAATAAATAACACGCCTTAGGAGGGCTAAAGAAAATAATTATAAAGGAAAATCAAAGAAGAGAATACCTCCATAATCCAACATTTATCATCAATGTCACTTTATCAATAGATATATGTAGATATAACATGAATAATATAAACTATCATCGAGTTTTACTTGTAACTTATATCTTCAATACCAATATCTTCCTCTGTCCTATACTAGAGAGATGGGTATATAGCTATGTATAATAAGTATCAAAAATATTAATATAAGTAATTATATAAGGAAGTATCATGAGTCCAAGCATAATCTATAGAATATATTTACATATAGTCAATAAGTGTGTCTTCTAGAACCATTACCAGCATTGTTTCCAATATCAACAATAAAGAAAATTTCCAATATAATTTATTAGCATAAATATTAATCAAGATCATCACTTGGGTAATAACATAATTAACAACCCAAACACTATCCTACAAGGACTCATCATTACACAATCCATAATTTAGTCGATTAGACCATGGGCATCACCATAAGTGATATAAACAATAATCCTTAGTAGCATAATTATAGACCTGTCATTGGCCTAAAGATAATTTATCACTAATATAAGAAATAGCTAAAGCATGACATAATCTATAGCTTTTTCAAAGCACGGTCAACAACATCATGTATGGCTTAGGCTTTATTATAGTCAATGGACCATTCAGTAGCACGTTTATTTGCCAAAATAATAGTTAACCGCAATCACATAATTAATAGCTTTACATAAGCTTTAGCCAATAAAATATACAAATGCATAATCACTTGGGAATTACTCTCAATGGCATTCCTCATAACCAAAAAGTTCTAAGAGTCATAAATATGGCCTCAAAAGGGCACTCACTAGTAAGTTACTAAGCGTAACAGTCAAGAGATCTAATCATAAGTTTTACCTTAAGGTGGGTCAACAAGCCACATTTAAATCCCTGAATACATTCTAAGTCAATTTCTACACCAGACTAGGCTATGACATCTAAATCAACTCATAGATACCCATATTTTATCATTGTGCTTCGGATCCAAAAATGACATCAAAAACCCTAGAGGGTCCCACATATGGAAAGAATATTTCTAAGACCTATACAACATTCATACACCATTAAGGAATCATAATCCTCAATATGTAAAAACCAAGCGTATTTGGGCAAAAACCATGCCCTTAAGATATTTGGGGTTTTTGTCAAGAATTCAATATGGATTCAAAGTATTCTTACGTTAAATCTAAATATATTCATGTTAAAAGATATTAATCAAGCTCCCACATCACCTACAATGATCAATTTTGAGTTATCACACTCATTTTGGCATTTTGCTTTATCTAATTTGAGTAGCTAACTTCAAGGGACTAGGTCTCTGGATATGCATGGTAGAGTACAACTGGCATGTGTGTCTGCACAGTTTTTTGCTCTTGTGTAACAAACTTACAGGTGTTCCTTGTACTGATTAGGATACCTAGTCCAATAATATTTTAGCCTAAATCATCACTCATATATTAAATAAAAAAGATGATTTTTAATCATATGGTTTTTGATAAGTACAAAGAGCAAAGAGAGGCAGTAAAAACCCCATTTCAATACTGCTCAAGTTCTTAGCTAGTTATGTATGCTTAAATAGAAATTATTCTTCAGTGAGTTCTGATTTAAAAATGAGTTACTTGTGTTATAAGATTAATGAAATTTTCTCTTTGAGCAGAGAGTGCTTAGGTAGAGTTGTGTAATATTGATACTGATTAGAGTTAACCAGTGTAGGGGGTCCTTGGTAGAGTTGTCATGAAAAACTTGTAGTAGAGTTATTACAAGCAAAAGGAACCAAGAGTTAGGCTCATTAAAGACTTTAATCAAGAGTTTAATTATAGTTGATTTTGAGGTTCTTGTAAGGGTAATCCATGGTTTTTCCCTTCCTTCAGAAAGGGGTTTCCACATTAAAATCTTGTATTCTTACTGTTCCTCCACTGTCTCTTACTTTCTAATTTATTTGCTATGTTTTGCCTGACTTTGAGGGACCTGGTCCCTTACTGTGTGATGCAACCCCTAAGGTTTTCAATAGTTGGTATCAGAGTGAGGTCACTGTAAAAGGTTCACGTGGTTGCACCACTTAATCTAGAAGAAGGGCACTCTATCTCTAGACCACATAGATTCAATGGGCAATATTTGGGTGGTGGAAAACTAGGATATTTGACTCTATTATGGTTTAAGATAGTGAACTAATGGACATAATCCTTGATGGAACTCATGTTCCTATTAAGCAAATAGTAGTGATAAATTGGTAGTTTATGGTATAGGCCTGATGAATATAACAGGATCTCAGCTTGTGAAAATGTGAAAGAGATTTGGGATTACTTGAGGACTACACATGAAGGTACTACTGATATGAAGAATTATAAAGTAGACATGATGAATAATCAATATGAATTTTTCACCATGAAGAAAGGAGAACAGTCTAAGAAATGCATACAAGATTTACTTCTATCACTAATGAGCATCATTGCTTAGGAGAAGTGATTCCAGTATACAAGGAAGTGAGGAATATTCATGGGGTTCTTTCTAATTCCTGGGAAAGCAAAGTAGATGCCATAACTGAAGCAAAGAACCTTAAGACCCACACCATAGATAAACTGATTGGAAATCTAAAGACTCATGAGATAAAAAAGCAACAAGATATAGAGAAGAAAAAAGTTAAAAAGGAAAAATTTCTTGAATTGAAGGCTTCAAAACATGATTCAAGTGAATAAGCGACTGATGTTTCCTAGTTGGTATATAGAATTGTTATACCAATAAAAAAGACTGGTCAGTTCCATAGAAAAAGAAGTAGTAGTAGCAAGGGAAGCAATGCTGAGGTGTGTCAAAAATGTAGAAGTCCTGAACATTTCATTAAGGACTGTCAAATGCACAAGATGAATAACCTAAATTACTTCAAGATTGGTAATGAAAAAATAAAAAACAGGGACTAAGTCCCTGAAAGATCAAGAAGAAAAACTGTAGCTGATATATAGTAAAGCAAACTATGATAGCTTAGGGAGTTTCTTTTAGTGAAGTTGATGAAGATTAGAAGTTAGGAGATGTTTCTATGTAGCAGTGAAACATAATCCAGTTATCTATGATTACCCATTTGCATTCATGGAAAACATAGAAGATGAATAATAAAAAGAGGCAACCCTTTAGGATATTAAGGAGAATCTAGATAATTAGTATGCTAAGAAGATAAAAAAGGCTTCTAGTATATTGTTAGAGTATGTATGTTACCTAACTGCTGAGAAGTATTCATTAGAGGAGATAGTAGAGAACATATAACATGAGCTGATTGCTTTAGATTTCCAAATCTTTGAAATGAAGAGTTGTCCATAAAGATAAAATCTAAAAATTTGAGTTTGATAAGTAGTCTGAAGAAGGTAAATGAGGTAGATAGAAAAGGGATGAAAGAAGCTTCATGGATTCAAATTTATCTTGAAGAAAGGCCAAGGGATTCTAAAAAACACCTTATTTCTATACTTCATAGGAATAAAGAGTTAGACAGGGACCTGGCCTAATTAAGAGAAGAGTTGTTTAAGTTTCTTAAATTGACTACTTATTAACATATTCTTTCAAATCTAAGTAGTCATGGTTTTAATAATGGAAAAACAGTAGGATATCAAGGAGAATTCCAACCTACTAGGTGGGAAGGAAAGACTGTCAGTGATTCTAGAAACAAGGCTCCCAAACCTATGTACAATCATTATGGGAAAGATGTGAACACTAAGGGGAATTATAAAAGCTAGATAAGTGTTGGATTAAAAAAATTCCGATATGTTCAGCAGGAGAATACATAACAAAATATATTCAAGTATTTGAATAAAATGAAGAACAATTCGCTACCTAGATGGGCCAAGAAGGTTGTCTTCTTACTGGGAACTCAAACTCAAGTGGGTTCCCAAATAAAACATATGATTATGGTTCCAGGTTAGAGAAAAGGGATTATAGTCAGGAATGTTCATTAAAAGTGAGTTTCCAGTGGTTAATTTGAAAAGATCTGAGTATGTTCTCTCTCTCTTTCTCAAGGCACTCCATGGAGGTGGTGTCATATTTTGAAATATTTGATTTCATGGAACCTGGTCCTTAGAAAAATCATCTTAGAAAAGAAAGTTCTATCAAGGTGAGTAAAGTCAAGTTGGGCACCTAATCCTCAAATTATCCTTCAAAATAAATTTTGAGATAAAAAGGGTGTTCAGAGGCTAGAGCATTGTTTGATCAAGCCAACCTAACCTAATATATGAATCAGTGTCTCTTCCGAAATTTGGCTATGTCAAGGATATAAGTATCCATGATAAAGTAGGTACTTATTAATCCAAATTAGTTCTATAGTGTTGTAGGTATACTTCAATGGTAACAAATTAGGAGGAGAACAATTGAAGATAACACAAGTACAGAATTCAGTCACAAAGGGAGGGACTAGGTCCCATCTCTCAGGTTAGTACCTAAATGATTCTTAAGTAAATCACATAATTCTGTCTTAAAAACTATGTATTTTTCTCTTCTCTTAGAAATCAAGTCTTTTGCAAAATAAATAGTTGCACTTGTTAGGTACAGTCAAGTCAGTTTAAAAGGAACATCTTTTAATGACATTGATCACTTCTTAAAGTTGCTAAATCAGACCTTCTTGTCATTCTTCTTTAACTTGTCCGAATCATCTTCCCAAACCTGCAAGTCTTCTCTAAGCCAAACTGGTCTCAGCTCATCTCAGTCTCTCAAAATCAAATGTACGACATTACTTCTTCCTCAAATGCAGCAAAAATCATGAAGTAGATAAAAATCCATAGAGTCAAATTGGATATCCCCAAGTTGAACATCTTGATTCTTCTGAAATTGAAATCATGGAAAAAATCAATTCTAATCTCCAACAACATTCTAAATCAATTTTTCTAACTGAATCATCCTTAGAATATCCAGAATCCACCATAAATTTAGTCTTCATTAAACTCTCCTTAACCTTGAAAGTTAACAAGGCCCTCTAAGTCAAAGATTAGTAGCTCTACTAGAATAAGGTAGAAACAAATAGATGTCTAGAAAAGAAAAAGCTCTAAGGGACCTGGTCCCAAGAAGAGAAAAACTGATAAAGAAGAAGAGCCAAGTAGTGAGTGCAAAATAAAGAAAAAAAATGAGAAAAAGAAAGACTTGTCTAGAGAACAAAATATTGGGAACCTAAGAATATAGAAGGTTCTATATAGGAGAGTGTTTTATCTAAAAACTTTATGAAAAACCAGGGATGGTAGAATTGGAAGGGTATGTGAGCCATCAGGGTTGGTTACACCTGCTAGAAGAACCAAATCCTATTGTCTTTTAAGGTAAGGTGAGAAAATTCTATTACTCTATGTAACTCTTAGATGATGGTTTGAGTTTGACTGCACAAGTGTAGGGGAAGGTTCTTAAGATGGATGAAGAAATGCTAGGAATAATCCTGGATGTACTTATTATAGGGGTAAGAACTATAGTAAATCAATAGCTTATCATTGAATTAATGATTGAGGTATCAAAGGCAGGAGGGACCTTAATAGCTGTAGTGAAAAAAATTTCTAAAAAGTGAGTATCAACTAGTATTTGAGTTCATCAATAAGGTCCTATTGCGAAGTCATGAAAAAAGAATAATTTCCTTTAGTGTTGACTTGTTTTTTATTGAATCCTTGAGCAAGTTTGAATTGATAAGTCTTCTTGCTCTAATATTAGAGCATATGCATAAAGTGATTCATGAAAAAGAAGGTAAACATGGAATTCCATATGTATATCTCTTGAACAAGGTGTTTGAACAATAGGGTGTGTATAGAACTAAGGGAACATCTGGAATAACAAAGAAGATGATCAGCCTGATAACTCTTGTGGAGTATGAATGCATAGAGGGAAAATCTAGATCTGTATCTTAAATGTCTGAGTTGCTAGCTTTTCAAGAAAAGTAAGGAATGGAAATAGAGGATTTCATGCTATTTTGGTACCAAAGATGCTAAAAAGTTCATAGAAAGTTGCAGAATTTGTCCTTTAAGGGACTAGGTACCACTGATGAGCTTGTAGTTGAAAATGCAAAATCCCGATAAAAGTAGCAGAACTGACTAGTGAAGTTCGAGAGCTGAATGATAAAGTAAACCTTCTAACCAAACAGTTGTTGGATGCCCATAATGCTAAAAATGCAAGAATCCAGATGCTACTTAAATCCCTTTCACCGAAACCTCCCTCAACCTAAGACCTGTTATCCCCATTCTCTAATTAATCCTATGTCAGTCTCATATTTTGCTTCTTGTATTAGCTTTTGAAGATCATTTTGTGTGTTTATTTTTGTATGATTGTACTGGTACTGACATCTATTTTATGAATGCATGAATGTTTCCTTTATACTTCATTTGTCTTCTTAATTTTAATATGTTCTTCATGTAGCGTGGCCTTAGTGGACATGAGTTAATTAGTTTGTGCTTATTTTACTCTTGTTTTACTGTTATTCCTTTTCAATGATGCCAAAAGAGGGAATACTGACTTCATATATAAGGTCCAAGTGTTTATGTGCTTATGCGTGGTGCATACTAACATGGGGAAGTATGGTAAAGGAATAGTGATAGGGGGAAGCAAACATGTGCTTAGAGATTTTGCTACAAATAAGAATAAGAGACCAGGTCTTGTGTTGCATGATGGTGGAAACATGATGACAAAGGGAACATTTAAATATGATGGATGCGTATTAATGCTCAAAGTTGTATGGTTAGTTTGACATCATCAAAAAAGGGGAAAATTTCAATATGTGGGTTTGATGATGAGTAACTAACTTCAAGGGACCAGGTCCAAAGATGTGCATGGTAAAGTACAGCTGCCACGCATGTCTGCATAGTTTTGTCCTTTTGTATAACAAACTTACAGGTGCTGCTCGTATTGATTAGGACACCTGGTCCAATGATATTTTAGTCCTAATCATTACTCATATATAAAAGGAAAAATATGCGTTTTCATCAAATGGTTTTGGGAACATACAAAGAGTGAAGAGAGGCAATAAAAATATCATTTTAACACTGCTCAAGTTCTTAGCTGTTTATGTGTGCTTAAATAGAAATTGTTCTTGAGTGAGTTATGATTTGTAAACAAATTAATTGTGTTATAATAGTAATGAACTTTTCTCTTTGAGTAGAGAATGCTCTGGTAAAGTTGCCTAAGTTTGATACTGATTAGAGTTAATTAATGTATAGGGTCATTGGAGGAGTTGTCAAGATGATCTTTTAGTAGAGTTATTACAAGCGAAATGAACCTAGATTTAGGTTCATTGAATGCTGTAATTAAGAGTTTATTATAGTGGATTTTTGAGAGCTTGTGAAGGCAAGCCATGGTTTTTCACTTCCTTGATCAATGGGGGTTTCCAGGTTAAAATCTTGTGTTCTTACTCTTCCTGCACTATCTTTTGATTCCTGGTTACTTTACTGTATTTCGCTTGTGATCGACTTTAAGGGACCTTGTCCCTCACTGTGTGGTGCAACCACCAAGGTTACCAATAGGTTTATTGGTCTTAAAGATGAAGTGAAAATGCCCTAAATATGTGTTGGGGTCTGTATATAGCCCTTAAAGGTAATGAGATATCAGTATTGTGATCCTAGGGATCACTATCGCGCTAGGGCGATCACTATAAGCCTCATCGTGATCCCCATGCACCAACACCAGCAAAGTCAAAACTTGTTTTTGACCCTTAAAACTCATTCTGACTTCGATGTTAACAAATAAACTATGTAACCATACTAAATTCAACATTCCGGACGTGTTGGTGAATTTAGCTTTTCTATTAGAGGTAGTTTAGACTAAATATGGGCCTCACACCTAAATTTTTGATCTGTTAACTTTTCAACCAATAGATCAAAATGAACTCGAGTGTGTTGGGACCCAAACCAGAGGTGTTTCCAAATAAAAGTAGATATTCTAGAGCTGCTGGCATAGTCAAAAATTGCATCAAAGATTGTTTTGATGAAATTTTTCCCCTGTGTCCATTTGGAACCCGCGAAGTCTCCTAATTAAGAAACTGGCTCTAAACACCAAATGAACTACCTAGTAATATAACTATCAGTTCCAGTGATTCATAAATAACTTAGGGGCAGCTATGGATAAGCTCTAATGAAGAAAATAAGTGAAATTATGGAAAGGAACTGGAGGGTCATTACAACATCCACTACTAAGGAACTTTTGTCCCCGATAGTTAAGATCTAGGATGTACCCAAAGTCTTGAATAGGTGAGGATATTGGGCCCTTATCTTGCTCTCAATCTCTCAAGTGGCCTTTTGTACCAGGAGGTCTGTGGCCAAATCCAAAACAAAGATATCTCCAACATAGGGAAATAAGCCTAAAAGCCAAACAAACTATTCAATCATTGAATCGATAATTTTGCCAAGTTATAAATTACCTTTAACTGCTGTGGAAAGCTTAAAAATTATATTAATGTGTTCAAATCAAGGAAATAACCTAGATGGTCATTAAATGAACACAATACTTAAAACAAACCAACCAAGTCCCAATAACTAGCCTCTCAAAGCAATCCTATATATTTATTCATGTCTAAAAATACATTTTCCTAAAGTAACTTGCTTTAAAAGGAATGATAATGCTAACTACAAGTACCAAAAACCTAACCTAAGGCAAGCAACTTCTAATGCTAGGCTAAGGAATCTAAATCCATTCCTAAGGGCTCTAGGTATGCTAAGCTAAGTTCTAAAGAAGATCATCTTCAAGTCTTAAAGGAATCCACGGTACATATCTATCCTAAAGTCCCTTAAGTAGTTATAAGGCTCGTAAATTGCCAAAAAGACTATTCAAACCTCTATACCCTACCAATATTTGGCAATATACCATACCAATACCTTAAAAAAGCAAGGTATAAGGAAAGATAAGCATATCTTGAAAACACTCAAAATCCACTAAATAAAAGCTTTTCCCTTCTGAGAGGAGTCCAAACATTTCCATGCTATCAAACTATTAATCTAGGTGTCAGGACTAGAATAACAACACCCATATTGCAAAATTATGCTTTGGGTCTGAAATTGGGCTAAAAATCATTCATTGGGCTAGCTTATAAAATTCAAAAATTAAAACCACAACAAAATCTTTTGGGAAATAATTAGATTTTGCTAAAAATATTGAGCACCTCCAGTTCTTTTATTGCCCCAAAAAAACTGCACATAAAAGTCAAAAATCCATGAACAAATTAAAGAATTAAATAGAAAATAGGTGGGAAATCTATGGAGAAATGATAAAAAAAAATGATCACTTTATCAAGCTCCAACTAGTCCTAGCCTGTATTTATGATTCCCAAATAACTAATCGAGCTCCCAAGATCAATTATGGTATTTACACTTACAAAAATGAAGCTGAAAAATGAAGAGAGAAGTATTTATACAGTCAGGAGTCTCCCTATTGTGAATGTAAGGACAGTCTGAGCCAGGCCTTTTTTTATGCGGCTAGTCTATTATGAATGCAAAGAAGAATCCTAGACAGTTCAAGAAAACTCCTTCTTAGAAAACATAAAGAAAAGCGTATGATCATATATGTCAAGAATCCTTAAACCTTGCGAACACGACGAATTGCTCGGGAATGCGAACACTTTTTTTGTCGACACTAGGTGTTGATGCCTAAACAACTTTGGCTAAGTTGAAAAATCTCTTTATAGGTTCTTAATATTCATTTA
>JAPEIP010000011.1:80229072-80294252 GCA_026120095.1 Capsicum chinense
CAATCTAATTATATTTGGTTTTCTACAATTCATTTACTTTCTAGCTGGTTTATATTCAATTGATGTCAAATTTAGCCTAATTTGACTCAATTTTAATACCCATTTTAATTTTATTTAACCTAATTCAATACCAATATACTCAATTAAGATAACCAATTTTTTGACCTGAATTTGACCCAATTTATGTTTTAATCACAGTCGCTATTATCTATAATTGGATGGACCGAATTAAAATCACATTATATTTTCTTTTTAATCCCCTAACACCCTAAATCCCAAAAACTAATCTCATTTGACACCTCCACCAGCGAAGCACCACTATTGCCGCCACCATCACTGGTGTAACGAAATTCCACGAGGTGCTGCCACTGTATAACAGCCATGTAAACCGCGACCATAATAAGTAGCCGACTTCTTATCTCTGAAACTCCACTCCTCTATCAAAACTTAATTCCATGAGTTTTGGTAAAATTACGACCATTACCATGCTGCTCGCTTCACTCCCTTTTTTTTTTCCTTTATATCTTTTCTCTTTTTTTTCTCCTTTCACTACCGCTGATGCACCACCAACTACGAATGGATAACCCCACTACAAAATTCACCATATACAACTCAATACTCCATCACTTTCTCTCTGAAAATTAAAATCTCCAATTGCTGTCTTCTTCGACAAAGAGATTATCACATCACTATTTAATGGTTTGGTCAATTTTGAGATTTTTTGAAGCATTATAATAGATTTCATATTATTAATTGTCTCGGGTATATCTTTTAATGTTTCATTGTGTTATTTCAATTTTTAAAAATTAATTTTGTGATATGAAATTAGTACATCTTGATCGTGAATCTTAGTTCAATCCTTGTGACCCTATTTTTAATTCCTTAGATCCTATGTGAAAGGCTTCAATTTTACCAAACTGTGATGAATCATAATTTTGTGACTGAGGTACTAATTTGTTTAATGATTAAAATCATTGATGTTTTCCTCACTGGGTGCAGTTGTTATCGAATTAGAATTAGTGTTGAGATTCCATGATTTTGTTTGATTTAACATGTTTATGATTATATTTGGTGTATTTAGTGTAACCACTAGAGGACATTTTTTAAATGTTTGCCAATTTTAATTGTATATTTTTTTGATTGTACATGATTTTATTCCCTCCCTAATTTGTTCTACGATATTGCTCTCTCAGAATGCTTTTTTAATTGATTCTTGGACTGATGTTTTATCCTTATTCAGCCTGAACTTATTTGTACTTGTGTAATTGTGAAAACTCTATCATGGTTTCACCTTTTTGATTGATTCTCCTTCCTTAGTTGACATAAGACAACCTTGTTGCTATGCTTATTATGGTGAAGTTTAATGTATTTTCAATTTTATTTATTTATTTTCTTTGTTTAAGGCTGATTGTTTAAATAATTGATTTTGGTTCCTACCTTAATTCCTATATTGATTTTATGAAAATTTTTCTCCCTAGTAATAGCTATTCTCCTTCTACTATTTAAACAATATCCTTTCTTATTATTCAAACAAACTTTCGCTCCCTCTCTTACAAATTTAATCGCACACGCTCCGTTCTTTTATCACTTTTTCCATAAGAATATGTTAAAGTTCTTATCTTTCTTGTGTTGTGGAAATACTGGTTCTTGATTTCTTCGTGTTGTTTCACCATCATTATTCTTATTCTTGTGTTCTTCTTTTACAAGTTTAGTTTGTTTTCTTAGTTTTCAATTGATAGGTTAGTCCCAATTTATGCATCTTTTATTTCTTATTTGGTAATTTTGTTCTATATTTAAATTATAAAACATGCCTATATGATTTAATCTAAGCTTATTTGAATACACCCATTGTGCTTATCTGTCTATTGCCCTGCTTTAGAGCTTCTGATTTCTCTATGTTGGATGGATGCTTTTTTTTTTACTCTAACAGGTGCCATTATAATATTAATGCTTGGTATTAATGAAGATCCGTCATGAAATCAGGATTTGTTAAGGGGTTGTCCAACTTAGCTTCTATGGTTGTCATTTATAATTTTTCTTTTGCTCGTTCAGTTGGTTTGTAATTATTTTATGCATGAACCACATTTACATAATAAAAGAAGTTAAGTATTGCTTGTGTGGGAGGGGACCTATGTTCTAAATATCTATTTAATGATTACCCACTACATATTCATTTTGATTAACTGAATTTTGAGCCTGCTGAACATGGTTTTTTCAATTAGAAATCATGTTTGTAGGCTTTCATATTTATGTTGCTTTCATATTTATGTTTTACATGTTATCTTGATTTTTAGAATTCCTATCTAGAGGATTATATCAATAACTTCAACATGTCCATATTAATTTTTACACATAATTTGTTCTCTAAGGCTTTGCTTACTAATTTCTACATGCTTTATGTTTATAACTTTTCACAAAGAAACCATAGATTTATTTAAGTAATTATTCAGCATGTTTTAAATATTAGTTTTATCTAGAAATCCTTCCTATAGGATCTTGTAATTAATTTTTGAATGTTTTTCATATTAGGTTTTTCTTTGATACCACATTTTCATTTATAAGTTTCAACCAGTTAACTATCTTTTCACGTAGAAAGCATGTCTATAGGTTTACTTATAAAGTTTTCAACATATTAATTTAATAATGTTCACTAGAAACCATGCCTACAGGACTTGTATAAATGTTTGTCATGTCCAAATAGATATTCTGCCCATAGGTTTTAGTTTTAGCATATTTTAATTCAATTGCATCCATTTAGATATCATTCCCATCAAATCCATTAACTATTTTTGAAAATATTTAATCAATTAGCTAACCGCACATTTAATTAATCATGACGTTTGCTTAAAATCATTATGTGTTATTTGTTTGTGTCTTGTTTATTTTGACTGATGCCAATCCTAAGTCTAATTAAGTAATATAAGATTTTGTTTTGTCTAGACATAAATCCAAAATATATCATTAAATGCCTCTTGAATATGATGTTAGAATGGGTATACATATTTGGGGATATTAGTTTTATCATTTTCTTTAGTACGCTTCTAGGAATAATATCACCTTAATAACCAATTAAAGTGAAATACCCTGGGGTTTGAAACCACAGAAAATTTCCTAGATTTATTGTTTCTGGCTAAGATACGACTAGGGGGTACATGTCATATGCTGGGGTACGGTTGGTAAGAATTGGTCATACACTAACCAGTGTTGGTTGGTGGATTAGATTGATTTTTGGAATGGGTATGATTTGGTGGTACGAGTCTTATGCTTGGATACGAGTAGTATGATTTGGATTTTTCCTTCACTTTATTTGAGACTTAGTAACTTAACTTGAATCTGAGTACGAGTGGCTTACCATGAGCTGTAAGATATGGTTTGAGTCATACCATTGACTCATATGGTAGGAAGTGTTCAAACTTCTTTTGGTTCTATTCTTCCAGGGATATGGTTTAGGGTACTAATCATATGGTTTGGGTACGACTAGGTTTAGGTAAGTCCTATATTGGAAAGTGTTGGGTCCAAGCAAGGGGCCTTAGGTATAAGTGATGGGTACAAATTTTATTAGAGGGTACGACTGGTATGGGTGAGTCATACTATCTGATGGAACTTTTAAGTAGTTTAAGTTGGGGGTAATTTGGACATTTACATTTAGCCACTGAAGGCCCCACACTTATATTACACTTGTGAGGTTATTTACCTTATTATTCTAACCTTAAACGCTTAGAAACTCTTTTTAATTCTCTCTAAGGCTCTTGGGTGAAGAAAGGCTAGGGTTTAATCTAGAGGATCAATTTGGGGCTAGTACGAGTAATTTCTCTCCATCATCTTCATAATCGAGGGCATGCACCCCTTCCTCATTATTAGTTCTAACTAAAGGTATTTTTTAAACAATATTTTCATGGCATAATTATTGTATGGTTTTGTGGTTTTCAAATATATATTGGGATTTTGGTATTAAATGCTTGATTATGGTTTTTCCCATGTTTTAATTCTATTTTTACATGGTTTAATGGTGGTTTGGACAATTGGTTGCATGGGAATGGTAAATTGGTAATTTGAATTGGTTTTGGAAATACTATGCCCCCAACCTGTTTGATAAAATGCCTATTATAATGCTTTTCAATATTATTTTACTTTTAATGGAACTATTGCATGGTATGTTTCGGTAATGGAACCCTAAATGGTATAATGGTTTAAATGGATTGGGATGGATAGATGGTAAGGTTTTGTGATCATGGTTATGGTTAATTAAACTTCCTTGTAGTGTACAAGCGAATCCACCAAGTAAACATGTTAATGAACACCTTATGGGGTGCATAGGATTCCCCCAAGCAAACTTAATAATGGAAAACTAGTCGGGGACACGGGATTCCTCCAAGTTAACTTGATAATGAAATTTATGGGTATATATGAATCCCTTTACATAAAAAGGTTGGCTAAGGACATTGCTTGCCAGCTATAGTCAGTATGATGATACCACTACTTATAGCCTTAGTTAATAATAATACAATAATGGTTTGGTTGGTTGGAAATAGTTTTAATTTGGCAATAATGGCGGGGTGTGATAGCTAACGATAAAGGTGCAAGTCCATTGGACGGACACTAGAAAATCATGTTTACCGACATTAGGGGTGGTCATAGTGACCTTATATGAGGATATGAGGTATATGGGAATTCTCTATGAACATTGTACATATGTATCATATGTAACTTATGGTATCTTAGGTTCATGTGGCTACATGCATCAGGGCCCGTTTAGGGGGTTACAATGGACATATATAGCCCATGGGTGGTTTTAGGATGGTTAAGCTATACATACCTAGGTTAACGGTTTTAAAGGCATGCTAAACCCGATTCCCTTTTCCCAGCATGGTTATATATACATATTTGTACGCTTGTGTACATATGATTGGTTTACTTGATTTTATTAGATGGCATTATTTTTATCCTTATTATGAGTTCATGCTAGCGTTCATCCGCTAACCCATTTTTAGGCGCCTGTATTCCCAAGCGATGTTTAAATAAACTATTTTACTCCTTCTTAGTAATTCGATTCAGGATCAGCTATTGGATTAAAGTGGTGAGATTCTATATTCTGGAAGTCTCCATTTTATATCATGGATATCTTTACATACTTTTGTTTACTTATGGATATTGGTTTTGGCTATGGTTGGGGGTATGTCCAAAACAAAAATTATTTTTCTTTTGGTTAGAGGATTTGTGGAACTACTATGGGTTGGAATGGAAGGATTGGTATTGGTGTCAGCCTTACTAAAGGGAATGGTATTGGGGCTGATACCTTTTGACTGAATTTATGATTTTTCCATCCTCTTTTATTTCGGATTCTATAATTATATTGGAACTCATATGGTTATGGTTTTGGATTATGGTTTGGTTTGGGATTGGTTATCGGTTGGGTGTCGAACGAGTAGGCTCATTTTGGTTGGTCACAGTAATAGACCTATCCCAAATCCTAGGATTACGCAATAATGCTATCTTGTTATATGCTCGAAATTCATCTGACTCAGGGTATGTATTTAGAGGTTAGGTTAGGCAACGGAGGTGGTCCTCAGTCCTAGTTGGACTTGGGATGCCCATTATGATAAGGCCCTGGTCTGAGTCATTTCATAAGGTGAGATGGGTAGATAGATATAGATAATAGAGGTTGACTCAAGTAGAATACAATAATGCACCACACGATATTATCATTCATTAATAAGCTGGATACTGATCTGAATAAGATAAAATCAACCCTTGTCTAGGTTATTTTCCTTATTTTGAGTGTTTGATTTTTTGGGGTATTTTAGGTTTACTATTTAAGTTTATATTTTAACCATATAATTTTTTTCCATTCTTTCTTCTAGCTTACCTGATTCACGTTCTTTAACTTATTTACTCATCTTATTAGTTATCACTTAGATAATTTCTAATTAGTCAATAACTAACTTGCATGTCTAGTTTATTTATTATTTTTCATATCTTAAAACTTAGTTAAATTAAGTTAACAAAAATAATTGAATTTTTCCTTATCACATAAAATTCCTTATATAACATATGGATTCGGCCAGGACTCATATTTATGGATCTGAAAGGTAACGAACCCCTTTTTTTGAGGTAACTTGAACCCTTACCCATATTTTTGGTGATGTAGATAAAAAAAAATAATAAAATAAGATCATAATTAGTTTAGAATGGTGCCATACTATTCCTTAATTCGTTAGCATGCAACTATTCTCTTTAAACTTTCTAATAAGAGTTATCACATTGAATCCCGCTTTTTATTAGAAAAATATGGTATGACAAAGATAATCTGATGAGGGGCAAATTTAAAACTCATTTGCACTAAATATTCGGGCACACTACTATGATTTTAATGTAAAAGTGAGACATATTTGGGGTTAAATGTACTAATTCTTATATTTTGTAAGTGTACAAGTGCTATAAAGAAAAGAAGAAAACTTGAGCTGAAAAGGATCAAAAAGGGAATTGAAGTCCAAGAGTTGGACAAGCTGATGCTGGATCAGGATCCAACCCTCAGTTATTGAGATCGCGGGTGTCAGCCCGTGATCGTACTGAGTCAATCTAGTTAGTTAACTGCAATTGCAATGGACTAACTGTGATCGCAGTGAGTGGCTTTAGGACCTGTTATAGTCATTATGAGTTTCAAGTGATGTCTTTTAGGTTGACTAATGCCTCAGTTGCATTTATGAATTTAATAAATCTGCTTCTATGCCTTATTGGATTCCTTTGTGGTTGTATTCACTGAAGATATCCTTGTGTATTCGAGGAGTAGGGAGTAGCATATACAACATTTGAGGATTGTGCTCTAGACTTTGAGTGATCATATGCTTTTTGACAAATTCATTATGTGTGAGTTGCGGATTGGATCAGAAACATTCCTTAGGCATATGGTGTCTAAAGATGGGAGTATGGTAGACCCAGTGAAGATAAAGTCTATTCATGATTGGTCCAGGCATACTTCTTCTACTAAGGTTTGTGGCTTCATTAGTTTAGATGGTCACTATAGATGGTTTATGGAGAGTTTTGCTACTATTGCAACACTGATGACCAGATTAATTAAGAAGGAGGTTCTCTTGTGATCGTCCAAGGAGTCTAAGTTCATCTTTGGAAATCACAAGGGATTCTTTACTTCTACTCATATCTTGGCTCTTCCCATTGAGATTGCTAGAATAAGCGTGTATTGTAATGTTTCTAGTGTTGGTTTAAGTTATGTATTGATCCAATAAGTTTGATTTATTGCTTATGTATCGAGGCATCTAAAGGTGCACGAGTGCAATTAGCCTACTCATGATTTATAGTTGTCAATGGTACTTTTTCCTCTTATGATTTGGAGACATTATCTTTATGTGTGCATTGTGAGATCTTCACGGATCATCATAGTATTCAACATCTTATGAAATAGAGAGAGAGCTTAATTCTAGGAAGAGTAAATAGATAGAGTCTCTTAAGGATTATGATATCTCTATATTGTATTATTCAAGCAACACAAATGTAGTAGTGGATGCCTTGAGTCAGAAGGCGGTGAGTTTGGGGAGCTTGGCTAGTATTTTTGTGTCTTAGAGGCTATTGGCACGGGACATTCAATCGTTAGGCAACTTGATAGTATGACTTGATATTTTTAACCCTAGGAGGATTCTTGCTAGTTTTGAGGCGAGGTGTTTGCTTTTTTGTGCTGATTCGAGGTCATCAGTTTGAGGATAAGAGACTTTGCAGCACTCGTGATCAAGTGTTATGTCGTGAGGCTAAGAGGGCTACCATATATTTTCAAGACGTTTTTAGATTTGATAGCCGTATTTGTGATTCAGGGGTTATGACTTTATTCAGTAAACTCTAGATATTATATTCACCTGAATACATCTAAGATGTATAGAGACTTGAGGCAGTGTTATTGGTGGATTGGTAGAAAGAGAGACATAGAGAATTTTATATCTCATTTCCTATGTTTCCATTAGGGGAAGGCTGAGTATCAGAGACTTGGTGGTTTGATCCAGAGGTTCCCATTCCTGAGTAGAAATGGGAGTAAATTACCATAACCCTTGTTATTGGTTTGCCTTGTACTTACCATGGTTCTGATGGTAGTTTCATCATTCTAGATCGATTGAAAAGTGCTGCACATTTTATTCCTATTCAGATATCCTTTAGCGTTGAGAAGTTAGCTCTTATCAATGTTAGTGAGTTAGTGAATTTGTATGGTGTCCCAATATGCATGTTTTTAGACCTAGGTTCAGTGTTCACTTCTACCTTTTAGTGAGTTTTTCAGGAGGAGTTGGGTAATCAGGTGGATCTTAGTACAATATTCCATCCTTAGAGCAATGGGTAGGTGAAAAAAACTATTCATGTTCTTAAGGATATGCTACGAGCCCGTGTTATGTATTTTTGAGGTCGGTGGGAGAAGCATTTATCCTTGGTAGAGTTGGATGAGCAGTTGACCTTTGTGGAGAAGCCTATGCTCATTTTGGCTAGTGATGTTGTACAATTGCGCTCTAGAGATATTCTAGTAGTTAGAGTTAAGTGGAGGCACCTCCAAGTAAAGGAGGCTACTTGGGATATTGAGAGTGAGATGTGGACCCAGTATCCTCACCTATGCGATGCTTTAGGTATATCCTAATCCTTTACTTTTGTGGGCGAAAGTTCTTTCAGTAGTGGAAATTGTATTGACCCTCTGTGCCATTTTTAGTAGTCCCCTTATTTCACCGTTTAGATCCTTCCTATAGTTTCCTCAAGTCATTTATGACTTAGTAGAACTGACAGTTTGATTATTGGACAATTCATATGGATTTTAGATCCAACTCCCTTTTTGAAGCCTTCATTGGTTCAAATTTTTTATGGGGCAAAACTTCGGTGAAACAACCCCTTATGCAAATTTCTAACTATTACAAAGCTCCGAAACATCAATTTAAGGCTAGGTGAAGCCTTGGTTTGGACCCCGAGGCTTCTGGACTCCTTTTAGAATATTGTTCAAAGGTTAAGAAAAATGGCACATGGGTGTGGGGCCTACTTTTTTGTCAAAATGACCTCAAATTAAAATGTTAACTGCTTTATTGATCCGAGAATTTAATTTCATATGGTAGCATAATTCGCTTGGGTATATGGAATTACAAATAAATCCTGAGGGGTTGGCGAAGACTTAGAAAAATTTCAAGTCTCAGCTGGTGCGGGCACACCACTGATGTACCTTTTTCGGCCATTTAAGCGATGGGGTCGCTAAAGCGACCGAACCATCGCCAAACCAATCGGGTCGGCCCAACAGAGGTACTCTAAAGCGAAACCTTACTTCTTAAGTGGTAGTCGCTAAAGCAACTAGGAACCATTTTAGTTGTACCTGTGTAGGCACTTAGATGTCGCTTTAGCAACACTAGTTCACTTAAGTGGTTATACTTAAGTGACCCAGTGTCCGCTTAAGTGGCATCCGCATACCTATGAAGGGTATAAAAACCCCACTTAGTATGATTCTCCTCTTTTTTCATCCATTCCAAGGATATTAAACCCTAAAAGTGGTAAAACTTAGGTAAATCATTTGTGGGTGATTTTGGAGCTCTGGTGAAGTTAATTTATGCTTTTGTTCTTCGAATTTGTTGTAAGCTTCCATCAATTTCTTGGTTTAATTTTCCACCTTTTTCAAAAATCAGTACAATCTTGGTTGCTTGATTGTAGAACCATAAAAGCTTGGAATTCACTCATTTTGTAGGGTAAATATTCCTTCATCATAGAGGGACGTTGTGTTGGTTTGGAAAGAGAGATACTATATATTGGCCCCGTATGGGATCTTTGTGTAATTTGGGACCCAAAGTACAATAGTGAAATATGGGCATCATTGTTCTCATTTTTGTGAGTATATTGTGATATTGATAGTGTGACACCTTGCGGAAGCTTCTCAGAAAGAGACTTCGATGGTTTAGAAGATTCTTTAAGCTTTTCTTCAGTGTCCAAGTAGGCTAAGTTTACCTTCCTCATAAATTGAGCAAATTCATAGTAGAATAATGACATTATTCTAGATGCGAGAATGGATTTAGGTATTGGAAGAATGATTGGTATAATTAGTCTTATTATAATATTTAGGCTATCTCAAAATCGTAAATTTAGGTGAAATTGACCTTTTTGGTGCTGATCTAAATACTTTTTGCCTCCGTTGATGTTACGTTCGTGTCGGGTTGATTTCAAAGGTAGGGTGAGCTCTCAGCGTTAGATTTTCCACCTATTCCTTCTATTATCCTTAACTAGCCTTTCATTTTTTGAGTGGATTGTATTTGACAGTTTCAGTACTTATGTTTCATCTATAGTAGCTCTATACCGACATTACTATTTCTTGGGATGATTGTCAATCGTTTATCTATCTATTAGTCTATTATGAGTATTTTGTTTTTGTTTTATGTCTTTAAATGTTAATTTCTAGATTTTTGGCCATTTCAACCAAGTTAGCCCATTGCTTATATCTCCGGGCTATGGTTTGGCTTACCTATTGATGGGACAAAGTAGGTGCTATCATGACTCATAAATTAGGCCATGCCAAAACATAAGAATATGTGGTGCCTAGATCAAATAATGCTGGAGCCAGATGATGGAACATGAAAATTGTACCTATAATAGTGAAATCTGAAGCCTCGGCCTCTGGCTTACTCAGATAAGCCTATAAATGACCTTGTACACCTCTGGTATGGGTGCCTACCTGACGAACTGCTCTGTATGCTTAAGTACCTCAACAATAACCCTTGATATGATCCTTAAGACCATGTACATTACCCATGATCGATGGTGCCACGACTCTATCGGATAAGACTAAATCATCGCACACACTCTTGCAAAATGATAAATAACTCCATGATCAAATCATACCCCGAGTACCCTGACCTAACAAAAAGGTCCCATGGACCTAGAATTCCTACCTCGACCTGAAGTCCCTGACTTAATACCCTTCGATAGTTCACCACTTCCTTGACCACTAAAATAAATATTACCAATATGACCCTATCTTAAATTTATATTTTTGCATTAGCGGGGATATCCGATTGACTATGTTATTGATACAACTACAGTTGCTAATACGTTTCCTAGAAACATCTACCCACAACTGTGAATTACTATTGCTCCCACTTGTAACTACCCTAATAATGGGTTCTCTAATTGCTTACCCCATTGTCCTCACAATGCAACTCCTCTATAGTACGAAATGATGAATAATATCTATAAATGATCTACCTTAAGTTACCAGACTTTGGGTAGACATACGGAGGGGAGTCTTAATCCTTCGATGATGCACTAGTCTATCGTGCTCGATAGGTAGAATCATTGTGGTATAATTGGAAAGATTTTGAAATGTAGCCTCATACTCAGGGCATAATTGGATAGATTTTGAAATGTAGCCTCATACTCAGACACAATTATAGAACCCTATTGTAGCCCTATAAACATATCTCTCAGACAGTTACGCATTCTATGAGGTATATACTTCTCTAAAAAGGTCTCGAATAATTGAACCCATGTCATCGAAGGAGTTTAGATAGTATAGAATCATGGTATGCCCTTAACCATTGCCTCGCCGCACTTTCAAAATGAAATATGGCGTTATCTACACTGTGTGAATCTGCCAATCCATGATTATGAAACCTCTCCTTGCAGCAAGCAAGGAAAGTGAATGCATTCTCCCTTTAGGCTCTTAACAATCTCATTAGAGGCAATCTAAAAAATCAACCTAGAATCTTCTGCTTCTATGAAGTCATGACTGTCCATGCAGCAACTAGACATAGAACTAATAGCAATGGATGAGTCTTTACTGTTGGAGCAACAACTACAACCTGTACACCTATACTTTACGCGCTCTGTGGTCTTTATTGAGCGAATGTCTGGGTCCTATCTATTGACTGACCTCTAACCATACTTAACAAATTCTTGATGGCATCTCGGAGGACAAACATAGATATGAATTAAGGTATATCCTAGTATACTCCCTAGCCCACTAATAGGTGCAGCACTAATCCTCGGCTATAATGTCTGGCTCCTGATTAATAACTGACTCTAGTTAAGGTTCTCTAGCATGTCTTGGAGCTGGTGCTATAGCTCTAGGCTGACCTTATCCTTGGGGGTTCCCTACCTTAGTTGGAGCCTTACCAACTGGATTAGAGGCCTCACGCTCGGTCTTCGTGTCCCTCATCCTAGATATATGTGAAAAAGTAAAATATAGGACAATCTGGAAACCAATGCAGAAGCAACACACCATATGAATATAAATGGTGAGATTTTCCTATGAGTGTCCTGTGGCCTCCTGAAGATTTGACACAAATGTCATCATATCCACAAAACCCTTATAGACACTTGCTCTTTTACAAGTGATATCGGTGACACTAGGCTATGATACCAAACTATCACGACCCAAAAACTCAAGTCATGAAAGCACGTACTTTAACACGACAACAGGTAAGCCAAAACTTTAACCCAAAACAAGAATAAACGGGCTCATGTGGAATGGAGACAAATACGAGAAAAATAGTAATATAAAGTGACAACAAGAACAAAATAATACAGAGCATTATAAAATTTTAGAAGAAAAGGACAGAATACACAAAATGGCTCCTCCAAGATCTGGTACGTCCAGTACAAGAGCCAGTATAAACAAAAAATAATAGACAAATACAAAATACACAAAGTAGTCTCTATGTATAGAAAATAAGACTAAAATTAAAAAACAAAGAGATGGATCAGCTCTAGATGGTAAAAGTGCACCCTAATCTTTGATGAACAACTTTGGTCAAAGTCAATGTCAACAATGATTATTCGTGCTAGGATCTTAATTAGGGAAAAAGGAAGTAAAAGTGTGGTATAAGTATCAAAACAAGCAATACTTTGTAGTAATCATAAGACGGCTAAGCTCAATTAAATTTAAAACATAATAAAGTGTGAATCTATACTAAGAGGCAATAAAAATGGACCACTAAACAAATGAGAGATCTTATTTAAATCACTCTAAAGTAGAAGTAAATTTCTAGCTATAACCTAGCTAGACCCCCATAAGCCTAAATGATAGACATAATACAATCAAAACCCAACCAAGTCCCAATAAGCACAATAGGTGCAAATAAGGAATATAATACTAAATAAAGCCAAGTAAAATAGTAATAAATATGAAAACTAGGCAACATGTACAATAAGCATACCATGCACTCCTCCTTCAGCCATAAACATGACTTATACCATTCTCAAATAAGATTTCCAACCATAAATTAGTAATAATAAATTAGAGACTTGAACTAGAAATAATATTTAATAAGTAGAATAACCAGATGCCGAAATCAAATCAGAACTATATATGCACTATGAGATTGCAATCTAATGTGAAGATTCAAACTACTTCTGACTATTTTTTTCTTATTTTAGAAGACTAATTTCCACAAAGTTAAACAAAGTCTCATTCGTCAAGTTAAAGATCACTATTATGGAAAAATTATTAAAATATCAAGGATACTAAAGTTTTGAATATGATATAGGGCTCAAGTCAACCAAGTCTCAATAACCAGACTCTCGAAGTAATCCTATAATCAATTATGTATAAAAGGGACGGTATCCTAACGTAACTTACATTAAAAGAAATGATAATACTAACTATAATTGCCCTGAGCTCAACCTAATAATGTATTTACCAAGCCTAGACTAAGTCATCTAATCAAACCCCAAGGGTCCTTGGTATGTAAGTTAAGTTCTAAAGTAGAGAATCTTCCGGGCCTAAAGGAATCCAAGGTAGATATCAATCCTATAATCCTCTAACCAACTATAAAGCGCAAAATGCCTAATGAACTATTCAAACCCTAATACCCTAAAAGAATTTAGAAAAATACGATGATTGTATGATAAAATAACAGTCTAAAGGATGGTAAGCCTAGCCTAGCTAGATGCTGCCAAAAGTACTTGAAATCTACTAAATTAGAGCTTTTCCCACGACAAGCCCCAACCGTTGCCACTATATCAATATAGTAATCTAGGAATCAAAAGGAGAATAACCACACAAGTTTTGGAAAATTATAATCCCACTCCAAAATCGAGCAAAGAATTATTCGTGGGCCTTTATAGAAAATTTGAAAATTAAAATAGCCATAATGTTCCTCAGGGAATAATAAACTTGTGCTTAAATATTAAGGACCACCAACTCTGTAATTGCTCTAAAAGATCCCCAAATAAAAGTCAAAATGCAAGAACAAATTAGAGAATTATATAAAAATTTTGCCAAGAACTTACGTAGATAAGATCACCAAAATGATCACTTTATTGACCCTTAACTTGTCCTAGCCTTAATTTATATTTCCCCAATAATTAATCGAGCTCTCACAATTAAATATAAGGTTTACACTTAGAAAAATAGAGCTAAAAAATGAAGGGAGAAGTATTTATATCATTCTAGGTCCCATCATCACGATCAAAAGACCCTTATATCAAACGCAGAGAAAGACCAAACCACATCTTCATGAACATAACTGATCCACTGTGAACATGAATGATCCTAGATTGGATAGACTATCACCTTCTTCAAAATATGAAGACCAATACATAATTGCAAGGATCAAGAATCCTTGACCCTTGTGAATGCAGCGAGCAGTTCGTGAATGCGAAGACCATGTTGGTTTGCACTAGGTGTTGGTGCACTAGCTTTTGGTAGGTTGCTAAATCTTTGGATGGGTTCTCGAGATTCATTTGGAATCCCATAAATTCAAACAAACTATCTTACCTCATTAAAACCAACATTATAAACTTAGCGGGACCATAAAAATTTCTAATAGAGGTCATTTTGATAAAAAGTGGGTCCTATTCACAATGTTCCCTTTTAATGAATTTCTAACCAATACCCCAAAACAAACCCAAGAGCCTTAATATCCAAACAAAAAGTCTGTATAGAGTGAAATCTACATTACTGAGCTACTAAAATTTTCACACCTGCTCGAGGCTGTTTGCATAAGTTTTGGCCAAGGACCATTTTCTCTACCATAGAAACTCCAAAAAGGTGAATTGATGTAAAACTAAAAAAACTACCAGAGAAACAAACTCTCAGTGACAACAAGTCATAGATAACTTGAGAAAGCTATAGGAAAGCTCTAAAGAAAGAAAAAGAACAAAAAAGTAGTTAATAATCTACAGGGTCATTACATCCACTTCCTTAAAAATAGAGATCTATAAATATTGACCTGCGATGAACTACGAAAAAGAAAAATATTGCCTTCAGCACAGAATTACCAAAAAGTTAAAAAGAAATTAATGATTAAAAAGAAATGACTACTTGAGAAAAAGTGGACGATATGTCACAATCCAATTTCTCGGGTCATGATGGCACCTACTATCATCCACCGGTAGGCAAGCCAAACTTGTAGTCCAAAATGGCTAGTAACGGATGACTCAAATAGATAAAGGAAAGAATGCAGAATATCGAAAATACAAGATCAGTTACATAATATAATCCCAAGACCTTGTGGTATAAGTACAAGAGATGCTAATATAACTAGAGTACAAATGAATACACTGAGATAACTTATCGCCGAATATAATATAGAGACTAGTCTAATACATAAGATAGAGATAAGTAATAATTTTAATGTTAGGAGCTCACTTTAAGTCTCTGAAACATGGTTGCTCTGCACGACGCACATATTAACAGTGATAACCTGTACAACATATAAATTGAATGGAGAACTAAATCCAAATATCCATCAACATTATCAGACAACTAATGTGATAATAAGGATAAACTACCTTAATCATGTCCGAGGGACTTACATATTAAGACTAAGGAATAGAAAGAATGCTCTATCTTATTCTTGCTATACTTAGGAATCTCAAAATTATACCATATATCATTGGCTAATAGACCAAGTAAAAGTGGAAGGAAGATTCGTATATTCATACAAGGAAAAGGAGCAAGTATATAATCCAAGTAGATGAAAGAAAGAAGGAATATACAGTAATACCATAGTAGATGTATTATGTGCCCCCTCTTCCCCAGGCTCAGAAGGTTCAATTAATAAATAAGGTATTGTGATCACCTATGCCTATGCAACCCCTGTATATACAAATAGATATATACACATACTGGTGATAGGCTATATGCATGAAAGATTAATGCAATATAATTCACGAAAACGCAAACATCATCATCATAACCATCCTTATCATTATGAAAATCATAATCATCCTCATCATAATTATCCTTTGACTTTGTCATGTATATATATTTATCGTACGCAGGGCTAGCCGGACATAAACTAGTAGATGTACACATAGGCACATCAATATAATGATCTCTTTTCCTTGCTGGGTATTAATATCATCATCACAATATACTCTAGTGTTGCCAGGTATCAAAATCGTCATCAAAATATTCTACAGCTTTTCCGGGTCTCATCATAATATCCTTCAGACTTTATAAGTATCATTATATCCAAATCAATGTTAATAATAGAGAGTAAGCCCCATAAGGGCTAAAGTAAAGTGCAAGCCCCACGAGGGCTAAAGTAAATAACAAGCCCCAAAAGGGCTAAAGTAAATAAACATAAAAAGAGAAATAGGGTGGAGAATGCTTTCATAATTCATCGTTTATCATCAAAATCACATTACTAATAAGCATGTATACATAACATGAATATTATTACAACCATCACCTTTATTTAGAATTTATATTATCAATCCAACATCTTACTCCGTCCCATATTAGAGAGATATATATTAGGATATGATTGGTGTATACGATTAAGCCGTGGCTAAGAGAGTGTAATTCCATAAGTTTGTTGCCTAGAGTGAACTTTGAGACTAAATCATCACAAAAGTATCGCAAGAGTAAGAATATCTCATGATGGAATAATTAGTAGTATCAATTCATAAACTAGAACTTATCTCACTCAAGTCTTTAAAACATCATTATTAACCTTTTTTTCATTTGAGTTATTCAATAAACAGGCATTTATTATTATGAAGAAATCCATTTTAAAGTAGAAAGTGGGATTTAACACTTGGTTAGTGACAATAATAATAAGATTATAATCTAATTGGAATAGTATCAATCATCAATGCAATGATCATGAATATACCAAATCTATGCATGCAATTACCAGTATTAATACAATGGAACCACAAACATTAGTATATCAATAAACTACAATCATATCCTTTACAAGGATAAACACTTTTTGGATGGTCAACTCATATCATAACACGGCCTTGGGCCTAATAATGTGTCCGAAATAGTTATAACATCCTAATTATCGCCTTCAGCCCATATACATATTCGAAACCCATATCAATAATCATCTCTATAAATCATTTCATATCTATAAACCATAGCATATTCACGAGGCATAACATCTCTAGAAACTATTAAACATATCTATTATCATCTCACATATAGGAGGCACAATGCATAAATAAAGCATATCTCCTAATTATGTGGCATATCACATCTATAATATGTCTCATTTCTATAGGTCATATATCATAACTATGAGAAATATCATCTCTATAGGACAATTATCATATCTAAGAGGAAGTAACATCTCTAATGGCCTTTAATCATAATCTGGGGAAAGTCATCATAATTTACCAATCCATGAAGTAAACTTATTCTAAAGTCACAATAGTCTCAACTAGGCCTAATATTCGCAACTAAGTCCACGAAGGCTAAGACAAGTCTTAGCCTAAGGTTGGCCAGAAGAACCCACTTCTAATCCTCAATTTCCATATTTAAGCAATTTATACCCCATACTAGGATAAGGTATCTATTTCAACTTTTTGATGTCAAGTAAGCCTTAACAATTCCTAAGACAGGAACTTTGTCTAGAAACATGAGTATTTAAGTAAACACCACCTAATTAAGGTTTCAGGATAACCACAATATCTCAAACAAGGTTAAATATACTAACCACACTTTCAATGTTAAAACCAGATCCTAAACCTAGCATTATATCATATCCATGCTACAAATTAGTTCAATCTAGGGAGAAGGCAATAGGATCCAAATAGGGTATCAAGCATTTCAATTTATGAGTCAAAACCCTCATCTAAACCCCAACTTAAATCTTTAATACCAAGTTAATCTACCCATAATAAAACTTAATAGTCACATTCATACGTAATACATAACACGCATCATCTTTCCAAGAAGAGAAGACAAAAGCCTACCACAAAGCCGAACCAAAAATACTTATATCATTCACCAAATGTACATCTTTATTTCATAATCCCAAAATTCTATCACACTATAAAAATCATAATCAACTCATCAATACGTGAATAACGATTCCCATATTAAACCATTGTGCTTTAGATCCAAAGACGATACCAAAAACCCCAACTGGGTTCCACTTATAGAAATCACATTTCCGAGGTCAACCCAATGTTCATACATGATCAAGTAATCATAACCCTCAAGTAATAGGTAAGAACCAAGAAAACTTTGAGCTAAAATCAAGCCCTAAGTTATTTGGGGTTTTCGGTAGAGAACGAAGAAAATTCACCTAGGAATCTATGAAATCTTATCTTGATTTGGATGATAATCACAATAATGGACATTAAACAAAACCCAAGTCACCCACAAGACTCAATTTTTTGTCATTATATCCATTTAGGGTTTTTAGGTCTCATAGATAAAGTGAAAATGGCTAAAATTGCGACATTGGGGTCTATTTATACCCCTACAGGTAAAAAGTTGTTGCTATCGCCATCCCTTGGATTATGATAGCCGAGGGTGACTTACACCCATTGCAATCACAGCATCTTCCTATTACACAAGATATTTGTTGAAATTTGGGATTTCATTCAACTTTCGACCAATGCTCGGGACTCGTTTGGAATCCAATTTTTGCAAATGAACTACGTAGCCACACTAAATTTGATGTTTTGAACTCAATGAAAAAGTCATATTTTTCATCGGAGGTCATTTTGACCAGACGTGGGTCCCATAATTATATTACAAATTATTTAACTTTCTGATTATTGGGTTAAAATAAGGTTGAGTGCATCAAAACCCAAACCAAAGGTCTACCTAACCTAAACTCGATAGCTGCTGGCATAGCTAGAATTTGCATTTGATATCATTTTACTAATGTCCTCACTCAGTGGCCATTTGGAACCAACAAAGACTTCTAAATAGGGAATTGGCTTTAAAAACCATATAAGCTGCTGGGCAACCAAACTGTCATCGTAGCAAGACATAAATGACTTGGTGCTATTATGGAAAAGCCCTAATGTTAAAAATAAGTGGAAACATGAAAAATAACGTGAAAGGTCATTACACGATATTTCACTTGTAGAACTTAGTCATATCAAACTAAGCCGCCCTAAGGTCAAGAAGAAAAATTTCTAAAAGAATAGTAATCCTTAAATCTTCAGAGATTGAAGTGATGAAGATGTCTCAAATAATAAATAGACTAAAATGAAAAACACCTATGTCATAACCATAGGTGAATCAAGAGAGGTAAGGTTCTCTATCTGTCAGAACTATATAGATCTACAAGATTTCCTTGACATAGCCATAAATGATATTAAAAAGGTAATTGATGCTAAAACCACATCCCAAACATAACATTATATCAAATCCATGCTACGAATTAGTTCAATCTAGTGAGAAGGAAATTAGATTCGAAAAGGGTATTAAACATTTAAACTTACGGGTCAAAACCCTCTTTAAAACCTCAACGTCAATCTTCAATACTAGGTCAATCTACCCATAATCAAACTTAACATTTAGATTCATATAGAATATAGAACACACATTATCTTTTAGAGAAGAGTAAATAGATTCCTACCTTAAACCGGAATCACAAATCCTTACAGCATTCACCAAACATCTTTCTTAACTTCCCACTCCAAAAATGCCATCACACTATCAAAATCATAATCTACTCATCAATACAAGAATAACTATACCCATATTGCATAATTTTGCTTCAGGTCGAAAAACAAATCCAAGAACCCCAAGTGGCTACCACTTACAGAAAACATATTTTCGAGGTCAACCCAATATTCAAATATGATCAAATAATCATAACCTAGAGAAATGGGTAAAAATCTAGCAAATGTTGGGTTAAAATCAAGCCCTAAGTGATTTGGATATTTGGGTCAAGAAATCAGAAAATTCACCAAGGAATAGATGAAATCTAACCTTGATTCAGATGATAATCACGATAATATATGTTAAACAAGCCCTCAAGTCACCGACAAGACTCAATTTTGAGTCACAATACCCATTTAGAGTTTTTACATTTTAAGGATGAAGAGAAAATCACGCAAATTGCAACATTACGGACTATTTATACCTCCACAGGTAAAAAGATGTCGCTATCACCATCATTTAGGTTATGACCGCCAAAGGGGGATCGCATACACCCTGTGCAATTGAGACATCCCCCTATTTTACCAAATATCAGCTGAAACTTGATATTTCCTCCAAGTTTTGTCCAATGCCTCGGGACTCATCCGTAATCCAATTTTTCCAAATGAACTATGATACCATATTGAATTCAAAGTTCCAGATGTAATGGCAAAGTCATATTTTCCATCCGAGGTTATTTTTCAGCAAATATGGGTCCTACACCTATTTTTCTAATTTTTCTAATTTTTGACCAATAGGTTGAAATGTGCTTGAGTGCATCAAAACCCAAACCAAAGTCTACCAAATCTAAAATCGATATTTTGGAGTTACAAAAGCAGTCAGAATTTGCATCCAAGATAATTTTTACTAAAGTTTTTGCTCAGTGGATATTTGGAACGAATGAAGACTTCAAAATAGGAAATTGACTCTAAAATCAATACGAACTACCTAGTAAAAAAATTGTTAGTCTCAGCAAGTCATAAATGACTTGGGATAGCTATGGGAAATCCCCAATGGGAAAAATAAGTAGAAATATGAAAAATGACCTACGGATTATTAAAATATCTACTACTAAAAGGACTTTCATCCCCAAAACTCAACAAATAGTAAAAAGCTCAAAAGCTCAAAAGGATGAGGTACTAGGCCCGTATGCTACAAGCATGACTTCTCAAATAACCTTAATAGAGAGAGAACACTTCAAGGGGTTTCACTACTCAATCTCTTTTCTACCAACACTCTCACTTTACTTAGAAACAACCAAAACTTAGCTTCAACCACTGACTAACCACCAATTGAACTGAAAAGTTTGATACCTGCAAATATGAACCACAATACACTGATACTATCTCGATACCCGCACAAATCAACAACGCCTTACCAAAGACAAACCAACCAAAGGTGTGAGTCATACAACCGACCCCAAATTCAAATATCACCTTTTTTACCATTCTTTATATGCTATCTACTCTAAACAAGAAGGAAAATATCTTTAGCCTTGTCCACTCAATCATTCTAGAGAACTGGAAAATTAAAGCAAATTCGCTAAAAGTCCATACGACAAACATGAGACTAAGATCATGATACGCTATTTGGGCATACAAATAGAGTTAATTAAGGAGAGAAATATGTGCCAATACTGCATCTAGTCTGGATGGTAATCCAAACTGGAATCCAGAAGATCAAGGTAGAACTTCTCATTACTGAATGATTCGCTCCAGGATGTCCCATCAACTGGGAATGAAACCATATTGAATCCAACTCAAGCATACTACTTCTGCTGAGTATATTATCTAAAATTTCCAACGAAGACTGATGACTCATGGTCAAAAATGAAAGAACCACTACCGTGTCCATGGTCTATCATCTAGAAACTTTTCAACTATAATCTAACCAAAGTCATAAAGATTGAATAGGCATCCACGGAGTAGGCTCAACTAGCCTTTAAATGAAATATAAATCGAGCCAAATCCAAAATAAAGGTTGCACTTTTATTTACATCTCCACGCTAAAATCTCAACATCAAGGCTGAACTAGTCGGTCTCGACTGCCTAAGCCAAAGAAGATGGGTAGATATCAATACTTCAAATATATCATAATTTCTAAATCGCCATCCTAACGCATCAAATCTATAATTAAGCCAACATATTCATACCAAGGTTAAATACTCATATCAATCATTCTATTTGAATCAGACATATCTGTACTAGATCATGATGAGCCAAAATCAAAACAAAACTGAAGAAAAAAAATTGCAATAGAGAATAATCACCGACTGAAAACTCAGGAGATCCACTCTCTATCAGTTGGTGGGCATGAACTATCAAAGCATACTTAAGAACGCCCCAAGGATGCAAACCACACTAGTGATGGCAAAAACTCTAGCAACTCAGGAAATGCTACTCAAGCTAGAAACTAACCAATTGAATACTCCATCTCGATAATTAATAGACATAGGCTCATCTCAATGAGGAGAATACTCCATCAAGCCTCATTAGGCCGAACAAATTTTGAAATGGTGATTTCCTGCATCCACCTAAGTAGGAAAATTATCACTCGATCCATCTATGAATCACATTATCAAAGAATAAAAATATCAATCTTGAAACTAAGGTCAATGTCAAGACAACCACAAAAAAAATCAAACAACTTAAGACAAAGAATATAAACTTTGCATACTTAAGAAGCAATCATAGGAAAGGCCATCTGCCTCTATATTGCTAACTCCATGGAAGACAAGAATGATATCATAGTGAGAATGCAACATCTTATCTCCATACTAATATTAAGGGAAAATCATCAAAATGAGATGAATCCAACTAATCTTTTCTTCTGGCATTCACCATTTTGGCAAGAATGGCCTTGATTTCGTGATTTAACACCTCTACTTGCCCACTAGTTTGTGGGTTGTAAGGAGTTGCTACATGGTGTTGTTTTACTCCGTACTTTGCCATCACAGACCTGAAGACTTTATAGTAGAAATGGGATCCCCCATCATTTATGACTGTTCTTGGTACTCCAAAGCGGGAGAATATGTTCTTTTTTAGAAATGCCACAACTCTTTTTCCTTCATTGTCAGCCAACACCACAACTTCTACCCATTTCGATACATAGTCTACAGCTACTAGTATGTATTTTAACCCATACGAGCTTACAAATGGGCCCATGAAGTCAATGCCCCATACATCAACTAACTCTACTTCCATCATCTAGGATATTGGCATCTCATAGCATTTGGAGATTGATTCTTGTCTCTGACATTGGTCAATCTACGAACAATCTCATATGCATCTCTAAATAGTGTGGGCCAATAGGAACCACTCTGCATTACTTTTTGAGCAGTGTTTACAAATGCTTCCAAAATATTCAGCATCTTCACATCTGGTACACAACGCCTAATAACACCATCTGCACATCATCGAGAAAGATAGGGCTCATCCCAAAAATACTGGGTAACATCACGAAGGAACTTTTTCCTTTGATGAAAGGAAAGATTCTCTGGCATCACCTCACTTACCATGTAGTTTGTGAAATTAGCATACCACGAAATCTGCTCAAACTTAGCAGCTAGTATATTTTTATCCAAAAAGGAATCATCATTATCTAATTTGTCCTTGATTGCTTGTGTGCATTCAATTTTGGATAAGTGATCAGCCACCTGATTTTTGCAACCCTTGGGATACCTTACCTCAAAGTCAAATTCTTGAAGTAACAATACCCACCGGATCAATCTTGGCTTCACATCTTTCTTAGCCATTAAGTACCTCAAAGCTGCATAATCTATGTGGACCATCACCTTAGTTCTTAGCAAATACACCCTGAATTTCTTAAAGGCGTAAACCACAGCCAGAAGTTCTTGTTCAGTGACAGTGTAGTTCTTTTAAGCCCCATTCAGGGATTTGCTGGCATAGTAAATTGGATGAAAAAACTTATCCTTTTTCTTACTGAACACAGCTCCAAGCGCTACCCCGCTAGCATCGGACATTAGTTCAAATGGATTTGTCTAGTCGGGAGATATAATAACTAGAGCCTCCACTAACTTTAGCTTAATGCATTCAAACTCCTACCTGCAGTCATCATCAAAAGAGAACTTGGCCTTTTTTTCAAGAAGTTTGCACAATGGGTTCGCAACCTTTGAGAAATCCTTTATAAATCTGCGATAGAATCCTGCATGTCCAAGAAAGCTACGTAACCCTTTTTACAGAGATGGGGGGATGTAGTTTCTCGATAGCCTCTACTTTGGCCTTATCCACCTCAATACCTTTAACAAAAATTTTATGACCAAGAACAATGCCCTCTTTCAACATGAAATGGCATTTTTCCCAATTAAGGACCAGGTTAAACTCTTCACACCGCTATAATGCTTGACTTAGATTCAGCAAGCATAAGTTAAAGAAATCTCCAACCACTGAAAAATCATCCATAAACACCGCCAAGGTGTCTTCAACCATATTAGAGAAAATTGACATCATGCACCTCTGGAATGTAGCCGGTGCATTACATAATCCAAAGGGCATCCTTTTAAAAGCAAATATGCCATATGGGCACGTGAACATTGTTTTCTCCTGATCCTCACGAGCAATGGAGATCTGATTATACCCAGAATTCCTATCCAAAAAACAGTTCCAGCCTCTGCCTGCCAATCGATCAAGCATCTAATCTATGAATGGCATTGGAAAGTGATCTTTTAGTGACCACAAATTTAGCTTTCGGTAGTACATACACACCCTCCAACCTGTGACAGGCCTGATTAGAATTAGCTTGTTCTTCTTGTTGGCCACTACCGTCATGCCCCTTTTCTTTGGTACACACTTACAGGGCTCACCCATTTACTATCTGAGATTGGGTACACCACCCCTATATCTAGCTACTTGATGATTTCTTTCTTCACCACCTCTTGTATAGGTAGCTTTAGGAGATGCTGATGCTCAATAGTGGATACAAAATCTTCCTCTAACTGAATCTTATGCATACATATGCCAGGAGGAATACCAATGATAACTGAAATAGTCCAACCAATAGCTCTCTTGTATCTCTTAACAATAGAGATGAGAGCTTCCACCTACTTTTCACCGAGATGAGCAACAACAATAACTGGCAGCGTATTTCCACTACCCAAGAACACATACCTCAGATGACTAGGTAGCTCCTTCAAGTCTAACATTAGTGGCTCTTCAATAGATGGCTTCGCCGGTGGTGAAGGCCAATTCTTAAGGTCAAGATCTAGCTTCTTGGGGCCATAAGAATATGACCCCATTCCTGTCAAACCATATAAAATTTCTTTGTACTCATCAATATCCTCACGCTCAAAGTTCACGAGCACAACAGCCAATGGCTCAAAAGTAAACTGCTCCTCCAATGATAATTCCAACTCTTCCGAATAATAAATATCAACTATACAAAACACGTTCATTTCATTGGGCTACTTCATCAATTTCCATACATCAAAGTGTACCACTTTATTGTTCATCCAAAATAAAAGCTCATTTGCTTGCAGGTCAATAAGCATACATCTGGTTGTGAGGAAAGGTCGACCCAAGATTATAGGCACCTCGAAGTTCACCTCACAATCTAAAATAACAAAATCTGAAGAAAAAATGAAGGTAGCCACCTTTACTAACATATCATACAGAACGCCAACAAGCTATTTTACCAATCTATCTGCCATTACAAGACATATGTTTGTTTGTGTAGGATCTCTCAACCCCAACTGTTTATAAATGGCTAGCGGTATAAAATTAATTCTAGCCTCGAGATTACATAAGGCCTTGGCAAAATTGAAAGACCCAACCGTGCAAGGAATAGTGAAAACACCCGAATCTGCCTTCTTTTATACTAAGGACCTTGTGGCAATCGCACTGGAATGATGGAAATTATCTACTAGTTCATAGATTGCTGCCCTTTTCTTTGTCAAATTGTCCTTCATGAATTTGGCATACCTTGGCATCTGATCAAGTGCCTGCACCAAAGGCACATTTATAGTCAGCTTCTTCAGCATGGTGATGACTTTACTGAACTTAGTATAATTGACCTTCTTCTTCAATCTCTAAGGAAAAGGGGTGGTGGCTTTGGAAGAGTTTTCTCCACCACTCCCTTTTCATTGTGCTTCCCATTATCAATCTTTTCAGACTGCTGACAACTAGGTGTGGTATCATGAATGACCTCATCCTGATTTTCAACTTCTACAGAATCATCATAATCTACTTCAACATCATTCTTGTCCATACAATCAATCTCAGACTTACCCTTAGATGAATTTTCCAACACCTTACAACTCCTGGTAGTAATGGCCAAACATGATCCATCTTTCCTTAGATTTTGCACAGTGTGACTTGGTAAAGTTCCATCTTTTCTTTGATTGAATGCCACCAATAATTGACTCATTTTCTGTTCCAACTATTTTATTGAAGTGTAATGCGAGTCAACCAATTGATTCATTGAGGACAAATCATTTTTTATGCTAGCTACTCCCATGTTGGTTGCCTTCACTTTTTTCAATAGCTTGGCTATTAGGTCCTCCATGGACATCTTCCCAGAGCTAGATGCAGCAGCTTCACAATATCCAGGAGGGACATACAAACTGCTCCTGTCATTCTTATTCTTCCAATTCCCTTGGTATCGGTCCTTGTATCCAAAATTTTCATAATAGTTCCAACCTTGGTTTCCTTGGACACTACCTCGAAAACCCCCCTGATTGTTTAAGTAATTTGCTTCCTCTTCGTAATCGGTGTCAACTCTTCCGTGTGATGCAACAACTTTAACCTTCTATGTCTTCCCTGATAATAAATGCTTAGTGACAAAGTCCATCTGCATTTTTATGTGACCCATATCTTGGTCATGTTCCTCTTTCCTTTACCTCTGTTCTACAGTCATACCAATAGATACAGTAGAGCTTGTTACCTCAGAATCCCTTTTATGCCAAGCTCTACTCTGCTTTGTCATACAATCTAGAATCTCAGATACCTCAATAAAGGTAAGATCCATGAATGACCCACCTACAATATTATCTACCACTGGCTTGGTCACTGAATTCAATGTTCTATATAATATCTCCATCAAATGGACATTTGTCATCTGATGATTTGGGCACCGCATAAGCTTCTTCTTGAACCTCTCCTAAGTCTCGTGGAGAGCCTCAGTTGGAAGCTATCTAAAATTGCTTTTCATATCTCTCAATTGTGCTCTCTTGGATGACAGAAAGAATCTTTCAAGGAAAGTGTCGTACAGTTACCTCCAATTTATGATAGAGTCGGGATTTAGCCCATTCAACCATTAAGTTGCTTCTCCAGATAGAGACAATGGTAATAGGTGCAGACAAATTGCATTCTGACCAACTCCCAGATTCTTAAATAACTTGCATGTTGAGATAAAATTAATAAGATGCATATTCGGACCGTCGGCTGCAAGTCTACCAAATAACCTTTTGAGTTGCAGCAGCTGGATCATATTGCTAGTAATGTTAAACTTGTCTCCGAGTGCTAAGGCGGAGGAATAATAGCCCCTGTGGCACCAGCCCCATCCAGTTCATCATTAAAAGCAAACTGTACAGCTCTGTGTTTGGGTTTCATTCTAGCATGGCGATCTCTGTTGACAGGTGCATCCAGATCATCTGCATGCCTTGGATTTAATAGGTCATCATCACCTAGATCTTCGTCATCAGGATTTGGGGCCCGACCTGGGTTATCAGCGTTCTACTGATTTACTTATGCAGCTACCAATACAGCTAACCTAGCCTGCTCCTGTGAGCAATTATTCTTTTAGGGTCTCGTTGTGCATCCATTATGCCAATGATATGTGGTTCAGGATTTATAGGTAATAATGGTTGACCCGATCTCCGTGTATTTGGCATACACAAGAGTCAGCCTTTTCAAAGCAAAAACAACAAACAAAAAGTAAAGTTTGAGAATCTTTGACCAAAGGGTCTATTAACTATCACAAACTTAGTTGAAAACCATATTCCTCGGTAACGGTGCCAAAATTTGATACGCCCAAATTACAACTCTCTTACGAGAATGTAAGCGGTCGTTTTCAAATATAGAACCCAACTCGGTTGGGTGTTGAATCCCATATGGAATACTGCACTCACTAAGTATTGTAATTGTTATTAGACTATTGATCAAAGTTTCCTAACCAAAATGGGGGTTTGGTTTCTCTTTAATTTGTAAAATGATAAATTGTAACAAGATTCGTTCAACTAATGATTTTATCCTTATTTTGTAACTTTATGAGATTAATCAAACCAGGGTTATGATCACCAAAATGCCAGCATCATTTGGGTTGTGAATTATTCATGAATTCCACTTAACAAATTCAATTGCAAAAAATGTTAAATCCTATTCTATAGCCATTAGTTTCTCAACCTAAATGGATAAATTATCCTATAATTCTCTCAAACTCATGGGATGCCTTATTCTTTCAACCTAGTTCTCATGTAAGCTAATCCTATTAGGGCATTATCTATTACTCTAAAGGTTAAGGCCCTTAGAATTCATGTAAACACCTTCGTTTCCACACAAACACTTTCCTCTCAGACAAGTGGTGTTCTAGGTATTACTCTTCAAGTTTGCAACCAAGAAAATTCATAAAATTAAATAAAGGTGTATGCAATGTTATTCAATTATGGAACTCAAATTTATTCCCAACCCATAGGTGCATTTCACATTAAGGATCCCATAACCCTACTTATGAGATTTAGCCACAACACTCCATAGAAGATAAAGAATTCATTCTTGTATTATTCATAAATAAATGGAATGTCTACTTACAAAGAATCCGAAGAATCAGTTCTTGAATCTTCAATGATCAGTTATTTGATACTAAAATTCCCCAAAGTACTAGGATACCAAGAAGTTTAATAGATGAGAAGAAAACTTGTAAAAGGTAAAAGATGCATTCTTAACCCTAAAAGTTCATATTTATATCCCAGCTAAAAAAAAGAATTAAAAATTTAAAAACAGAAAAACCGCATCCCATTTGACAGTCCATATGACAGACCATCCAAGATCTGATAGTCCACCATCTTTCCCGTTACTCAACTCATCCGAATGACAGTTTCTGGATAACATCTAATGGTACACCTGGCGGTCCATCGATGGACTAACGGTCTGCAATCTTTACCGTTATGGAGTCCATTTGGAAGTCAGCTTCTGGATAAGAACTGACGAATCACCTGGCGGTTCACTGATGGACTGACGGTCCGCCATCTTTACAGTTGCAGAGTTATTTTTGAAGATAGCTTCTGGATAAAAACTGAAGGTATACCTGGCAGTCCTTCGATGGAATGATGGTCCGCCATCTTTACCGTCATGGAGTCCTTTTGGAAGGCAGCTTTTGGATAAGAGCTGATGGCTAGTATGGTGGTCTGTCCCATGTCTGACGGTTCATCATTTTGACCGTCAATTCTCTTTTTTGCTACTTTTTCCAGTTTTCTTTTGTGGTTATCTCCTTTCATTGAAACACTAAGAAACTTCATTAAATATCACTTTGGTTGCTTGAAAATATACAATTTTCCTAAGAAAATGATGCTAAATGTTTCGTAAATCACCAAAACATCAATATGCTGTAGGTAAAGATGAACTCTACTGGAAGGATTCTTATGCCTCGATAAAATGCTAATATGACAATACCAAGGTAATGGCCTCTTGCAGCCACCTCTATAAGTCTCAATACATACTCTATCTATGGCTCTCGAACAACCAAAAACCTAAAAAAAGAAAGACCCAGCTGCTATCAAGTGTTTTTACACCAAATAGAGTGGTGATGTTGATCCTCTAATTGATCTATGCACTATACCTTGCTCAAAGGGATACAACATAGAAAAATTCCCGGCCCACTCGAGAAATCCAATCTAGTACTTAGAACCTAGTAAAGAAATCTAATAAACACCAATAGACCCAACTTGGGTCTGAGAACTTCTTAAAGAATCAAATGTCATCCACGTCTAGGTTGGATTTTCAACATAACTCTAACCCCCTATACAAAAACTAAAACGCTGAAGTAGTGAAAATTTTTACTGATGCCTATGTTGGACCTAAATCTTTTGCTGATGCTAAATATGTTCGATATCCATCTCTAACAACTCTAATTTGATACTGTGATGTAACTTTAAAAGAACATATTAATGTATCCTATACATCTATCGACCATCTTATATCTCCCATTAGGGATAGAGTAGTGATAAAGAATATGTTTAAGATTCAAAGAAATGTGAAAACATGAGATAGAGTCATGAAATGAATTTCGTAAGAATTGCATTGTAGACTCCCTAAGATAGGTTAAGGACATCTCCACACTGATTTGTAAGACTCTACTAAACTCTTAGCTCTTATACTAATGTATCGGTGAAGCCTAGAATTCAATACAAATTTGTAAGGACCTAATTTCTAAGATTATGATAGTGTCTTTCATAACCCACAGGTAGACAAACCAAACACCTAGTCTAAAATAACTAGTAAAAGACTACTAAAATTGATAAAGGAAAGAATGTGGAATATATAATATAAAATATCAATTATACATCATAATCCCAAAACCTGGTGGTATTAGTATGAGAGATGATAATATAATAAGATTATAAAGTAAAGTACAAAACAATACATAGATATAAATTATATCTGAATAAAACATAGAGACTAGTATAATACATAAGAGAGAGAAAAGTAATAATCCAAAAGTTAGGAGATTAGTCTAAGTCTTTGGACCATGGCTGCTTCACACGATGCACACATAACTGGTGATAAACCTGTACTATACTCTGCAGGCTGCAGAAGTTTAGTATGAGTACTAAATAAATGGTACTCACTAGGCAACTTCTAACTGAGCTTCAAAGATCAAGAAGACATATACAACATATAAAAAAAAAGAACTACACCTAAATATCCAGCAACAATAAAAGACAGTCAATAAGTTAATAAGGACAAACTATCCTATTCATATTTAAGAGACTAACATATTAGGGTTAAGGGAGTAGTATGAATGCTCTATCTTATTCCAGCCATACTTAGGAATCTCAACACTACATTGCATATCACTAGCCAATATACTAAGTAAAATCAGAAGAAAGATACATATATTTATATAAGGTTAAGTAATAAACCTATAATCAAAGTAAATGAATAAAAAGATGAATATACAATAATACCATAGATACATATATCTAAGTATGCACACGCACACACATATATATATAATTATTTAACCAAGGTCTACTTAAAGTACAATCCAGATCATAACACTAGCTATTTAAGATCTCGTAATCATAGTAGTATCTAGTTCTAGAATACTCAAGGTTCTAATCCATATATAAAGTCATCAAAAGATCATACATAATAATGTAATCATAAGATAAAAGAGGTCGGAATCATACCTCAAGTCTCAATACTAAATCAATGACAAATCTGCCCTAAACTAGCCATAAAATTGATCATGACAATGATAATAACAAGGATAATAATAATGTCAAAAACAATGTGAGGAATTGGCTATTTTGGAAAACCAAGTACCTCGCCAAGCAGAAACACTTTAGATTTTTTGAACATTAGAAAAATTTCCTAGATTTTTGGTTTCTTGACTTCATACTACTAGGGTTAGTAATCGTATGATGGGGTATGGTCTTAGTCGTAACTAGTGTTGGTTGGTAAGTCGGATTGGTTTCTTATGTGGGCATAACTTGGGTGGATACAAGTTACATGGTTGGTGATGGTTCGTATGGTTTGGTTTTTCCATCACTTAATCTCAAACTTGGCAACTTAACTTGGATCTGAGTGTGAGTGGCTCACCATGAGACATAAGATAGGGTATGAGTTTACCATTCACTCATCTGGTGGACAGTGTCTAAATCCTCTTTGATTTCTATTTTGTGGTAGGTATAGGTCAATGGTACATGTTGTATGATCAGATACAACTTGGTTTGGATGGTTGTATGTTGGCAGTGTTGGGGTCGAAGGAGAAGCATAAGGTATAGGGAGGTCGTACCCTCCTGCTAGATTTTTAAACAGTTAAATAGGGGTAATCAGGATATTTCCCCACTTAAATTATTAAGTCCCAATGACTTATAACTCTTTTGGGACATCATTTACCCTAATATTCTAATCTTAAGCACTTAGAAACTCTCTCAAATTCTCTCTAAGGCTCTTGGGTAAAAGAACGCTAATGTTTTATCCAGAGAAAACTGTATGGGTGATTTCTCTCCTTCATATTTGTAATATAAAGAAAGATACTTCTCCCTCATTGTTAGTTTCAACTAAACGCATATTTTGTTAATTGTTTTTATAGCATAATTATTGTATGGTTTTTTGTTTTCAAATATATGTTAGGGGTTCTGGTTGTAAATGCTTGATTATGATTTCCCCATGTTTTAATTATGGATTTACATGCTTTAATGGTGTTTTGGAAAATTGGTTGCATGGGAATGGTTAATTGGTAATTAGTTTTAGTTTTGGAAACACTATGCCTCCACATGTTTGATAAAATGTATATAAGAATACTTTTACTATATTGTTGGACTTTTAATGGAACTATTGCAGGGTATAACTTAGTAATGTAACCCTAAATAGCATAAGTCATTAAAATTATTTGGAATGGTTAACTGGTAAGGTCATGGTGGTAATGGTTATGGTTAACTAATCATTCCTTATGGGGTACAAGGGAATCCCCCAACTGAACCTAATTATAAAACACTTCTGTATAAGGGAATCCCTTAATCTTTGAAAGGTTGGTTAAGGACATTGCTTGAATGCTAAAGTCGGTTTGACGATACCACAACTTATAGACTTTGTAAATAACAAATTGAATGATGGTTTTGGTTATGTGGTAATGGTTTTATTAGGCAATAATGAGGGGATCTAATAACTAACCGTCAATATATGAGTCTAATGGACGAGCACTGGAAACTAATATTTGCCAGCATAAGGATTTGGTCATGATGACCGTATGGGGCACATAGGAGTCCCCTAAGTAATAATCATATATGTATATATAACATAGAGAACAAAGGGTAATTGGTATTCCCCTACTCTTATGGTATTTTAGTTCATTTAGCTACACATATCGGGGCCCATTCAGGGTGTTACGCTGGATCCAGATAGCTTATGGGTGGTTCTAGGATGATTAAGCTATACATACTAAGGTTACTGGTTTTAAATGCATGCTAAACCCGATTCGTTCTTCCCAGCATGGTTACATATATATGTATGCGTGTATGTAAGGTTGTGAATGCATATTATTGGCTTACTGTTATTTAAAAGTTGGAATTATATGATCCTTATCCTAAGTAGTTGCTAGTGTTTACCTATTAATCCGTCTTTGAGCGGCTCTATCCCTACGCTATATAGGAGCCGACCATTCTACTCCTTCTACTTAGTGATAGGATTTGGGATGATTTACTGGATTGAAATGCTGAGCTTCCTTATTCTAAAAGGCTCCATTTCACAACATAGATATCTTTACATACTTTGGTCATTTTATGGAAATTGGTTTTGGCTATGGTTGGGAAGCATGTCCCAATTAGATATTGTTTTTCCTTTGGTTAGAGACTTTATGGAACTACTATGGGTTGGAATGGGTGGTGTCAGTTTTGGTGTCACCCTTAGTATTGGCATTTGTATTGGCTGTTATACCATATGAATAAATTTATGATTGTTCCATCCTTTTATGCTATGTTGTGGGCAAGAATTCAATTTTTATATTAGTTTGGTCATGGCTTTTAGTTGGTATTTGATGGTTGGACTTGATTGGGTTGGTGATGATTTTAGACCTATCCCAAAGTTTGGATCTATAATCAACACTATCATGTTATACATTCAAAATCCATCCAACTCAGGGTATGTATATTTAGAGGTTGGGTAATGGGGATGGTCCCCAGTCCTAGTTGTAATTGGGATGCCTATTACAATAAGGTCCTGCTTTGAGTCATGTGAAGTTAGTATCAGAGCTTTGGGATGGTCAATTAGGAGTCCACAAAGTCGTGTTGAGTAAAGTCTCTTTTAAGGGTATGTGGCACTCCATAATCATAAGGTATATGCTGTAAGGCATTTAGGAAATGTTTCTCTACTTTGTGTTCTATTTTCAAGTATGGGGTTTGTGCTATGAAATCTTCTCCAAGTTTGTTGGTTTTCTTTTTAGATCATGCCTCGATGATTTGAAGTTCAGAAAAATTCATCTGTCCCAATTAGATTTGATATTGATAGGACACTCTCTACTCAAGGGATCCATATTCTGTCTAGTGGTCCATTCCTTGATATTTCTAGAGTTCCATCAATTTTTTCTAGTCCTTCTCAGGCTAATATGAAGAATGCTAAGTTTCGCTAGTCGATTCATATAATTTCTCAGTTATTGATTTCTTAGGCTAAGCGTGATGCATCTAGTATTGCATCTTCTGAGGAAAGAAGGGTTAGCCAGTTTATAAGGATGAGTCCTCCAACCTTTGCTGGTGTTAACATGAAGGAGGATCCTTGGGGGTTTTTTGGGATACGATGGATAAGATTTTCAGTATTATGAATGCCATAAATATGGAAGAAATAGAGTTTACGACTATCAACTTAAAGATATGGTGTGCCAATGGTACAAGGAATGGGATGGGGCAAAAGGTGATGTTGAGGAATAATCCTTGTGGGAGACTTTCTCTAAAGTATTTCTGGACGGCTTCTTTCCTCAGGAGTTGAGGGAACCAAAAGTGGAGGAGTTTGTTAATCCAAAACAAGTGAAGATGTCAGTCAAGAAATATGTCGTGAAATTCCACTAGTTATTTAGGTATGCTCCAGATTTGGTGTCTGATATTAGGACCAGGATGAGAAAGTTCACTTTAGGACTATCTCAAGATTTGATCCTTGAAAGCAACACTGGATTGCTAATCTAGGACATGGATATTTTTAGGTTAATTGTTCATATAAAATAGGTGGAGGAGGAAAAGTGAAAGCAGGCTGAGATAGGTAAGCAAAAGGGTAAGATGTTCAAGTTCTCTTATTAATATGGTGGTAAATAACAAAGTGGTTGGGATAGTGGTGAGTGGCCAAAGAAGAAGTGGAGGTGTATTGGTTCCTTGTCTATGGCTAGTGCTCCTTACCTGAACTAGTTTCGTGATAGGCATCAGCTGGGTGGCGATAACTTTAGGGCACAGGGTGCCTAATATCAAGAAAATAGGGAATAGTTAGCTTTATCATTCCCTCTGTATCAGTTCTATGGTAAATTACATTGAGGATTCTATGAAGAAGGGAAGAACAGGTGTTTCAAATATGCTTATCTAGGCCATATGCTTAGAAATTGTTCGGTCAATAAGGTAGCTATGGGAGCAAATAGAGTCTCGGTCGCCTCTTCTTATACTCCTGCACAAAAAGATATCACTTTTACATCTGTTTTTGCTTCAGGTCCCAACATAGGCTGGAATAGATTGTATGCTCTTTCTACACAGTAGGAATTTGAGGCATCGCCTGATGTCGTGATTGGTACATTATAACACTTTTTTCAAGATGTGTATTGTTTACTTGATGTGGGGTCCACTCTATATTATGTAACCCCACTTGTTGGTATTTATTTTGATTTAGATCCCAAGGTTATAAAGTTATCACACGATCAGGCATAATAATGTAATCGTAAGATAAAAGAATTCAGAATCATACCTTAAGTCTAGATAGTGAATCAATGACCAATCTGTCATAAACTAGACATAACTATGATAATATCAAGTATAATAATAATGTCAACAACAATGTGAGGTATCAGCTATTTCGAGCAATGAAGTACCTAGATGAGCCTATCACATTCCCCCAACGCCATAGGCTCATAACGTTCAATAAAGAAACAACACCACAAGGCATAGTTATCACCCATCTCACGCAGCTCCCATATGAGCTGATAGATATAGGCGCATACTTGTGATAGGTGATACACATTCAAGACTGAATGCAACAGAATTCACAGTTCCACAAAAATTATCATCATCGTCATAACTATCCTTATCATCATAAACATATTCGTTAACATCTTCTTCATCATAACAATCCTCCGGCTTTGTCAGGTATATGTACACTTTCCATACATAGGCCTAGATTGACTCGAACCGATAGATGTATAAAAAGTTACAACAATATAATCTTCCTCCGTCCTTGACCTGTATCAATATAATAATTACAATATCCTCTGGCCTTGCCAGGTACCAATATCGTCATCTAAAAATTCTTCAACCTTGGTGAGTAACATCATAATATCCTCGGGCCTTGTCGGATATCATCATATCACCTAATATCAATTTAATGTAAATAATAGAGAGCAAGCCCCACGAGGACTAATATAAAGTACAACCCCAAAGAGGGCTATACTAAAGAACAAGCCCCACGTGGGCTAAAGTGAATAAACATAAAAAGTGGAGCAGGGTAGAGTACGCTTTCGTAATTCATCGTTTATTATCAATATAAAATTATAAATAAGCATATATGCATAACATGAATATTATAACTACCATTGGGTTTACCCAAAATTTATATTATGAATCCAGCATCTTTATACGTCCCATACCGAAGAGATATGTATCTGGATATAATAGGTGCACGAGCTCAAGCCAAGGCTAATAGAGTGTTAACCCATACTTTTGTGGCTCAGAGTGAACTTCGAGATGAATCAGTATAAAATTATAGAAAGTATCAGAATATCTCATGATAAGGATAATTGGTAGTATCAATTCATAGACCAGAACTTATCTCGGTCAAGTATTTAAAACATCATTATTATCATCTTTTATATATAAGCTATTCATTAATATAGGACTTAGTTATTATGCGGAAATCCATTTTAAGGTAGAAAGTGGACTTTAACCCTTAGTTAGAGTCAATAATAATAAGATTATAATCTAGTTGGAATTGTATCAATTATCAATAAAATAATCATAAATTTACCGAATCTATGCATGCCATTACCAATATTCATACAATGGAACCACAAGCATTAATATATCAATAAACTACATCACATCCTTTACTAGGATAAACACTACTGGAATGGTCAACTCATATCATAACACGACCTTAGGCCCAATAAAATATATGGAATGATTATAACATCATAATCAAGGCCTTTGGTCCGTATACATATTCAAAACCGATATCAATAATCGTCTCTATAAATTATCTCATATTTATAAGCCACAACTATTCACGAGGCATAACCTCTCTATAAGACAAAAACCATATCTATAATCATCTCACATATAGGATGCATCTAACATATAGGAGGCACACTGCATAAATGAAGCATAACTCATTACTATATGGAATATCGCATCTATAAGACGTCTTATATCTATGTCTTATATCATTAGTACTAGGAATATCATCTCTATAGGCCAGTTATCATGTCTAAAAAGAAATAACATCTCTAAAGGCCATTAATCATAACTTTGGAAAGTAATCACAATTTGCCAAGACACGAAGTAAACTTATTCTAAAGGTATAACAATCTCAACTAAGACTAACATCCACAGGTAAGTTCGTAAGGGATAGCATAAGTCTTTGCCAAAGGTAAGCCCAAAGAATCCACATCTAATCCTCAATTTCCATAATTAAGAAATTTACACCCAACACTTGGCTAAGGTTTTTAATTTCTCAACCATCAAGTACTAATTCACTTTAGTTCTCTCGAATCAAAAGTGTTTACCAAAAAAATTCAAAATCTCCAAGTAGTTAATCCTGTTAAGGCATTAACATATGAAATAGGGGTTGGAAATCCTATTTTCTTGTCACTACTCTCTTTTCCAAACCTCAACCTTTCTATCGAACAAGTTGAGTTTTAAGTCACATCCTCAATGTTTGAAACCACGAAAATTCAAGATAAACGAAGAGAGTATGATATAAGCAGATCAACACATGATGAATTCAAAAACCCAAAGTAATAGATTGTATGTTGCATGGCTTCCATAACCCTAACTAATAAACTTAGATACACATGAATAAAATAGAAATCAAAATAGAAATATTCATCATACCAAAATGTAAACACAATCTTGGCAGAGAAGATGAAGCAACATTTATCCCTTGGTGCTAAGCTGCCACTTTCCAATTCAAACAGATACAAAATAATGAATAATATATGAATTTTCAGCATCAAGTAGTTTTAATAAAGTTTCCAACATAATTTCCTTCTAAGTCCCTAGACTAACTCTAAATGACAAATTAATCGTGGACATATTTTTTAGCCACCACATTTGGTGTAGACTGCTACCATATCTCATGTCATATGCCATCCGCATTCCATAGTCCCATTATGACTTCATCTACCTCATTAATACCTGAAATCATACTAATCACATCGGTTAGCTTAATTACATAGAAGTAGAGTAAAAAAAATAAGAAACTAGGCACTTTGTTCTCCAAACTTATCTAAAATATGGGTAAGTTATGGTGCTTAGGAGTATAAATACACCCAAGATCACCACTCCACCCTTAAAGATTTGTTCATCCTTGAACAACTTATCCATTTATGCATACTACACATGTCTTAACATCCATGATGGAAAAACAAGATGCTCAAATAGGCTCACACAACAATTATGAACAAGAAATAAATTCCTGGATAATTAATAGAGATAACCTACCCTCAAGAATATACTCATTAAGTTGGAAAGTTCTTGCATACAGTTTAAGCAAAGAAATCATATAAATTACCCAACCTTCATCAACCATGTGCCTTCACAACAAGAAAGTTACCTATAATCACTCACAATAATGCAATTTCTAACAAAATGGGTACAAGAATCAAGTTGCGCCACTCTCACAAAGAATTCTCAAATGAAAACTAATAACCATATGCTTTCCCTTAGTATAATGATCCACTAATATCAGAATGCTAAGATTAGGATCAAAAAGGTCTTTTATGGGTTGTAATTCAGGCTAAAGGATGGGCAAGAACTATTTTGGCTAGAAATAGTAACCATCTTCCCTAAGCTCTTTAATACGCTACATTATACAACTAAGACCTATTTCTAACAACCAATTTACACCACTTTCATCTATCCATATCTTTTGTTTTCACCCCATCCCATTAAACTCAATTAATAACACTATGGTGGGAGTATGCAACCCTTTCAAATTTTTTTTTTTGCACCTATTTCACGTTATGTACCCCTATGATAGCCACCCTCAACATAAACGATTTGCCTTAGTTGAGATGCACAATGTCTAAGAAGGACCAGGGCCAAAATAAGTTTATTGTAACATGTTCGGGATAAAATTTTGAACATTTTCAACAATTTTTGCTACTCCCAACCACATCAATCACACACGCTAATAACTAGACTTTGGGGCATCAATTTTACCTTTTTCCTCTTATTGTCAAACTCCTAACTCAAATTGATTTTACATTAATGCTCTTAGGAGCTTTTGGATCAAATTACGGTCTATTAAAGTATGTGTTAGGCAATATGAGGCTAACAAAAGAACAAGATAAAAGCTCAATGGGGCTAGCTAAGATAATATGCAAAGGTAGTTCAAAAGAAGGCATGAACAATGGCTGTCAAACAAATATCTAAATCATCTCCTAAACACACAATCTTTATTTCGCTTTGCACACACACCAGACAAGTTCTAGCATCAGTTTCAATAAGGAATATACAACAGTCTTACACACCCATAGCATATGGTCAACTCAATTAGGAGCATTATAGATTCTTTACCAAACAATTAAATAAATTCAACTAAAACCAACACTTACAACAAGAGTCACAATTAGATCCTAGGTATGTCAAACATAATGATCCATCACATACTTATACTATAAAGCCATGTGATCCATAAGAACATTTATATGCCACAAATGACTAATTTTCTCTTAATACGATTGTTATCCATCCATCATCGAGAAAATCACCAAACTATGACTAAATTAAACACATATCTAACAAGAGACAACATACACAAAATAACTAATCCTATCAAAGAAGTATACAAAGGAGAAGGTACTAATTTCTTAGAAAATAAGTAGCAAAATAACCAGCCACCCCACACTTAATCTAGGCACTCTCCCCAGTGCAAATAACAAGATAAAGAACCTAGCTAGTAGTACTCTTCATGCACATTTGGAGTCATTCCACCTGCATAGAGAGAATCATCAGAGCCATTTTTCCTATATTCATCATATCATCCACGTTAGCCACACATAATGAAACTATCTACAATTAATATGAAGGTGGTGAAGTCACCACTCTACGCTTAATTTGTTAGTATAAACCAATTAAGTGTTATCATCAGGTACTCAGACTACAACGACATACACTTTGATATGGTGCACCATTATTGGTCACAATATAATTCACTCACTTTAACTCCACCAAGTTTACTTCAATGAAACAATTTTTGCACAAAGCTATGCTTTAGAGCTTCAATATATCAATATACACAAAACACTATCACTTTCACACAATTTAACCAACACCATGTTCCATCAAGTAAGTTGTGAAATAATTGCCACAAAATAAAACTACGTTAGTCATGAATAATTCAATCAGATGCAAAAGCTCAAAGTACTACAACAATGGTATCTACTACAACAATGATGTTTATCTTCCAAAGATGCTCAAAACCTATCTTTGAGATAGCCATGGCAAGAATTTATTCCACAATCCTCAAGAAACCAATTAACAGCTACAATATAAAGTCTCAACACTTGAGGATTAAGAAAGTAAAAGTTACCTTGAAGATGGAAGATTTGGAAAAGAAGGAGAGAAATTCTTTGGAATCACTGAGAAGAGTACGTTGAGAGAACTGTTCACACAGTTGTGAGGTTTAAATAGAGTAAATTTGGGTAATCGGATATTATGCTAAATTTGGAGTGTTGTACGACACATATGTTATTGGAAACTGTAAAGCATACGATTCATAGGGCATCGCCCAACAAAAATAGTGAGCATGTGCAGTGGCTTAAGCGGCGTATAAATTATCGTCTAATCCTAAGTGTGTATAGAACAACCAAACACCAAATTGGACCAGTGAGCATATGCGTTATGGTATGCGCCGCATATATTATCTCCTAAACTAAGATATGTGCCAGACAACCAACCGCTCAAGTTAATTTAGGCACTATGTAACCTGTTGCCAAAATTGTATTAGGCATTGCATAACCTGTCGCCTAACTGAGGTAGTGGGCTTAGGATATGTCTTCGGTGACGCCTTTTCCATGGCCTATGTAAGCTTGGGTGTCACATACCCTATAGTAAACTTAAACTTGGATGCCATGCACCCCATTCTCCATATAAGGCATAATTTGAGTCACAACTCTAAGATAAATCATAAATCAAGCCTTAACATTTGACCTGTCCAACTTACCTGTAACATTCCTGTTGCTCCTACACTTACCACTATTGATATGGCTCAATTCCAATCCAAATTTGGTACCAATCACCTCCTAGGTACTTCATGCACCTACACTTAATCAAAACAACTAAAAATAATTAGAAAAATGGGTTGCCTCCCACCCAGCGCAGTAGTTTTGGTCATGGCTCAGCTCTTATTTTTGTATTTTTATTTAACCTAATAAAATGAAAATAAAATCACGTGTTGCCTCCCATGCAGTGCCTGATTTAAAGTCGTGGCACAACTCAAGTATCTTGACTACACAGACTTTGTCAAGATACATTGATGATACCATTTGTACGTTATTTGTTGGATTAAAAAATTCTTTATTCCAAGTCTAGCTACTTTGAAGTCACTCACATCCTTGCTTGCAAGTTCAACCAAACTAGTTATGGCCTCCATAGAAGACCTATATTTAACTGGTATATCTCGCTTATCTTCATAGAATACATCCACAATCAAGACGACACTCATCTCCCTTTGATGTTTCATGGACTGACATACTTCAAAATTAACTTCTTTTTCATTGAGCCTGAATTTTAGCTCATTCAGCTCCATGTCAACTAACAGTCTCCCAATTTCTAAGATTGGCCTACCCAAAATTATGGGTACTTTGAAGTCTACTTAACAATCAAGAATTACAAAGTTGGTAAGAAATATAAAATCGACAACTTTTACAAGTACATCATGTAGAATCCTAATTGGACTTTTTATCAATCTATCGGCTATTAGAAACTAGATATTGGTGGGCGTAGGATCTTCCAAACCCGGTTTCTTGAAAACCACTAATGGCATAAGATTTATACTTACTCCAAGATCATAAAGGACCCTTTCAAAATTTAGCGATCTAATCATATATGGGATAGTAAATGCTCCCGAGTTAGCTTTATTATGAAAAATAGATCTTGTACCAATAACACTATAATGATGAAGATTTTGTACCATTTCATAGCTCACAGTCCTTTTGTTCATCAACAAGTCTTTCATGAACTTAACATATCCGGGCATTTATTCTAGTGCTTCAACTAAGGGCAAATTCACTGTCAACTGCTTTAATATATCCATGAATTTGCTAAACTTGCCAGCATCTTCTTTCTTATTTGATAGTTGTGGAAATGGCAGTGGTGGCCTTGGGATTTCATTGGAGCAACTTCTACCTCCTTTCTTTTGCCTTGCTCTACTTCATTAATATACTTTAGCCTATGTGGTTGTTCCACTTCCGTACTCTTTTTTGCTGAATCTCCCAACTCCACAGGAATTACTGAAGATTTATCAACCATCTCCCCATCTATTTTGACTATATCAGTAAGGAAGGATGCTCTCACTCCTAGACTAGATAACATCTTACCGCTCCTAGTGGTAATAGCCATACATAATCCATCAGTCTTTAGATTTTGAACTATATCACTTGGTAGAGTCCCATTCTATCTTTGGTTGAATGTTGTGGATAATTGGCTCATTTTCTGCTCAAGTTATTTAATAGCGGTTGAGTATGAATTTACTAGTTAACTCATGAAAGATATGTCAGTCTTCACAGTAGTCACCCTAGAATTGGTCGCCTCAACTCCCTTTATTAGTTTCTCCATTTTGTCCTCCAAAGACATTTTTCCTCAATAGGTGCCAGCATTATCATGGCTTCCAGGAGGTACATATAGTCCACTTCTGTCACTTTATTCTTCCAATTACCTTGATCGTTCCAACCTTGGTTTCCTTGACCACCAGTCCAGAAATTACCCTGGTTATGGAAATAGTTAGCCTCTTCCTTGGTGTTTAATCTCCTTTACCAAACCCCACAACTTTTCCTTTTTCAATTTCCCTGATATCAAATATTTCATGAGTAGATCCATTAGGGTTTTTATGTAAGCCATATCCTAATCACGCACCTCTTCTCTCCTATGCTGCTCTACTGATATTACACTAGACCCAGTATTACTTGCTACTACAGAATATCTGGACTGCCAAGCATTACTTGTCTTAGTCATTCTTTCTAACATGTCCGCAGACATAGTAAAGGTGAGCTCAATAAAAGCTCCTCCTGTAGCATTATCTACTATTGGTTTTGTGTGTGAGTTCAAAGCTCTGTGGAATATTTCCATCAAGGGTTGATCAGTCATCTTATATTTTAGGCATTAAGTCAACTTCTCTTTAAACCTAAACCAAGTATCATGCAAAGCTTCATTATCCAATTGCCTAAAGTTGCTGATCTCATCCCTCAACTGTAACATTCTAGAGGGCGGAAAGAACCTTTCTAGGAAAGCTCCTTTCAATCGTCTCTAGTTTATTATAGAATCAGGAGTTAGCTCATTCAACCATATAGTTGCCTCTCCAGACAGAGACAGTGGGAATAATTTCAAATGAATAGCATTCTAATCCACTCTAGGATTATCATACGACTTACAAGTATTGATGAAATTCACCAAATGTAGAATTGGATCATCACCAGGTAATCCACCAAAGAGTCCTTTTAAATTCAGTAGCTGGATCATAGCACTGGTGATGTTGAATTTTACCCCAGGAGCTAGTGGTGTTGGAATGATTTCCCCTATAGCTCCAGCTCCATCTAAATCATCCTCATCGTTGTCAATATCAAACTACACAGTTTAGTAGTCTAGTCTTTCTCTTAATGGATGATTTGGATTTATAGGTGCAACTACTCCCGCTGCACTCCTCATATTGGTTGGGTCAGTTAAATCATTATCTCCCAAGTCCTCTTCATATAGATTAGGTACCTAATCTGGGTTATCTGCATTATGTTGATTTAATTGAGTATTAGCCAAAGCGGCTAATCTTTTAGCTTCCTATTGGTTAGCCATTCTTTCAATAAGATGATGTTCAAGATTGAAGGGAAATAATAGTTCTCCTGAACTTCTGGTTCGTGGCATAAAAAATAATGGGCCTGTAATGAACAAAAACATCAAGTAAACATAAAATAAGGAAACTTGACTAACAGTTAATTAACACACATAAACTCAATCGACAATCATATTCCTTGGCAATGGTGCCAAAATTTGATACATCCAAATTACAACTCTTTTACAAGAGCATAAGTGGTCAATGTCAAATATATAACCCAACTAATTTGGGGTCGAATCTCAAAGGAAATATGGTGCTAATTAAGTTGTATGCAAATTAGTTGACTTTTAATCATTCATTTCCGTAAAACAAAAAGAGAGAGTTTGATTATCTTCATAAATTAATGGTTTCAGTTTAACAAGATGAGATATGTGTAGTAGTATTTGAATTTAGAGAAATAGTTAGCTAGGGTTATGTCCACCTTATTGTTTTCAGTACTTTCTAACTATATCCTTTATTAATTCATATATGTATCATGCTTACAGAGAAACATATTGTATTTAATAACATAATCCTAGTGTTCATCAACCATCAAGAACTAATTCACTTTAGTTCTCTCAAATCAAAAGTGTTTACAAAAACAATATGAAATCTCCAAGTAGTTAATCCTGTTAAGGAATTAACATATGAAATAGGGGTTGGAAATCCTATTTTCTAGTCATTACTCTCTTTTTCGAACCTTAACCTTTCTATTGAACAAGTTAAGTTTTAAAGAATATCCTCCATATTTGCAACTACGAGAATTCAAAATAAATGAAGAGAGTATGATATAAGTAGATCAATACATGGTGAATTAAAAAATTGAAAGTAATAGATTGTATGTTACAAGACTTCCATAAACCTAACTAATAAACTTAGCTACTCATGAATAAAATGGGAATCACAATAGAAATATCCATCAAACCAAAAAGTAAACACAATCTTGGTGGAGAAGATGAAGTAACGTTTCTCCCTTGGTGCTAAGATGCCCCTCTCCAATTCAAAAAGATACAGAATAATGGATAATATGTGACTTTTCAGCATCAAGTAGTTTTAATAACATTTCCCTCATAATTTCCTTCTAAGTCCCTAAACTAAGTCAAAATGACAAATTAGTCTTGGGCATAGTTTTTAGGCACCATATTTGGTCCAGAATGCTACTCTCTCTTGTGTCATATTCCATCTGCATTCCATAGTCCCATTATGTCTCCATCTAACTAATTAATGCCTGAAATTATACTAATCACATCGGTTATCTCAATTACATAAAAGTAGAGTTAAAACAAAAGAAACTAGGCACTTTATTCTCCAAACTTAGCTAATATATGGGTAAGTTATGGTGATTAGACGTATAAATACACCCAAGATCAGAAATCTATCAGAAGGATTCTCACTCTCAAACAAAATGATAATAACACAGTACTCCAAAAGTTAGGAGCTCGGTCTAATTTTGTAGACCATGGTTGCTCCTCACGACGCATACATAACTGGTGTTAAACCTGTACTATGCTTTACAGGATGCAGAAGTATAGTATGATCACCAAATGAAAGGTACTCACTAGGTAACTGTCGATTGAGCTTCAAAGATAAAAAATACATATACTACATATAAATAGATTGAAGAATTACATCCTATTATCCAAAAATAATATGAGACATTCAATGATATGATAATGATAAACTATCCTATCCATGTCCGAGAGACTAACATACTAAGGTTATGGAAGTAGTAAGAATGCTCAGACTAGTTTTTCTTTGTATTTTTTCAAATTAAGTTTTTGAGAATTCTACTTTGATCCCGAGGAGAAACTATTATATAACTTCATCTTTTGTTAGTTTAATTGCTCAAAATGATGAATACAATTGTTGCAATCTCTTTCTTTCTCAGATTGAACTAAAACCCATAACTAGGGTTGTGGGATCTATAATTATTCCTCCATGGATTTAATAGTTGGTTAGGGTTTGAGTGATTATGGGAGCATCTTGATAATTCGGTTGTAATGATTATTTTTTATTGGTTACAACCAATAGATCAAGCCTTATGTTTGTTTACTAGAATTGAGAAATAAACTAAAGGTAGTGAATTATCAACAAGGATATAGGAAGGTTAATTTTCCATCTAATGATTAATGGTATAAAAAATATATCAACTCGAGATAAAATCAATGTGAATAGAAGGTTTTCCTAAGTTCGAGAGAATTACAGAGCACAACACCTAGGTAGGTTGGGAAACTCTTAGATGGACTATCGATACTGATACTTTGGTGTTTCTCTCTAGTATTGAGAATCCAGTACTACACCTACTATTCAATGAGGGGTTAATAATTATAGTGATCACAACCCTAGTTTCTCTCTATCATTGATTTGAACCATTGAAATTTTACCTTTGAATTCTGAAGCAAGTCAAAACTTTAATCATTGTTTGATTGAAAAAACCCCCAATAAAAGGAAACCATTATCTATCATTCATTTTAATCAAAAATAGACTTGATTAACACCTTATTCTTTGTGGAATTCTACCACAATCTAGTTGGGTTATATATTGGACGACGACTTCTTACTCTCCCGTAAGAGAGGTGTAATTTGGGCATATCAAATTTGGTGCCATTGCAGGGGAACATGATTTCAAATTGAGTATATTTGTGATAAGTGAATCGTAGTAAGTTTCCTGGTTTTAATTTTATTTGTTTTTTTTGTTCTCTATAGGGTAGTTAGTGCGTATTCCAAGTACACAGAGTTCAGGTGAACCAGTATTACCAGTACATCTAAAACCTCAGTTGATCGGTAGAATGGCTAACCCACAAAAAGCAGGAAGACTAGCTGTCTTGGCTAGGGCTTAGTTAAATCAACAGAATATAGATAACCTAAGTTGGGTGCCAAATCAGGATGAAGAGGACCTTGGAGATGATGATCTATTGGGACTGCGAAATCGTAGGCACACAGAAGATATAGTGGCACCGGTTAGCAAAAATGTAAATAGAAATCGCCCATTCAGAGCGAGGTAGGATCGCCACCCTGTGCAGTATAATTTTAATGATGATGAGGATAGAATGGATCGAGTAGGTGTAACTGGAGCTATTATTCTTCCATTTTTGGCACCCGGAGCTATGTTCCATATTACAAGCACGATGATTCAACTCTTCCATATTAAAGGGTTATTCGGTGGACTCCTAGGTGATGATCCCAACATGAATTTAGTGAATTTTGTCACTATTTTCAAGTATTTTAAAAACCCTAGAGTAGGAAAGAATGCCATGCGCCTGCACTTATTTCCATTGTCTCTATTTGGACAGATAACATTATGGCTAAACGAGCCGACGCCAGATTCTATAACCAACTGGAGGTAGTTGAAAGAGGATTTCCTAGAAAGGTTCTTTACGCCTTCCAGGAGGGTACAACTAAGATCAGTAAATTTAGGCAGCTCTCAATTGAAGCCCTTCACAGGATATGGGAGAGGTTAAAAAAGAAGCTGATGTAGTGCCCGAACCATAATATGACAGATATTTATTTAATGGTACTCTTTATCGGGCATTAAACTCTATTATAAAGCCAGTTTTTGACAATGCTGTAGAAGGATCATTTGTGGATCTCACTTTTTAAGAGGCTTCTGAGATGCTTGATCGAATGACCAAAAAAAGTACATCTTTGCTTACCAGGGATTTTGTGGTAGCAAGCCCTACTATTTCTATTGGTATGACTCCTGAGCATCGTAGAAAGAAGGAAGAACGAGTTCAGTATATGGCACACTTGAAAATGTAGATGGACTTATTGACCAAACATTTATAATCTCCAAAGATAGAGAAAGTAAAAGCCATCAAGTCCCAAGGACAGGTTGATTCTGATTTTGAAGAAGAAGTGAACTATTTTATAACCAGGGGGATTCCCAATATAGTAGCCAAGGAAATCAAGGTCGAACCTATCAGGATTAATTGGGTTATAGAGATCATGACCAAGAGACTCGAAAGAATAAGACTAACAAGAGAGGACTTTATGTGCCTCCTGGTAATCGAGACAATGCCTCTACTAGCTTAGGCAAAATGTCCATGGAGGACATGATGGAGAGGTTTCTAAAAAGAGTGGAGGCCACCAATGCAAGTGTGAAAACAATAAAAAGTGATATTTTGTCATTGAGTTAGTTGGTAAACTCACACTCAACTTTAATAAAATGGTTGGAGCATCAGATTAGCCAACTTTCAGCAGCGTTGAATCAAAAAAAGAGCAGAATGTTGCCTAGTGACACAATTCAGAATCCTCATAATGATGGCACTTATATGGCAATTACCACTCAAAGTGGTAAGATATTACCGAGCCCTTATGTGGGCAAAAATATGAGCCAATATATTATTGGAGAAGATTGTGAGAATGAGAAAAGTAATCCAATAGAGTTTGAAGAGCTGGATGACATTAACATCCCTTCTAATCATCAGCAGAGTGATGAGTTGGAAAAACGAAAAGACTAGAAAAAGGAAGTAGTGCTGAACACTCTCTAAAAACAACCACCTCCATTTCTTCAAAGATTGAAGAAGAAGGCCAATGACATGAAGTTTAGCAAATTTATGGCAATGTTGAATCATTTGCCAATCAACATGCCTTTCGTAGAGGCGATTGAACAAATGCCAGGATTTGCTAAATTTATGTAGGATCTTATGACGAAGAAAAGAATAGTGATCTACCAACTGATGGATAATCTCCATCATTGTAGTGCTATTTTTAAAAGGCCCTTGGTTTAGAAGAAGGAAGACCCAGAAGCATTCACTATTCCTTGTACGATTGGATTTCTGGAATTTTCTAAGGCCTTATGTGATCTAGGAGCGATCATTTATCTGATACCGCTAGCTATTTATAAAAAGTTGTATTTAGGAGACCTCACACCCACCAGACGAGACTAGTTATGGTGGACAAGTCTGTGAAAAGGCCGATCGGTATGCTACATGATGTACTTTTAAGGTGGCTGATTTTACATTCCCTGCAGACTTTGTGATACTTGATTACGAAGTTGAATTCGAAGTACCCATAATTTTTGGTAGACCATTAGTAGCAACTGGGAGAGTTTTAGTTGACATGGAGCTGAATAAGCTAAAGTTTAGGCTCAACGAGAAAGAAGTAAGTTTTAAAGTGCATCAATCCATGAAATAGCAAAAATAGATGAGTGTCTTCTCAATCATTTATGTATTCTATAAAGATGGAAAAGATACACTAGTAGGTCTAGGGATGAAGCACTTTTAAGGTATCATGATGAATTCTAAGTACACAAGATAACTTAGTCGTATCGCGACATTAAATCAGGCACTGCTTGGGAGGCAACCCAAGGCATTTTGTTGTGTGTATTTGAATTATGTGATTGACATTATATCTTTACAGTTATGGTGCCAAAGGAATATCTCTAACTCCCTTGTTTTAGTTTAATGCATTGGGGATAATACATGATTTTAAGTTGAGGGTTACACTACTTGTGGGTGTTAATTTTCTCTTGGGTTTTTGTTGCTGTGCCTTTTTTCTCTGGAGTCTTGTTCCTAGTAGAGATGGTATGTTTAGGCGTGCTGAGTTTGGTTTTGTGGTGTTTTATGGTTAATTAGGAGAAAAATAAGTATCTGGGGCAGTTGACCTTTTTTTTGTTGATTTTTAGGAATGATAAATACCTATTCAATTGTCTATTTTGTAACTGTGTGATGTGCATCTATATACAACTACTGTGAATCGTTTTATGACATTGGTATTAGGGATATGATAATCATTGCTAACATATGCATGAATCGGATAGGTAGTAGCTTTTGATGTACCCTTGTTCCATGTGTTTGTGAGATACTACCTAGTTCCCATTATGTATTAAATCCAAAACTTGCCCGGTTGGTCTTGCCTTTGCTGCAGGAGAGTGGTTAGGAAAGGATCATAGGAAATTTTTTTATTAGACCACTTTTATCCTAAATGACCTTCCATGTTTGAATAATATCGCTTGACCCAGATTTTGAGCCTGAATACCTATATATATTTTGTTATACCTATCACCTTCCTACTTGTATCACAATGAACTTGTTTTGGCCTTGGTCCTCCTCGGGCATTGTGCACTTTGACTTAGGAAAATTGCCTAAGTTGAGGGTGGCCATCATAGGGGTGCGTGATGTAAAATAAAGTAAAAAAAAATGAAAGGCTGGGTGTGGTAGAAATAGAATAATTAAAGAAAAATTATGAAAAAGAGAAAATGAAATACTAAAGGACCACATCTAGCCTGAATTTGCTACAATAAAGAAAGGGAGAAATAAGTTAAAGGTTGATAAGTGAGACCCAAAAATAGTGTAGTGCCAAGGAGGCTTAGTCAGTTTAAATATCCTTGAGTATCATACCAGCCCCAAGCCTACATTAAAAGCTGAAGAAAAGTTCTATAGTGATCCCAACTTAACTATCTGAAAGCCTCGATGATGAAAATAAGGGAAGGCTTATGGTATTTGGGATACATTGACTGGAACTTCTTTCTGAGAGTGAGTGTCTCTTCAAAATCCCTGCATTTACTTGCTTGATTTCATATATGAATGAAGAGGGACTTCTTTGTTGTAAGGGCACATCGGTTGCAATGCTAATGGCTTACTTATTTGAGGAGTGTAACTTGTACATATGCATGGTTATTGTTGCTAATTTGATGCCATATCTTGATTACTTTGTGTCACATTGTTGATCTTCATTGATATACACAGTTGGGTTTGAAGGTGATTGAAATTGGAGAGGGTAATATGTTTTGAGCAAAAATTGATAATTAACTGTCGTAGGTATTTTATTTTTCTCTTGAATTAACATTGTAGTATGGTGTTATGTAGTTTCTTGAGAAAAAGAAATTGTTTTGAATTTAGGGTGTTGATGTACAAGCTTGATGCTAGCACATTTAAAGCTTTTTACTCGGAATAATTTTAAATTCTTAAGAAAATTTGGTTGTTTTTTGTTGTTTTCTAAGATGTATGAACACCAACAACAACTAAGAGAAAAGAGATATATTTTGAGTAAGAATCCATGAAGAGTACAATTGATGACTTTTCTAATAGGTCATCAACTTTGTGAGTAGCCTTCAGGAATATCATTAGCCAAAGAAACTACATGGGAGTTAGAGTAGAGAAGTGACAACATTTTCTGATGAGCCGTCAAAATCCTAATAAACCGTCAAGAATACCATCAACCTAAGGTAGTGTGTAGAAGATATAGTGAAGATTTGACAACATCGTCTGATATGTCGTCAACTTCCTAATAAGCAGTTAGGCCTTGTCGTTAACTGAAGGCAGCAAAAATGGAATTTGAAGAGGAGTTGACGACATTGTTTGATAAGTCGTCAGACTCCTAATAAGCCATCACATTTGGCATCACATGTGCAAGAGATTTTTTGTGATCTATAATTTGATTTCAAAATTGGCCTAGGTATTTAAGGACAAGTCGTAGGTTTTCTTAGAGTAGGGTGGAAAATTACGAGACAGACAACTCTGACTAGTTTTTCATTGTATTTTTTCAAATTATGTTTTGGGAATTATTCTATGATCTCAGAGGAGAAAATATTATACAACATCATCTACTGTAAGTTTAATTGCTCTGAATGATGAATACAATTGTTGCTAGCTCTTTCTTGCTCATGTGGAACTAAAAACTATTACTGGAGTTTTGGGATCTATGATTATTCCTCCATGGATTTAATTATTGGTCGGGTTTGAGTGATTGTGGGATATCTTGATATTTCTTTTGTAATAATTATTTTATTTTGGTTGCAAACAATAGATCTAGCCTTATGTTTGTTTTCTCGAACTTAGAAATAAGCTAAAGGTAGTGAATTGTCAACGAGGATTTGGGAAGGTAAATTTCCCATCTAATGATTAATGTTGTAACAAGATTAAGCAACTAGAGATAGAATCAGTGTGAATAGAATACTTTCCTAATTTAGAGAGAATTAGGGAGCACAATATCTAGGTAGGTTGAGAATCACATAGATGGACTGTCGATACTGATAATTTGGTGTTTTCCACAAGTCATGAGAATCTAGTACTACAACTATTATTCAATGAGGGGTTAATAGTTATAGTGATCACAAACCTAGTTTCTCTTTATAATTGATTTGAACCATTGAAGATTTAGCGTTGAGTTTTAAAGCAAGTTGAAAATTTAATCATTGTTTGATTGTTAAAACACCTAATTAGAGGAAACCATCATCTATTAGTCATTTTAATCTCAAATAGACTTGATTGACACCTTATTTCCTGTGGGATTCGACCCCAACCTGGTTGGGTTATATATTTCACAACAACCGCTCACTCTCTCAAAAGAAAGGTGTAATTTGGTGCATACTTTTGATAGGTGATACACATTTAAAACTGAATACAAGAGAATTCATAGTGCCACAAACATCATCATCGTTGGAATAACTATCCTTATCATCATAACCATCATTGTCAGCATCTTCCTCATCATAACCATCCTCCGGCTTTGCCGGGTATATGTATAATTTCCATACATAGGCCTAGCCGGACACGAACTGATAGATGTACAAAAATTTACTATAATATAACCATCCTCTAGCCTTGACATATATCAATATCATCATCACAATATTCTCTATCCTTGCCGGGTATCAATATCGTCATCTCTAAATCCTAAAACCTTGTCGGGTAACATCATAATATCCTTGGGCCTTGTCGGGTATCATTATATCATCATAATATCCAAATCAATGTAAATAATAGAGAACAAGCTTCATGAGGGATAATGTAAAGTACAAGCTCCATGAGGGCTAAAGTAAAGAACAAGCCCCACAAGGGCTAAAGTGAATAAAGATAAAAAGTGAAGAAGGGTAGAGTATGCTTCCATAATTCATCATTTATTATCAATACAACATTATAAATAAGAATATATACATAACATGAATATTATAACTACCATTGGGTTAACCCAAAATTTATATTATAAATCCAACACCTTTCTACGTCCCATATCGGAGAGATATGTATCTGGATATAATAGGTGTATAGTCATGGCTAATAGAGTGTTAACCCATAAGTTTGTTGCTCAGAGTGAACTTCAGGACAAATCAGTATAAAATTATAGAAAGTGTCAGAATATCTCATGAGAAGGATAATTAGTAGTATCAATTCATAGACCAGAACTTATCTCGGTCAAGTCTTTAAAACATCATTATCAACATCTTATATATATAAGTTATTTGTTAAAATAGGACTAAGTTATTATGACGAAATCCATTTTAAGGTAGAAAGTGGGCGTTAACCCTTAGTCAGAGACTATAATAATAAGATTATAATCTACTTGGAACTGTATCAATTATCAATACAACGATCATAAATGTACCAAATCCATGCATGTAATTACCAATATTCATAAAATGGAACCGCAAGCTTGAATATATCAATAACTTACATCACATACTTTACTAGGATAAACACTACCCGAATGGTTAATTCATATCATAACACGACCATAGGCCTAATAATGTGTCTCGAATGATTATAACATCATAATCAAGGCCTTTGGCAAATATATATATTCAAAATCGATACCAATAATCGTCTCTATAAATTATCTCATATTTATAAGCCACAACTATTCACGAGGCATAACCTCTCTATAAGACAAAAACCATATCTATAATCCTCTCACATATAGGATGCATCTAACATATAGGAGGCACAATGAATAAATGAAGCATAAATCATGACTATGTAGAATATCACATCTATAAGACGTCTTATATCTATATTTCATGTATCATGACTTAGAGAAATATCATCTTTTTAGGACAGTTATCATGTCTAAAAAGAAATAACATCTCTAAAGGACATTAATCATAATTTTGGAAAGTCATCACAATTTGCCAAGCCACGAAGTAAACTTATTCTAAAGGTTTAACAGTCTCAACTAGGCCTAACATCCACAACTAAGTCCACAACGGATAGAAAAAGTTAATCCAAAGGTAGGCCAGAAGAAGCCACTTCTAATCCTCAATTTACATAATTAAGAAATTTATACCCCACACTAGGCTAAGGTGTCTTGTTCCACTTCGAGATGTCAAGTATGCCATAACTAATCCTAAGCTAGAAACTTTGTCTAGAAGCATGGGTATTTAACTAAAATCTACCTAAATTAAGGTTTCAAGATCACCATAGCCCAAATAAGGTAAAATATACTAACAACACTTTCAATCTTAAAACTATATCCTAAACCTAGCATTATATCATATATATGCTACGAATTAGATCTATCTAAGAAGAAGGCAATTGGATCCAAATATGGAATCAAGCATTTCAACTTACGGGTTAAAAACCCTTATCTAAACCCCAACTTAAATCTTTAATAGTAAGTTAATATACCTATAATCAAACTTAATATTCATATTTATACGTAATATATAACATGCATTATCTTTTGAAGAAGAGAAGACAGAAGCCTACCTCATAGTCGACTGAAAAAAATACTTTTATCATTCACCAAATGTACATCTTTATTTCATAATCCAAAAATGCCATAACACTATAAAAATCATAATCTACTCATCAATATGTGAATAACGATACCCATATTGCACAATTGTGCTTTGGATCCAAAGACGATACCAAAAATCCCAAGTGGGTTCCGCTTATAGAAATCATGTTTTTGAGGTCAAACCAATGTTCATACATGATTAATTAATCATAAACCCCCAATAATACATGGGAACCAAGAAAACCTTGGGATAAAATCAAGCCCTAAGTGATTTGGGGCTTTGGGTCAAGAACTTGAAAATTCACTAAGAAATCTATGAAATTTTATATTGATTTGGATGATAATCACAATAATAGATATTATAAAAGCCCGCAAGTCACCCACAAGACTCAGTTCTTAGTCATCATACCCATTTAGGGTTTTTACGTCTCATAGATAAAATGAAAATGGCCAAAATTACGACATTGGGGTCTATTTATACCACTAAAAGTAAGGAAATATTGTTATCGCCATCCCTTGGATCATAATGGCCATAGAGTGACTTGCACCTATTACGATCGCAATATCCCCTTATTGCACAAGATATCAGCTGAAATATGAGATTTCATCCAAGTTTCGGCCAATGCCTCAGGACTCATTTGGAGTCTAATTTTTGTAAATAAATTATGTAGACAAACTAAGTTTGATGTTTTGAACTCAGTGGGATATTCATATTTTTCATTGTTGGTCATTTTGACCAAAAGTGGGTCCCATAACTATATTTTTAATTATTAAACTTTTCTATTAATAGGTTGAATTAAGCTTGGGTGTATCAGAACCCAAACTAAAGGTCTACCTAACCTAAAATCGATATTATAGAGTTGCTAGCATTGTTAGAATATGAATTCAAGATTATTTTATTAATGTTTTCACTCAGCGGCAATTTAGAACCAGCAAACACTTCTAAATAGGAATTTGGCTTTAAAAACTATATAAACTGCTGGGCAACTAAACTGTCAGTCGAAGAAAGTCATAAATGACTTGGAGATGCTATTGGAAAGACCTAATGTCAAAAATAAGTAAAAATATGAAAAATAACCTGAAGGGTCATCACAAAATATTTCAACTATAGAAAACTTAGTCATATCAAACCAAGCCACCCTATTGTCAAGAAGAAAAATTTCTAAAAGAATAGTAATCGCCAATTCTTCAGAGATTGAAGTGATGAAGAAGTCTCAAACAATAAATAGGCTAAAATTTAAAACACCTATCTCATGACCATAGGTAAATCAAGAGAGATAAGGTTCTCTATCTGTCAGAAATATATGGATCTATAAGATTTCTTTTACATAGCCACAAATGATATTCAAAAGTTAATTGATGTATATAATAAATTGGCATATCTATAAGATATTTTAGGAAGCATTTTAAATTGAAATTGACTTGCTTGCAAATGAAACTGATTAATCAAAGTACAATTTATTAGAATTAAGTACCCACTAAGTTATACCTAAGTCAAGTCTAACTGATTCACTAAAAATGAGTCTATCTTCTTATTGTTTCTCTTTCTCAAAAATATTTCACTCTTTAAATTCTTCCTCTCTTCAAATTCTTCTTTCTCTCATTACAGACGTACTTGGTTTACATAGAGAGTAATTGTTCACATATACTTCAATTGTAAGGGATATTCCTCTAGAAAATGGATGTGAGGACCTAAAACTACAAATTCTAACCAACAAGTATCTTTGAGAACTTGGGCACCTTATATAAACTATTCTATCTATTTTGCAAGAATAGCTAGAAAAACTTACAAAAAGGGTATGTTGGTAATTTGTAACACCTCAAATTTTAAACCAAGAATACTCATTGTTCAGTATGAAAATTCAAAGTCCGAGACTTAAAATATAATGGAAGTAAAACACATTTGATGCCTCATACAATGAGACCACGAGTCATGCCATAACTTTTGGTATGTTTCCCGAATTTGTATTCTAGTTTCTAGTTACCACAATCCATGGGATGATCTATGAGTCATACATTAACTTGTACTGAGTGGGTTGAGAAAAATTAAAAAATTCCAAGTGACCACACCCACACTATGGATCGTAGGATTTAGCTATGAGTCATAGGTTGACTCATGATATGTTATCCAGTCAATATTTAATAATATTTTATTGAGGAAAATTATCTTTCCTCTATATTTTGATCCCTATGTTATGTTTTTTTTGGACATCTTTTAGGGGTTTTTATTATATTTAAGCATTAATTACTCTTCATTCATATGCTAAAACCTCTAAGTAAGATAAAAAGCTTTCTTAGAAGAAAAGTCTAAGGTCCATTCTTCAAGCTTCCAATCCAAAGTTCTAGCCCAAATATTTTAGTAATTAGGTATATGAGATATTTAATAAGAGATTCCGTACTCTGTCAAGTCCCACTTTAAAAATTTCATTTTGGACTTTATGCACCCAATAACCTAATTATTATGAGTAAGGTTTTAGTAAGTTAGTTATTGATAATGTTCTAATATTTACTTGTATGCATGAATTAATAGCATCATTTCCATTCACATGATTTATTATGATTTAGTTTCATAGACTTAGAATATAGCATGACTAGTTCCATGACCTCAAATTTAGTAAAAAATAATTATTTGAACAGAGTGTTATGCTTTATTTTTAGACATATAATTTTTCTTAATTATGAGCAAATAGTGATCAAAATTATTTTGGTAGTAGTATTTAGCATATTGAGCAGAAGGTTTAAGACAACCATGTACCAAAACTATGTTGACATTATAGGATTAGAGTTGCTCCATTAGTTAGGTCGACTCTATGCCCCAAAGGGCCTAGTTATTGATCCACATGCGATTGGTTCTATACCCATGGCAAGGTATAGGGCATCCTCCTAGCTAGGACTATATGTTGGACTTTATAAGCTCATGTGGTTAATGTCATTTGTAAGAAAATCAAAATATTAGCTTTCATCTATATTTTAGCTCGCATTTCAAAAATTGATTTATTAATTATAATTCAGACTTATACATTTTCAAAGGCTTATACCTCTTTAGGTTTTAGTCATACTTTCATAATATTTATTACTTGCATGATGTTTATTAGCATGATCTATCATACTCATTACATTTAAAATTACTAATTGCATAACTTGTTTTTCTCTGTATACTATTATGATATAGATTTAGGTGCTCTCTCCAAGACTCATGGCTAGATAGCTTAGCAGAATTCTAGTAAGCTTTAGGTGTCCTCATCATTTGAGGACCTTGGATTAGTTTAGCATGCTATTAGCTTGCAGATATCCATTTAAGTTCTTTTTGAGTTAGCTAGGGGTCTTATCCTAACAAGTCATCTTTTTTAATATAGGTTTTCAAACATTAGACAGTTAGTATGTTTTGACTTTTTAGTTATTATTTCCATCAAAATACTCGTTTTAGTTGCTCACTTTAACTTTGTTTAAGATTTTGGTTAATTTTCTTATTTAGTTAATATCATACTAGTACCAAGGGCCCACATGGGATTACTTGTTGTCATAAGTTTCTTCTCACATTTGGGTCATGACAAACTTTGTATTAAAGCACTAGGTTTATGTCTTGTGCACTTAGGTAATGTATTGTATTGGCATGAGGAAACCAACTTGGCATTGGATTCGAAAAAATGGCATATTACTATTAAAAAATGTATAGTTCTTGGTGAAAAAATCTAATTAAAAGACGATTAAGGTGGAGAGGGAAAAGATTGAGGTGATTGATAAAGTACACTCTTTTTTTATTGTAAATGATATTCAAAGGTTTTTAGTGAATGTTGAAATTTAGAATTATTTCACCATGGATATTCTTAAAATTTCACATCCTTTGTGCAATAATATGGGGAAGAAAGTGAAATTCATATTTGGTGATATGTGTTTAAAGGAATTTAAGTGCCTTAAGAATAAGTTAAACTTGACCCCTAATATTTTTTCCCCAATTCGTCCATGCCATTTGAAGTTAAGTGTTTTTCTTATGGTGTGGCGCTAGGAGCAATCCTAGGCCAAATACATGAAAAGATTCTTCATCCCATTCATTATGTTAGTAAAATGCTTAATGCGAAGAAAAATTATACTTTGATAAAGCAAGAATTGCTGGCTGTAGTGTCTGCTTTTGAGAAGTTTAGGTCTTCTTTGCTTGGCATAAAATGATTATGCATACTAGCCATAAAAATCTTACATACATTATGAAAAAAAGATGAAAAAATAATATTGATTTAACTCGAGCTTCTATTCTAGGAATTTGATTATGAGGTTAATGATTGAAAGGGCATAAAAAATCAAGTGACTGACAACTTATTGTGGGTTGAAAATCAAGATATGCTAAAACTGAATGATGATATTAACATGGATGAGGCCTTTATGGATTAGAGAGTATTGGTTGCATCTTCAAATTTAATTCTTTGGTTCGTAGATTTTGTAAATACTTTGTAAGTTATGTGATGCATGCTGACTTATCCTTCCATTATTGAAAGAATTTTCTTTCTGATGTGTGGAAATTCTTTTGGGTTGAGACATATTTTTTTCAATTTTATGTGGATATTATAATTTGAAGATGTCTTCTGAGGCAGAGATGATGAGTATTTTTTAGGCCTTTCATTCATCCCCATTTAGGGGTCATCATAGTATTTTTTGTGTAGCCTATTAAATATAGTAATATGGATACTATTGGCCAAGCATTCATTAAGGTGATCATTATTATGCAAGTACATGTGACCAATGCAAAATGTAATGGGGAATATCAAGGAAGTATGAGTTATCTCTCACTCTGATTCTTATAGTTGAGATGTTTGATATTTAGGGTATTAACTTTATGGGACCTTTTGTGAGATTGAATGGGATAAGTGTATACTTATAGCTAATGACTATGCTTCTATGTTGGTGGATGAGTTTACGCTTCTTAAGAATAAAGACAAGAGTGTCACAACATTCTTGAAGCATAATTTTATTTCTAGGTTTGGTGTACCAAGAGCAATGCTTAGTGATAGATGCTCTTATTTTGTAATTGGTTATTGGAGTCTTCTTGAGAAGTATGGTGTAAACCATAGGGTTAAAAAACCTTCATACATAATATAGTCTGGCAGGTTGAGGTCTCCAGCTGGGAGTTAAAGATAATCCTTGTTAACACTACAAATATATTGACAAATTGGTCTAGAAAGTTACATGACGCTCTGTGGGGGGCATACCAGACTGCCCTCAATACCCCTAATGGTTTACGGCTCATTATATCTTGTATTTGGGGAAATAATTTATTAGTTGATCTTGAGCAAAGCCATTTGGGCACTCAAAAAACAAAATTTTAACTGGAATAATGCCTCGAACTTTAGGCTTTCTCAATTTAATGAGTTCATTAAGTTTTTATTGTGAGCTTATGAAAATGAAGCACTTAACAAAAAGAAGATGAAGATGTATCATGATCTAGGATTATTAGTATAGAGTTTAGTTCAGATGATTTAAGCTTGTTGTTCAACTCAAGACTTTACTTATTTCCTAGCAACTGGAAGTATAAGTGGATGGGACCATTTTGAGTCATACGTGTGTTCACATTTATTACCATGGTGCTTATGTTTCCTAAAAGTAATCATTTCAAGGTAAATGGTCAGTGTGTAAAGTCATTCTTGGGATAATAGAAGATGTAAATATAGTTGATAGTTGGGCATTCAATGATGTGTGAGTAATCAGAGGACCCAAGTCGTATTGTGATGTTAAATTAGATGCTTCATGGGAGGCAACCTATTATGTATCCTAGTGAAGTTTAAGTAATCAATATACCTACATTGTGATGCGACACTAAATAAAACACTTCTTTAGGGCAACCCAAATCTTTTTTCTCTGTTTATCTTTATTTTGAATTTTTGTGTAAGTTTGATGTTTGGTAAAGTGTGTAGGACTTGAACAATAAAATTAACATAAATAAAATTAAGTTCTAATAAAGCCTCACCCATAGTTGGAAGAAATAAAAGTAGAAAAGGGAGGAAAAGAATTAGGTAAAAAGTGAAAAAGAGTTAATGTTGTATTAAGGATGGTGTAGTCAGAATCCCATTTATACCAGACCTGTTCCCATGCCTAAATTACAAGCCAAGTAATGAACTATAGTGATCCTAGTTCGACTATCCAAAAATTGAGGTGTAGAACATATGGAAAAGTTTGATGGTATTGTACATGTATGATTTGAACTTCATTGTGAGATCGATCTTATTTCTCTAGTCCCATTTTACATTGATTAAATATGTACGTGTAACTTCTTTGTGTGAGGATACTAGGGTAATTTTGTTTATCACTGGTTGTTAGAAGTGATTGTAATCTTTATACATGGTCATCCTTTGATAGTATTATGTCATCCATCGAGCCTATTATGTTAGCTGAAGAGTTTTGACTGCACGCCATAATTTTGTATTGCAAATGAAAGAGGTGAATAATTTTTTTTTGAAAAGCGTGTTTCCTTATACAAGTGACTAATGTAGAACTCCTAGGTTTTTATTTTTAAGTGTTATGATAATATAATTTGATGTTGTTACTTGAGCACAAACAAACATTATAAGTTAAGAGTTTTGATATACCATGAGTTTATATAGCTTTCTATACTTAAAACATGGAAATTATGAATGTTCTTGAGTACATTTTGTCTTTTATGATGTGTTTCATGTGTTATTAAAATAAAATAGTTCTAGGAATGGGAAACACGTAAAATAACCTGAAATAGCCAAAGTTAGGCCCATAGAAACTTAATGGGCTATACTTTTAAAGGATGAGTCTTCAATTGTCTTTTGGAATGGAGATCTCGAAGATTGAATATTCAGCGTCAAACTGTATGAGGCCAATCAACAAACTTTGGAAAGAAAACCATAAGCCTTGGTGAATTACTCAGACAAGCATAAAAAGTTAGAGATAAAAATAGGAATACTGAACTTTGAAGTGACAAACCTCAGTATTATTTTTGGATTATAATCATAGATCACACCTTGAGCCAAGGAAACTTGAATCTAATTATAAAGAATAAAGACCAAATTTTAATCCACTGGTGGTGAAATCAATCAACTGGTCGTAAGGAGTTGATGGCTCCCTTTTCTACTTTATTTAGGATTGATTATTTTGTGCCAATAAACCCCTTTTTTGGTTTTCCTTTATAGGTCAGACAACCTTTAGCCTAAGAAACATATTGCACTCATCTCATACAACTATTCTTTGGTTTTTAGATATTATTCAAACTATTTCTTGATTATAAGATCTCTTTGATAATTTAAGATTTATATTTCTTCTACCTAGTTTGTAAGTTTATAATTATAATTTCTTCTATAAATTATTATTTGGATCTTGTAAAGATGAGTAGCAAAATTCCATAACTAGGATTTTGGAAATCATGATGAATTAATAAATTAGTTTAAAGTACTTAGGGATTCCGGTGTTTATACATATATTGTTCTTCCTTTTGTATTTACTATTTTTTAATGATAGCCAACATTAAAAATCTCCTTAACTCTTACATTCATGACCATAGGGGTAAAGAGTAAGACAAAAGATTAATAACAAAGATTTGAGTATATCCACTTTCATCTAGTAGATTGTACCATGATGATAGATAATCAGATGTTATTGGTGAGGGTTACTAAAGCAAACACAGATATACTTATCAGTTGACAGCAATGATGCATTCCATTAACACTATAATCTCCACATTCAAAGGGCTCAGGTTATGATAATCCCTTTAATAATATTTAAGAGTTTCATTAAAAATTATTATTAGAAGATATAAAAGTAGGAAAACATCAAGGAGCCGGTTGGTACAGTGCTATAGAGGTAAATTTACCCAATAGCAGTGTTGTTGTAGAAGCATGCAGGTTACTACAGTGGTATCCTGAGAAGTCTCTTCAGAAATTTTAAAACCTTTTTCTTTTCATCCTTAAACCAATATGTTCTCCTTTTAAAATCCCCTAAGGGTTTCCTCAAGATATTAGAATGATATAATAAAGAAGTATGATTTGAAAAGGTGAATCCTGAAGACTCCTTTTACATTTCACTCCAAAATTACTAAAACTAGTCAATTGATAAGATTTTATGCCTCCTTAATAGATGCTACACACCTAAGTTGACTAGCTTTAATTTAAGTAGCAGATTTTGGTTATAAAATATATTCATACTATAGGCTGACAAGAGATTTTATGATTAGGCCTATGATCAAGGTAATTGGATGGATTAAGCAAGTAATTAAGGGCAACACAAATGAATCAAGTGTTTATATAATTGTGTGATGAACTATTACTAGTGCTTACTTGCTAATTTGTTACATGCCAACTTGTAATACCCCAAGTCTCCTAAGATCTAGAACCCTTAAAAAAAGGTCAATAAATTAGTTTTTCAATGCTAAAAGTATCACCTTAATCCAATGTTATGGCAATGACTTATGAAAAATTACCTAAGAGTATGTCGGCTGCCAATGATAATTAATCAAGTGATGAGTCATTACCATTCATTACGAGTTGTAATATATAAGCCGTTGCCATTCTAGTGAAGATATTAAAATTTAGCCTAGGGGTAACCACTACACTACAACTTGTTATCAGTAACGACGAGTTGTTAGGTGGTCTCTTCATCTTAACAAAATGTAACCTAGAAATTAAGTCCCAAACTATGCTACTCCTCATGACTTTTAGTCAGACCTTATGAGTCATTAGGAGGGAGAGTCATTAACTTAGTAATGAAGAGCCCATACCGCAGAACCTCAGGTACTGAGTTACACCGTGACTCATGACTAGAGGGTATGAGTCGTAGGGTGAGCTATGACGATAGGAACCAAAATTCTTGCACGATTTTAACAAGGGTTCTTCAGATATTCCGCCCCCTTTCCAACCCTACCTACATCATTTAACTCCCTAAAAACATCATTTACCAATGGTAAAAATTACCCTAACCTCTCACAACTTAGAAATTTGACAACGCATAGCAAAAGAAGCAATATCATCTCCCAAAGACTAAACTAGGGTATACCCAAAGCAAGTTCAAGTTTCAAGAAGGTTCTAAGGAGTTTCCTTTTAGGTGTGTGGTATTTCATCTATGGGTCCCTTCCACCCATTTAGTGTTAAGTACATCCTAATTTTATAAGTACAAATTCTTTTCTTCTTCTAATTGGGTTTTATGTTAAATATTAGATTAATCAACTCTTTCTCAGTTTTTTTGGCTATGAACCATGATAATATATTTCCCTATGAAAACCTTCATATATTTGAAAATTTCAATTATACATAACATGATCAATCATATAAATATTGAGTACTTTTCATGATTTTCCTTACCATAGTCTGTTTTGTCATTATCATATTCCATGGTATTAGTCTATGCTGGTGGGTTATGAACACCCAATACTTATGAAATTATGCACATATCAACTTACATGATATTTAGTATTTTAGAGATGGATATGAATTTTTATTTTCAAAATACCAAGGCCTGAGCATATCAGTTATTAGTTCATCTTTTAGTTTATACCTTAGTGTCTTTCAGTTGGAAGTAGTACTTAGCAACAAGTGAATGCAGGTATGGTGGATTACCTGTTAGTTAGTATTGAGATCATTTGTAGCACTCCCTAAGTTCCAAAACTACGACGCCAACATAGGCTATAAGGGGTCACCCATCAGTTTAAGCTTTACATCCTCGTCCTTTGGGACATTAGTTTAATGGATCTATACCAACCAGTGTTGTTACCCTTGGCAAGGTACTAACACCCATCTAACTAGGGTTACTATTTGGACCCTGTTTTTGCTCAAATTGAGGTATGTCGATTGTAGCTAGCTCCTACAATCTCTAGTCCAATTTTATAATTTATATATTTAGTTGATGTTTTAGCTAACATATGTTTGACCTTGTATTTAGTTATCTAGTTATTCAACCTATTCAGTACATATTTATACTTAGTATTACATTAACTTTACATGTTCATATATTAATGCTCAACTATTCCCATTAGCTTTCTAATCCAACATACTTAGTACATTCGAATTACTGATCATATACTCTCTTATGTGCTATATTGTCTTATAATATAGGTTTGAACGCTCTGTTCTGCATTATGCCTACTCAATTTTTGTTCCACTGAACAGTAGTTATGGTGAGTCCTCCTCCTTTGAGGACTACTTATTAGATGTTATTTTTAGTACTTCATTTTATTTAAGTTTGTTTGAGTTAGTTGGGGGGTTTTAGTATCAACTCCTCATGTTTTAGAGGCTTTAAGATAGTCAGTCATATTTTAAGCTTTATCCGATATCCAAACACGATTGATGTTACTGCTTATTAGTGGATTTGGTAGTTCAAATTTAGGACAGTATTTTTTTGATCACTTCAGTGTTTATAGTTGTTACTAGACCGTGGGTTATCTTGGGGTCATTTGTGACTCCAGGCACTGTGTTATGACAAGGGGTAGCCTTGGGTCATGATAAACTTGGTATCAAAGAACGAGGTTTAAAGTGTCCTAGGGTTTTTGAAAACCACATTAAGTAGAGTCTAGTTCATAGTTGTAAAGTGCACCACATTCATGAGAAAGAGTCTTTGAATCATTTTAGGAAGGTTTCACTTCTTTCATTGTCCATGTTGTGCAATGGAGCGAGAGCTCTATTAAATTTCTTATTCTAACTTATCCTTTACCTATTTATAGAAAATTCCTCCCAGAATGGCTAAGGAAAGGATAAATGGGGACAAGCGAG
>JAPEIP010000011.1:80294352-80316175 GCA_026120095.1 Capsicum chinense
CTTAACAAAATGTAACCTAGAAATTAAGTCCCAAACTATGCTACTCCTCATGACTTTTAGTCAGACCTTATGAGTCATTAGGAGGGAGAGTCATTAACTTAGTAATGAAGAGCCCATACCGCAGAACCTCAGGTACTGAGTTACACCGTGACTCATGACTAGAGGGTATGAGTCGTAGGGTGAGCTATGACGATAGGAACCAAAATTCTTGCACGATTTTAACAAGGGTTCTTCAGATATTCCGCCCCCTTTCCAACCCTACCTACATCATTTAACTCCCTAAAAACATCATTTACCAATGGTAAAAATTACCCTAACCTCTCACAACTTAGAAATTTGACAACGCATAGCAAAAGAAGCAATATCATCTCCCAAAGACTAAACTAGGGTATACCCAAAGCAAGTTCAAGTTTCAAGAAGGTTCTAAGGAGTTTCCTTTTAGGTGTGTGGTATTTCATCTATGGGTCCCTTCCACCCATTTAGTGTTAAGTACATCCTAATTTTATAAGTACAAATTCTTTTCTTCTTCTAATTGGGTTTTATGTTAAATATTAGATTAATCAACTCTTTCTCAGTTTTTTTGGCTATGAACCATGATAATATATTTCCCTATGAAAACCTTCATATATTTGAAAATTTCAATTATACATAACATGATCAATCATATAAATATTGAGTACTTTTCATGATTTTCCTTACCATAGTCTGTTTTGTCATTATCATATTCCATGGTATTAGTCTATGCTGGTGGGTTATGAACACCCAATACTTATGAAATTATGCACATATCAACTTACATGATATTTAGTATTTTAGAGATGGATATGAATTTTTATTTTCAAAATACCAAGGCCTGAGCATATCAGTTATTAGTTCATCTTTTAGTTTATACCTTAGTGTCTTTCAGTTGGAAGTAGTACTTAGCAACAAGTGAATGCAGGTATGGTGGATTACCTGTTAGTTAGTATTGAGATCATTTGTAGCACTCCCTAAGTTCCAAAACTACGACGCCAACATAGGCTATAAGGGGTCACCCATCAGTTTAAGCTTTACATCCTCGTCCTTTGGGACATTAGTTTAATGGATCTATACCAACCAGTGTTGTTACCCTTGGCAAGGTACTAACACCCATCTAACTAGGGTTACTATTTGGACCCTGTTTTTGCTCAAATTGAGGTATGTCGATTGTAGCTAGCTCCTACAATCTCTAGTCCAATTTTATAATTTATATATTTAGTTGATGTTTTAGCTAACATATGTTTGACCTTGTATTTAGTTATCTAGTTATTCAACCTATTCAGTACATATTTATACTTAGTATTACATTAACTTTACATGTTCATATATTAATGCTCAACTATTCCCATTAGCTTTCTAATCCAACATACTTAGTACATTCGAATTACTGATCATATACTCTCTTATGTGCTATATTGTCTTATAATATAGGTTTGAACGCTCTGTTCTGCATTATGCCTACTCAATTTTTGTTCCACTGAACAGTAGTTATGGTGAGTCCTCCTCCTTTGAGGACTACTTATTAGATGTTATTTTTAGTACTTCATTTTATTTAAGTTTGTTTGAGTTAGTTGGGGGGTTTTAGTATCAACTCCTCATGTTTTAGAGGCTTTAAGATAGTCAGTCATATTTTAAGCTTTATCCGATATCCAAACACGATTGATGTTACTGCTTATTAGTGGATTTGGTAGTTCAAATTTAGGACAGTATTTTTTTGATCACTTCAGTGTTTATAGTTGTTACTAGACCGTGGGTTATCTTGGGGTCATTTGTGACTCCAGGCACTGTGTTATGACAAGGGGTAGCCTTGGGTCATGATAAACTTGGTATCAAAGAACGAGGTTTAAAGTGTCCTAGGGTTTTTGAAAACCACATTAAGTAGAGTCTAGTTCATAGTTGTAAAGTGCACCACATTCATGAGAAAGAGTCTTTGAATCATTTTAGGAAGGTTTCACTTCTTTCATTGTCCATGTTGTGCAATGGAGCGAGAGCTCTATTAAATTTCTTATTCTAACTTATCCTTTACCTATTTATAGAAAATTCCTCCCAGAATGGCTAAGGAAAGGATAAATGGGGACAAGCGAGCACCAAAATAACGAGCACTAGCACTCACAGTGAGTACCAAAATGAGCAGACCTCTGGTGTTGAGTGTAGGGATTCCTTCATTGCACTATCCAAATCAATGTCTTCCTAAAATAACTAGTAGGTATTTTCCTATCCACCCCAGCAGTGAATACAGTAGAAATTAGATCCAAGACTTCACTTGTATGAATCTTTCAGTGCTCTCTGAATCAAAGTTTAAGGAGGATCCACAAGAGTTTCTAGACTTTGTGAAGAAGGTGACTGATATTATGGGTGATACTATGAGTAAGAGTTCTGACTTTACTACTTATCTATTTCAAGGAATGGCTCATACCTGGGTTAAGCAGTGGAAGGAGGATAGGCATGCCTATGTATGGCCTATAAGTGGGATAAGTTTGCTGCTGCTTTTTTGGATAGGTTTTTACCCCTTGAGTTAATAGAATACAAGATGCAAGAGTTTATAAACATGAAGGAGGGAATTGTAAGTGTTAAGAAGTATTCTTTCAAATTTACTCAGTTGGCGAGCTATGTTTGAATATGGTGGCTAATTCTAGGGACCGAATGAGCAAGTTCATATCTAGGGTATCAGAGAATGTAGTTAAAGAAAGAAAAATGATGATGTTGATTTAGGTTATGGACCTCTCCAGATCAGTGGTTTTTGCTCAGCCGATTAAGGAAGAAAAAATTAAGAAAGGAAAAGGGAGAATAAGAAGGCTAGAACTAGTAGTTTCAATTTCTAAAAACAAAGGTCAGATAGTGGTAATCATTCTCAATTTTTCCAAAAATATTCAACCTTGACCCCATCTTTTGCTAGTGCTTTAGTGCCTAAGTTTTGGTAGGATACTCGTGATAGAGCACCAAGCTTTAAGTCTTAGGTTATTGTTAACAATGATTGACTAAAACATTCTGGAAGAGGTGTGGTAAGAACCACAAGGGTGAGTGTATGGCTAATAGTGATTTGTGTTTTGGGTGTGGTAAGCCAAACCTCAATGTAATAGAGTACCTGGCGGTTGCACAAAGTGGTAGAAATAATCAGTAGTAGTATCAAGAACTCTTCTACAGTACAAGAAGGTCACCCTACTCAGCACGGTTCCCTTAGAGTGAAACTAGTGGATAGCGTCAGAACTGACTCTATTCTCTTTAGAATCGTTAGGATCTGGAGGGTTCTCTTGATATGGTTATTGATACATTATATGTTTTTCACATCCATGTGTATGCATTACTAAATCCCAGAGCCATAGTTTTCTTCGTGACTTTCTTTATTGTAGTAGATTTTGGTGTAAGTCCCAAAATTCTTCTAGAACCCTTCTCAGTATCCACTCCAGTTAGTAGTTCCATTATTACTAGATGATTATTCAAAATTATGCAGTTACAAAATGCGAAAATGTCACCTCAGTTGATCTAGTAGAAGTAGAGATGATCGACTTTGATGTCATTCTTTTTATGGATTGGCTCCACTCATCTTATACCTCAGTTTACTCTAGAAATTGAATACTTCTATTTTAATTTCCAAATAATCCAGTCATGGAATGTAAAGGTAGTACCTCAGTACCCAAAGATCGATTTGTCTATTTCCTCAAGGTAAGGAAAATGTTTTCCAAGGGGAAAATCTGTCATCTTATTCAAGTAAAGGACTCGAGTTCTAAAATATCTAGACTTAAACTAGTCCCAATAGTAAATAAGTTTCCAAAGGTGTATCCTTCTAGATACCTAGCCTATTTTAATTCTACCTTGCAAAATAGCTCTAGCCGAGCTTGAGGAAGTGAAAGAATAATTAAAGGATCTCTTAGATAAGGATTTCATCAAACCAAGTATCTCTCCTTGTGGTGCTCTAATTTTATTCTTGCACAAGAAAGATGGTTCTCTCAAAATATGCATCGACTATTGTCAGTTGAACAAAGTCATAATCAATAATAGGTATCCCATTCCTAGGATTGATGACTTTCTCAACCAATTTCAGGTTGCAACTTTTTTTTCTAAGATATACCTTTGATCCGGCTATCATTAGCTAAGAGTTAGAAGTTGTGACATTCCAAATATGGACTTCAAAACTTGGTATTCTCATTTTGAGTTTGTAGTTAATTCTTTTGGACTAACAAATGGTCCCACAGCTTTTATGGACTTGATGAATAAAGTGTTCAAGTAGTACTTCGAGATGTTTGTTAGAGTCTTCAATGATGACATCCTCGTCTACCTTCGTAGTGAAGGTGCATATACAGACCATTTGAGGGTTGTTCTGAAGACCCTTAAGAATCATTAGTTATTCGCTAAGTTTAGCGAGTGTGAATTCTCAGTAAAATAAGTAATTTTCCTTAGTCATATTATTTTTGGTGAAGGCATCTGGGTTGATCCTCAAGAGACCAAAGTAGAAACAAACTATCCTAGGCCTAGCTCTCCATTATATATCAAGAGTTTCTTGAGTTTAGACGGTTACTATAGATGGTTTTTTAAAGGATTTTCTTCTATTGCCACTCCCTTGTCTAGACTAATTTCAAAAAAAAGTCAAATTTCAGTTGTCAAATTCTTGCGAGAAGAATTTTTAGTAGTTGAAGACTCGACTCACTTCCACATAAGATTTGACTCTACTAGAGGGTTTAGATAATTTCATGGTTTATTGTGATGTTTTGAGAGATAGTCTTTGTTATGTGTTGATGCAGTGAGGTAAAGTTATAGCCTATGACACTACATAACTCAGACCTCATGAGAAGAACTACCCGACTCATGATCTCGTATTGGCAACAATTGATTTTTCCTTTTATATTTTGAGATATCACCCCTATAGGGTTTGCATTGATGTTCTTACTGATCATAAGAGCCTTTAGTATGTGTTCACTCATAAAGGCCGGAATCTTTATCAGATAAAGTAGTTAGAACAGTTGAAAGATTATGACATGAGAGACTTGTATCACCCAAGTAAGGCCAATATAGTGACCAACACCCTTAGTAGATTGTCTATGGGAAGTGTTGCCTATGTTGAGAATGATAAAAAGTTATTTTGCGATGCCAGATTAGGAGTTCAGTTCGTTGATTTGGATAAAGGTAGTATATGGGTTCAAAATGGTTTAGAATCATATATGGTTGCTGAAGTAAGGGAGAAGAAAGATAGACATCCTATTTTGCTCATGCTGAAGGAGGAAGTTTGGAATTAGAAAGTTGAGGTTTTCTCCAAAAAGGGTGATGGTGTACTTCGCTGTTAGGGCATGTTCTGTGTTTTGGACATGCATATTTTGAGACATCAGTTGCTAGAAAAGGATCATAGTTCCTGATTTTCTATTCACCCAGGAGCTACTAAGACAACCCATAAGTCACAATAGATCTTAGTATGTATCATCAGCACAATTCCTTTTGGGATGCTGAAGATAGAATGACTCTGTCAACATAGTTCTTACAAGTTAATACTTTTTATTCATCCAAGGTTTATTCTAGACACTATCTTAGTAAGTTGGTGAAGTTACATGGAGTCTAATTTACCTCTTACTTTTTGAAAGGTTTTCAAAAAGGTCTTGATACCTATGTTTATCTAAGTACAACATTTCACCCGCAGATAGAAGGTCGGGCATTGAGGACCATTCAGACTTTGAAGGATATGTTGAAGGCGTATGCACATGATTTCAAGGGTAGTTCGGATGACCACTTGCTTTTGATGGAGTTTTATTACAATAACAGTTATCACTCCTGTATCTAGATAGCCCTATTTAAGGATCTTTATGACAGGAGGTATAGATCTCATATTGGTTGGCGAGTCTTCCTTGATAGGGACAAATTCTGTGCATTGGTTAATGGAGAAAGTTTAGCTGATTCTAGAGAGATTGGAAACATCCTAGAGTCATCATAAATCCTATAAAATAATGAGAAGGAGAGGTCTTAAATTGGTTGTTGGGGATTTTCTTTACTTGAAAACTTACCCATGAAAGGGGTAAATAGTTTGGTAAGAGGGGAAAGATCATTCCAACCTTTATTAGCCTGTAAAAGATTTTGAGTCAATTTGGTATGGTAGTGTATGAGTTAGACTTGCCTGTAGATTTATCATCAGTGCATCCGATTTTCCATGTCTCATTTTTTAAGAAATGCATTGATGATCCAACATGAGTAGGTCCTTTAGAAGGTGTGGGCATGGATGTTAGGCTTTCTTACAAGGAAGTCCCAATTATGATCCTTGACCACCAGACTCGTAGGTTGAAAAATAAAGAGGTCGCCTTAGTAAAAGTCTCGTAGAAGAATTAGTCCACGGTGGGAGCTACCAGGGAAACAGAGGTTGATATGCAAATCAAGTACCCCTATATTTTCTCTCCAAATCTAGTTTCAACTTGAGGTAATGGTTCCTTAGTTAATAAATTAATTCTTCTGTTTCTATCTCAGCTATATATCCATCCTCATGTCATAGCATGCATTCATAGGTTGAGTTCAGTCCATACATCAGTTATATGTTCAAATGTTAAGTCATGATTCAGCCCACAAGTGTTTAGTTTGTGATCTTTGTTTTACCTAGTAGTCCCCTTCTTATGGTTTTATTTAGAGACGAATGTTCCCTAGGGGGATATATTGTAATAACCCATGTTTCAAAACTCTAGACCCCTTAAAATATCGGCTAATAAATTAGTATCCTAATTCCACAAGTGTCACCTTAATCTGATGTTGTGGCGAAGAGTTATGAAAATTTCCCCAAGAGTCCATCAACTGCCAGTGACAATGACTCGGGTGATAAGTTGTAACCATCCATAACAAGTATATTGAAAACCAAAGGGTTGCACCACACAGTGAACTACCAATTCCCTCAATGTCAATCTAGGAAAAATACTATAAACAAACTAGAAAGTAAGAAATAGTGCAGGAAAAGTAAAAACACAAGGATTTTACGTGGAAATCTCTATTGATCAAGAAAGAGAAAAACCATTGCATTCCCTCACAAACACCAATGAAATCCACTATAATCAACCTCTTGATTATAGACTTAATTTTAACCTAAGCCTAGGCTCCTTTCACTTGTAATAACTCATCTACAAGCTTATCTTGGAAACTCTGCCAAGGACCCTCTATGATTTGCTCTAATAAGGAAAAAACTTAGGTAACTCTACCTAAGCACTCACAAGTTACTGCAAAGCAATACATTACTCTTATAACATGAGTTATTCTTTTACAAATCAGCACTCATGAACACTCACTCAATCTTTAAGCATACTACAAAATTAAGAACATGAGCAATGCTTGAGCAATCTTGAATTGTAGTGTTTCCTGCCTCTCTTCACTCTTTAGATTTGTGCAAAAACTATTTTATGAAGAATCCTATTTTTCCTTTTACTGCTAGGAAATTATTAGTGCAGAAATATCATTGGACCAGGTGCCTAATAAGTACAAGTAACACCTGTAAGTTTGTTACACAAGTGGACAAAATTGTGCAGACATGCGTGCCAGCAGTACTATACCATGAACATCCAGAGACCTGGTCCATTGCAGTTAGTTGCTCATAATCAAAACTACATTAGCAATGTTGCCCCTTTTTGATGATGAAAAACCAAGCATACAACATTGAGCAGATCCATCATATTTAATTAGTGTAATTACCACTCTAAAGATGAATGTTCCCTCTATCATTATGCTTCTACCATCATGCAACATAGGGAACTAGTTTCTTGATTTCATTACCAAAAGAAATTCTTGTTTACTTACCCTGTAAATATATACCTTTATTTAGTATAGTAGGATACTTCCTCATGTACACATACCACATATGACAACACACTTTCTTCTTGGCACGTGATATTAGTATTTCCCCTTTTGGTAATCATTGAAAAGGATTAACAGTAAACCAAGAGTAAAGATAATTACATGCTAATTAACTCATGGCTACTGGGGCAACACTAACATAAAGAACAACTTAAAATAAAGGCAATAGATGAGGCCCACAAATAGAAATTCATTAATCATTAAATAGGATAAGTATCAAAACAATATACCAAAAAATATAATAGAATTATTTGCAAAGACCACAATAGAAACTAACACACTAGGACTCATGAAGAAGAGGCATTAGGGATGTGTGGTTTTTGCAACATGTCCATTCTATTTTACTTAGCAACATGAGCATCCAATAATTGTTTGGCGAGGATCTTCAATTATGTATTTAGGTATTGAACCTCACTAGTAAGTTTTGGTACCTTAACCTTGAGCTTGATATTTTCTGTTGCAAGTTATTCAGAGACACCTGGTCCCACAGAGGACAACTTTTGAATCAGCTACTTCAGATGCAATATCTCAGTGTCTTTTTCTGGTAGCACAATCCTATGCTCTTATATTTATTTTTTTGAGCTTTCTTGAGCAACCAGTAGCTCAGACACTTGGGATACAATCCCCACTTTACCTTCAATGTACTAATTTTAAACAATTGCAGTTAGACTGATCTTTTGTTTGATAGTTCCTGGTGTTCCCCTAGTCCGAATCACTCCAAAATAAGTGAATACTTTGTTCAACAAGTAACAATATGGGATCCCATGCCTTCCTTCCTTTTCTTAAACAACCTTATGCATATGCTCTATCATTAGAGCAGACAGAGTCATCAACTCAAACTTAATCATGCATTAGATTGGAAATAAAAAACCTCAGAGGCAATTGTTCCTTTCCCTGATCTTAGTAGCAGGACCATGTTATAAATAAAAAATCAACTGAAACTCACTCTTTAGAATTTTTTTCTTTACAACTAAAATTGAGGTCCCACCTACTCTTGATGATTCAATCATATATTCAGTTGAGGGATATTGCTTTATCGCTGTCCTCACACTAATAATAGGTACAACCAGAATCCCTCGCAAGGTTTCTTCATCCAGTCTTATTTATTTTTTTTACACCTATGCAGACAAACTCAATCCATCTTCTAAGAAATCTATTGAATAATAGGATTCTCTCACTTTATTTCCAAAAACTACTAGTGCTTCTTCTTAAATAAATACAACCATCCTAGGTGGCTAACATATTCTACTAATTCCACCTTCTCTAGTTTCTCATAATGTAATAGCCAGTATATCCCTAGCTAGATTAACCCTCAGTATATGGGTTATCCTAAATAAAATTTTTGAAATACTCAGTAATTTTTAGAATAGAGCCTGCCTTTTTGTAGGAAATTCAAACAGCTTTTCCATGATATAAAATTTACCTAAATCCAATAACTGGGTAAAAAGTTATGGCAATTTTAAGTTCCAATCATTAAACATCATCATTTACACCAGTAGCGCATTGCGAATAGTGTCAAAATAACAGTTGTCAATTTTCAATGTTACTCCACGATATTGGCGCATTGCACCATAGAACCAGTTCATAATTGTCAATTTCCTGTGTACCAACGCGATTCCACTGCGTCGTGGTGCAGTTTTAGTTCACAAAAAACTAGCAATGTGATACCACCATGTTGCGCCACCGTGCAATTTATCAGTTGTCATTTTCTAGTGACACAACATGATAGCGCCATATTATGCTAGGGGTCCAGATCGAGAAAATTTCACGAAAAAATAAAGTTGCACTAAGGGTTAAAATAGTTTTTTCCCATGATTTTATTCCGTCCAGTTGTGAGATTTAAGCCCTAAAAATGTGTAAAACCCTTCATTATTCACTTTTTTCCCAAAACCAAAAGGTAGTTCTACCTCAAGAAAACAAACCCTAGCTCTCAAGAAAAACTCCAAGAATCTCATGAATTAAGGTATGTTAGATGTTTATCCATGGATCCTTACCTTCTATGGAGCCCAAGAATCCTTTTTTTTTCAAAATACAAGAGTTTTGATTTATGATTTCCATTTTTTAATTTTATTGAATTCATGTTCATGATGTTGTTTGAGTTTTAATCAATGATTTAGATTACAAGTTCCAAGAATTGATCCTAGTATGTGTTGAATTGCTTGATTTTAATAATAAACCCTTCAATTTGAAAGTTGATTGTTGTAGTCACGTTAAGCCTAAGTGTTTCTGATTTAATAAACCAAGTATGCTTCTTATGTGTTTGATAAATTATCTATGAGAATGAAATAATGCCACTATAGTATGCTAACATATATTCCCCATCTATGTACAAGTTAATGCATTACAAGTGTTTGCTGAAATGTCTCTATGAATGAATTATGACCAAGTGAACATTGTTCTGTTGTTCAAGATGATGTTTTGCTTTACTTTTCATGCTATCGAGACCTGGTGTTATTTAATACCCAATAATTTAGCGGTTTACCTAGAGCCAGTGATAGTTATAAAATAGTATCAATCATGTCATGATCAATAGTACTCTCAGTCCATTACAGAACTTAGTAGAATTTAGTCAGTTTTAGAACTTAGGAAAACACAGTAATCTTAGTATCAGTCCAGTCTAGTTCAGTATAGTCAGTTTAGTGTCTTCCAGTTGGGAGTAGGATTCAGCAGCCAGTGAAGCCAAGGATGGGGGCTCATCTGCCAGTAGAGGGTGTAATCCTTAGAAGCAATCCTTGCATTGTAGAACTATGTAGCCAAAATAGGTTGAGAAATCTAACTCCAACTTTGAAAATTTCTAATAAAGTTATTTTTTAAATTTTCATGGCCAAACTCCTGCTTAGTGTTGAAAAATCTACGCATGTTGCATTTTTGGATTCAACCCAAGATCTCAAAACTTTGGAATTATACATTTTGATAAATAATAGATTCTCATTTTTGTTACCAAATGATTCTTCAAAAGAAATTGAACAATTGATCTAATAGAGCCAACTCCCTCCACCAAGAAGTTGACTCTGTCACGACCCGAATTATGTGAGAAAAATAATGTGCAATGAATCCCCAGGACCTAATTTAAATTGGTACATGATCACAAGACAGGGAACAACAAACTCTAAGACATAGCATCCATGAGAGATTAAAATGGCAAGAGCTGTTGTAGAGTGACCACCGTTGCTTCAATCAAAATCCCAATTGACCTGCATTATGGCTATACCCTTAATTGGAGGTATTGTAAATACAATATCTGTACCACTATACATATTTGTAAGTATCATCGGTTGAGAAAATTTAGTGATAAAAAAATAATAGCAAATAGGAACAAATCATGATATCAAGTATGGTTTTGGGTACTAGCTCCACTTTGTACGATTATAAACTTGTTACACATAGAATTTTAGTGACCTACCTATTTAATATTTTTGTGTACCTTTTTACTTTGGAAAGGCATTCTTCTTTACTTTATCTAAGCCCTATCATATCTTTTCTAACCTTGTTTCATACTTTTGAATATCCGGGTATTGCTATGGACTTCATTACATTAATAGTCAAAACACACTAAACAGGTAGCACGATTATTCATCACTTACAAACAATAATATAACTAATGACGTCCAAGCAAAATTGTGACACTATAGTTTAGGTAGAATATGAGTTCCTACTTACACCTTCCACACTTATTCAATTACATCAATAGGTTTTTTCAAAACATATAAGTATAAACGTACATCCTAATACATATGATTAATGTATGTTCGCAATTTACACATATCATATCATTATCATCAATATCACTAATAACATAATAATATCATAATCATCAACAACATTATTATCAATGTAATCACATCATCATCATGGTCTTTATTTCATTATTATCAACATATTCCCATTATCTTTATCATCATAATCTCAACATGACCCTCATCAACATCAATCATCATTACTAACAATAATGGATATGCAATGTAATGTATAATCACTAGTTGTGTTTGCATAATCTATTCACACAATGAGAGGGTGTTATTCAACACTCAAGCTTATACTTCTAGTGGCGTAGGAATCATAATAACATACTTTCTTAAGGTCTCATATGGTAACCACATCGGAGCCACAAAAAATCCTCTCCTTCCGACACACACTCATGCCTTTTAAGTTATTTATTATTCTTTAACACATCCCAAGATACTAAATGAAACTTTGCTGCTTTTTCACCTTTAGTATCCCAACAACTATTATCTAATTTCATTACGCTTACACAAATATTATACCAACAACTTTCACTCTCTTTTTATTTCCCAATACATTGTCACAAAGTTTGCTTGAGTGTCATGCGTGACCTATCTTAACCCTAATTTAGTATTATCTTATTCGATGGTTGTACTTACCCTTACACTATTACCTTTACCCTTATACTCTCCCACTAATTTTTAATCTTTGCAAAAACTATCAAATAAAGTCACGAAGGGTTGCACCAAATCAAAAATAAAATAATTCATCATTTATTTAAAGCCTAAATATGTTCTTAACATTTTGTCTATCAAAATATTGCTTTCTAGAGCTTAGCCATGAAAACTTCCAATATTAATATCATTACTACATGTATCTAGCCCAAGTTTATGACATGTTATCAATAACCAACCTCGTAGATGAATTACTCTATTATTGAGAAGGGGGAGTTGTCCCATATGCACAAGACCTCTTTCCACTGTAGATTCTCATTAGGTATACCTCAAAATTGACCTCATAAAGTGTGGACTTTGAAAATCATAGATGTAGGTGTTTGGTTTAGTTGGGGTGTTTTGGAGAAAGGGATAGATCTAAGGAGGCTATAAGAAAAAAAGTAATTTAAAAATAATACTGGCTAGTGCTTGAGTACGGATGCAACTGTTGATTTATCACTATCGTGTTAGGAAATAGGATGACCCATTTTATTAATTTTTTGGCCCATTATTTAACGCCCTACTATACCCCATGAAATAATTTCTCTCAAGTTTGGGAAAATAATTTTCTTCATCAAAAAATATTTTCTGGACAATATTGATGTAACAATGTTTTGGGTTATAGTATACACTAAATCATGATCTTCACAAAATAATATTTATGCAGATATTTGATCCATAATTCACTCTTCTCTAACTAATTCATTATTGATGATCCTATGAAGAAAATGCAAACTAGAGCATCATTAACAAAACATGCTTCTGTAGCTCTTATTTCTCAACTCCATCCTAAATAAATTAATGAAGCATCAGTAGATAAATGTATGGTACAGGTAATAAAGGAAAAAGTTGATTTATTAAAAAAAGTTCAGGATCAGATAATTATCTAAAGGACTAAAAATTATTTACTAATTGGGATAATTATCATGTCCTTTGGGTTGTCCAGTGCCCCTGTAGCATTCATGGTGTTGATGAACTGGGTATATCAACCATATATGGACTGATTTATGATTGTAATCTAAGAATGAGGTCAATCATATGATATACTTAAGGATTGTACTTCATAGATGTCTTGATAAGAAGCTGTAAGACATGTTCTCCAAGTGTGAGTTTTTGTTGGATTTTATATCTTTCTTGGGTCATGTGGTAACTAAGTATGTTATTATGGTTTATTCAGCCAAAACAGTGGCGACATGTGATTAGGGTTGTCACGACCCAATCCCTTATTTATGATATGACTTACATTATTACACTAGTAGGTAAGCCATACTATAGCTCTGAGAAAAGTTGAACAGATCACTTAAAAGGAATGCTTTTTCATAGACCATTTCTAATCTACCTAGTAAGGTTGTTAATGATTTTAGAGGGTTGGGCTTTCAAGGAAAAATTCAACTAGTAGACCTACATTACATGGTCCGCTTAATATAAAAGTTGAATCGATATTTTAAAAGGACTGCTTCTTCATATATCCTTTCTAATCTACATAGTAAGGTAGTTAATGATGATAAAGTGTTGGGATATTAAAGAAAAATTCAACTGATTGAGTCAAAAGGAATGACTTCTCATTACGATAGAAGAAAAGAGTCGGAACTCAATTGTATTAACTGTGGATGAGTTGGATTTCTAAGAAGGGGATCTCTGCACTAGCCTAAGGCTAGGCAAAATTAAAGAGTACTAAATGTATTAAGAAGGAGAATGCACTTTACGAGGGCTTTAAATCTTTGAAAAGGGCAATGAGGAAGCTATCACTGACTAGATAGGCTAAAAAGATTTTGATAACATTATTATCTTCGTAATGGGAACTCAAGCTAAAGTGGGTTCTCAAATCCAACTTGTGATCATGATCTTAGGCATGGGAGAAGGGAATTCAGTTAAGAATAGCTTAGCAACTGAAACAATTTTAAGTTTAATAATTAAAGGGCTAACTGTGTTCTCTCTGTCTAGATACTTCAAGATAGAGGCGTCTTATTTTTAAATAGATAATTTTATGGGACCTGGTCCCTAAGAAATTCATTTCATAAGAACCTTTACCAGAATGCATAAAATGTGAATCATTGTCTCTTCCAAATTCGGCTAAGTGAAGGATACAAGTTTCCATGATAAAGTAGGTATATGATAATCTAACCCAGTATCATACCTTTGTCGGTATAAACCCAAGGGAACATCTTTGGAAAGAAGCAATTAAAGCAAACACAAGTTGAGATATCACTAAAAAATGATAGGGACCTAGTCTTATCCCTCGGGTGAGTACCAAAATAATGTGCCACGAATGTTTATAAATTTTTTATTTCAAAAGACCACATGTTTAACTCCATATGAACAAACGCTTTCAAATTCATTCAAAAGTAAAGAGTCACAACAGTTTTCATTAGATGCGTATGTTAAAAAAAGGTGTGTCTTAAATGTCAAATGGTCATCTTTTCACTTATAAATTGAAATCATATGAATTCATTATATTCTCAATTAACTCAAAGCTTTATCAAAATTGGTCCCTCTTGTTTCTTTCTCAAGTCTTCCCTTTTAAACCTAAAATTCTCTGAAATTCCCCCTTTTCAAACCCAATGAAAGATCTATCTTCAATTCATTCTCAGTTACGACAAAAGGAATTACATGTCAATCCTTCTCACGAGACTTATGATACCCCAATTGAAACTTCTCCAGTCGAAACTCTAAATCCCATTGAATGTTTTGTCCAAGTGATTTACCTAAACAAATGTTCTGACTCTCCAATAGAATAAGAGATTCTTCAAATTATAGGATCTCATTCCTCAAAAACCAAGAGTCCTCCAGTGCCTCACAAATCTAGGTTCACTCTGAGAAATTGAAAAATGTTGAAACTTCAAATATTTTACAAGAACCTAGCTCTCCTACCCTTTTAGAGTCAAATTCTATATTTTCTAATCAAGTTGACGATGAGATTCCTGTAAAGAAATCAGATTCTTCCAATAGCATGAATTTAGTAGCTGAAAACTTGCTTTTACTTGAAAAAGATCCCAAGGTAGGCTTTGCTAGTAGGAAGGAGCAAATAGCAGGGGGAAAGGATAATCTAAATGAGGAGAGAGAGTGTGCATTACAATAAAATGAAGAAAATAAAGAGGGTGAGGATTGTAACACCCTAATTTTCTGAAAAAAAATGCTACACAGTGCTCATGATATCGAGGGACTAAAATCTAACCCATGACTGATATCTTTACCTATACACGGCAATATATATCATGATAATACAGAAAACATGAACATGTAGGCCATAAGGTTCAATTGAATAAAGAATCTAGTAAAATAACATCCATATGGGTGAAAGATACCGAAAACAACTGAAAACTGAATCAAATCTGAACAAAATTTGAAAGCCTCTAAACACTGTCTGAATAACGAGTTGAAGGAACATGTCTCCAAATAACTCCGTAAACTGATAGCTAACTGAAATAATAAATGAATAAATTGAATCATGTCATCTTCGAATGAAGAGAAATCACTGCAACTTTGTATACTGGAATGGGACTGCTACTGCTGGTGCGAAACTCGTGTTTTTGAACCTATGATGTAACATAAAGAAAAAGTACAGTAGCGCTAATGCATCAGTACAACTGGGGTACTGAGTATACGAGTAACGTAGGCTAAAAAATCGGTTTACATGCTTGAGAAATGCTCACTGACCGAATATTATGAATGTGAGAGTACATGCATACATACATAATAATTGGATACATAAATACATAATAGTGGATCTGTACGCTAATGCATGATTTATTGATTTTTAACATGAGTGAAACTATGGTTCTATCAACATAGGTGACGGTGACTGACATTCTTGGGTCTGATGGAAGTATCTGAGTTTCGTACTATAATTGAATTTGATTCTATCTGTCAATCCTGGTATACTGATATCTGAAGAAGTATCTGAGTCTTTTACTGAGACTGAGCTTGAAACTATGGGAGGTAGTTGTTTAACCGACATTCCCCAATAAGTTAGGGTCCAATCTCTGCCCCGACTGGAGGGGTGTCAATGTCGTGCCACCGATAAGGAGAGTTGTGAGTGACTCTCAACTGGTAGGTACTCAAATAAGAGATGTGGGAACCCTTAACTGACAGGTTAAGCCACCTCATCAACCCTAGTCTGACAGGTTAAGATATCTCAACCTACGACGGCTAAGTAGTTTTGGAACATAAGGATGACTGCTAAGAATCACACCCTAAACTGGCAGGTGAATTCTCATCCTTGGGTTCACTCGATGATAAATTCCACTCCCGTCTAAAGAGACTGAACATGATTTAACTGACTGTGCAAGGACTAAGTAACTGACTTGCGTTAACTAACAGAATAGTACAACAATTTGAGACTTTGCTGAGATCATGAGATTTTGGAGATTTCCTGAGTCACATGACTGACTGAGTTCTATATATCATGGTTTAACTTAGATTATCGGGGTAATGTGACTTGAATCTAGGCACACAACTATATTTTTTGGGTACGAATACCCCCAAGACTTGATGTAAGGAAACTGACCCACATGACCTGACTTGATCACAAGATTTGTGTCCATAATTCATAATATCGTACATAAGGGATTTCACACTAAGCATGGTTATCAACAATGTATTGCATGGAAAGTATTTCATGTCACATGAAAGTACTTGCACAACCTTAATATCATATTCATTGCATAATCATATTTGCAACACATATCAATAGCATGGAAGTTCATGTGGAATCATCTTAATAGTGGACATAGCTTGTCATTTAAATACTAAGGGGTCATGGGAACATGATTTTTAGAATTTTAGGCTTTTAAACAAACAACTTGCATGCACACTTTGGGGCATAGGTTTTATCAATAATTTTAATCATCTTGAACCACCCAAATTCATGGGTTTTAAGTACAAGCATGCATACATCATGGAAGTCAACTTAAATTAATGTCTTGAAGCTTAAACAATGATCATTAACATGAACAACATCACATAACAACAAAGAAATCAAAGTTTCTCATTTAAAAGCATAGTTCTTGAACTCTATGAATGAAATGGTCCATAGATGAACACTACACATATCTGACTCAAGGTTCTTTATGTTTTTGAACTTGAAGAATTTGAAATATTTTGATTCTTGAAGAAGATTGGGTCTTGTTCTTGGGGATTCAATTAAAAAAGAAATCCTAGTTTTTCTTTGTGAAATATTAATGAGCATAATGACTGAATATAGACTAATCTGGGTATATATAAGCGAGTGGTAAGAGACCAAAATATCCCTATTAAAATAACCTGGAAATAAAATGAACGTGGCATGTGATGGTCCAACAAACGGTCCATCAATTAGCCCGTCAGACACAGACCAGAAATAGGGTTCCTTGGATAAGAGTTGACGGCCTGGATGATGATCAGTCACAACTTTGATGATCCGTCAACTCGTCCGTCAGTCCTTATCCAGTACTTCGCTTAATTTCCTTGGCTGTGACGGTTAAAGTGGCAGTCTGGCACTTATGTGGCGGTCTGTCAACTTGGCTGTCAGACCTGGGCATTTTCGACAGTTCTAAGTAAAACATCCAGAACTTCCTCATCTGATGTTGGATTTGGACAAAATTGGTACCGTTGAAAAGCTAACTCAATTTCCCACATCATAGAAAGTGAAAATATAAAAAATATCACATGTACAAAGATAGGTTTTCATTTTAAAGTATGTCCTATCATCCTTGAGATGATTTCTAGCAATTAAAAAAGCACGGGTATTACAATATCTCCCCCTTGAGAACATTCATCCTCAAATGGAACTAACTGAGAAGGGAAATAATAATCCAAAAATGAGTAGCTGGAACATGATCTTATAACTGACAAACTGAACGCATTATAGTGAACATGCATATCTGATGCATATGTACCTGATTCATGAATGCATGACTGAGGTCCTCATAATGAGAATGCATATCTGATGCCTAATTATTTACTGGACTGATACATGTATGCATGACTGAATATACAATGGTACTTGATACCAAATTTTTGATGGAACATGAACATGAAATGAAATATCAAGTTGTATTGAATGCTAAACATGAAACTGAATAAGCTTGAGGAGGACTGTTACCTTGAGCTTGATCTGGGTCGGTGGAGAAAAGGTGAGGGTACTTGGTATGCATGTCTGCTTTTGCTTCCCAAGTAGCTCTCTCAGTCAATTGATTTCTCCAAAGAACTTTGACTAGAGGGACTTCTTTGTTCCTTAGCGTATGGATCTGATAGTCTAAATTTTCGAATGGAATATCTTCATAAGAGAGGCTGTTTTGAACATCAATGTTCTGAATAGGGTCTACAAATGTTGGGCCACGTATGTACTTATTGAGCAAAGAGACATAGAAGACCGAATGAACTGAGGCTAGATCTGAAGGCAATTCGATCTCATAGGCTACCTTGCCGAAGCAACTGAGAATCCTAAAAGGACCGACATAGCAGGGACTGTGTTTTCCTTTCTTGCCGAACCACTTGACTCCCTTCATGGGAGAGATTTTGAGATAGACATAGTCATTGACCTCGAACTCAAGATCCTTTCTACGACCACCTGCATAAGACTTCTATCAGTTTTGAGCAGCCCAAAGTCTCACTCTGATCAACTGAACTTTGTCTAAGGTGTGGAATAACAAGTCAGGATCGATGACAGAGGTCTCACGAACTTCAAACCAACCGACTGGAGATCTGCACATACTACCATAGAGATTTTCGAATGGAGCCATCTAAATATTAAAATAATAGCTATTGTTGTATGCAAACTCAATCAAGGACAAGTGGTCGTCCTAACTTCCCTTGAAATCAATTGCACACGCCCTTAGACTATAATAAAGAGTCTGAATGGCCCTCTCTACTTGGCCATCTGTCTGAGGATGAAACACTATACTGAGATGGAATTGGGTACTTAGACCACTTTAGAATGGTTTCTAAAAGTAAGAGGTGAACTGTGTACCTTTGCCTAAGATGATAGATAATGGAACACCGTGTAATCTAACCAACTACCTAATATAGAGTTTGGTGGAATCCTTGGATGAATAAAAGGTATGAACTGGAAGGAAATGAGCTGACTTGGTAATTCTGTGTACAATGACCTAAGCCGAATTATGCTGTTTACGAGTTTGAGAAAAACCTGTCATGAAATCCATGTTCACTTTTTCCCACTTCCAAATAAGAATGGTGAACTCCTTCATGGACCTATTAGATTCCTGATGTTCTATCTTAACCTACTTATATGTAGAGCACTTAGCCACAAACTCTGCAACATCTTTTTTCATCCTACTCCACCAATAGATCTCCCGCAAGTCGCAGTACATCTTAGTGGCCTTTGGATAAATAGAGTATCGGACACCATGTGCCTCTACAAGAATTCACTGGTCATCTACACCTGGAACACACAGAAGACCCTGACAACAAAGAACACAATCTCCCCCTTAGGAGAAAGACTCTATTTTCTAATTCTGAACTGACTCTTTTTGCTTGAAAAGGCTGGGATCCCTATTTTTCTTTACTTTCACCTCAAAAACTAGAGATGACTCTAAACTTCTCTGAACATATACACCACCCTCTGAGAGTCCACTAAGCGAATGCTTAGTCTGGAAAGCTGATGAATATCCTAGGCTATCTTCTTCTTACCCTCTTCTATATGAAAAACACTACCCATGGAGAGTCTACTGAGAGCATCGGCCACAATGTTTTCCTTACAAGGGTGTTAAAGAATACTCATTTCATAATCCTTCAAGAGCTCTAACCACCTTCTCTGATAAAGGTTGAGATCTTTCAGAGAAAAGACATACTAGAGACTCTTATGATCTGTGAAGACATCTACATGAACTTTGTCTAAATAATGCCTTCAAATCTTTAAGGAAAATAGTACGGTTACTAACTCAAGGTCAGGACTAGGATAATTCTTCTCATGGGGCTTTAGCTGTCTGGAGACGTAGGCTATGAACTTACCATGCTTCATGTGGACATAACCTAAACCCAATCTGGACGAATCATAATAGACTACAAAACCGTGCAAACTATTTAGAAGAGCTAGAACTGGGGATAAGGTAAGTCGAGTCTTCAACTCTTGAAAACTCTTCTCGCAAGAATCTGACCACTTAAACTTAACCTTTTTCTAAGCCAATCTAGACATCGGAGATGCAACAAAAGAAAATCCCTCAATAAAGAATGTGTAATAGCCAGCCGAACCCAAGAAACTCTTGATATATGATGGAGAGATAGGGCGGGGCCAGTTTCTTACAACTTCAGTTTTCTGAGGATGTACTCTAATGCCATCATCGAAAATAATATGGCCAAGGAATGCTACTGATCTTAGCCGAAATTTGTAGTTACTAGACCTGGCAAACAACTTATGGTCTATGAGATTCTGAAGAACATTCTGAGATAGTCTGAATGATCACGTTCAGTGCGAGAATAGACCAGAATATCATCTATGAAAACTTTGACGAACATATCTAAGTACTGCTTAAATACCTAGTTCATCAAGTCCATGAAAGCTGAAAGGGCATTGTTAAGACCAAAGGACATGACTAGAAATTCAAAGTGACCATACCATGTACGGAAAGCTATCTCGGGATGTCACGTTCTCTAACTTTGAGCTAATGATAGACTGATATGAGGTCCATATTGGAGAAATAACTGGCACCCTGAAGTTCGTAAAATAAGTCATCTACTCTAAGAAGTGGATACCTATTCTTGATTGTGATTTTATTAAGCTGATGATATTCAATACACATCCTGAGAGAATCATATTTCTTGCGTACGAATAAGACTAGGGCACCCGATGAGGATACACTAGGCCAGATGAATCCCTTATCTAAGAGATCCTTCAACTGATCTTTCAGTTCCTTGAGTTCTTCATGTGCCATTATGTATGGAAAAATAGAAATAGGCTGAGTATCTGGGAGAAGGTCCACGCCAAAGTCTATTTCCCCTTTGGGAGAAATGCCTGGAAGATCTTCGGGAAAGATGTCTGAATATTCATTAACAAGTGGAACTGATTCAAGACTGGGAGATTGGGAACTGGAATCTTTTACGTGCATGAGATGATACATACACCCCTTTGAAATCATTCTCCTTTCCTAAAGGTAGGAAATAAGATGACCCCTGAAAGAGAAAGTACTACCTTTCCAGTCTAGGATAGGCTTATTTAGGAACTGAAATTGAACTATCCGGGTGCTACAGTTGACTGTGGCATAGCAAGAATAAAGTGAATCCATGCTGAGAATGACATCAAAATCAGTTATCTCAAAGTCAAATAAATCTGCTGATGTAGATTTTTGAATTATTATAACCGGACAGTTCCTGTATACCCATAGAGCCATGATGGTTTACCCACTAGGGTAGATACTGAAAAGGGCTCTGCTAAAATTTTGGGACTGATTCCTAAATCGCCTGCTATGTACATAATAACAAAATACAAGGATGCACCTGGATCTAGCAAAGTGTAAAAATGAACATGGAAAATTTGTAACATACGAGTAACGACATCAAGAGAATTTTCCTGATCCTGTTGAGTCTGAAGATCATAGAGTTTGTTTGGGCGTTGCCGACTAGTAATA
>JAPEIP010000011.1:80316275-80358046 GCA_026120095.1 Capsicum chinense
CTGAGGATGTACTCTAATGCCATCATCGAAAATAATATGGCCAAGGAATGCTACTGATCTTAGCCGAAATTTGTAGTTACTAGACCTGGCAAACAACTGATGGTCTATGAGATTCTGAAGAACATTCTGAGATAGTCTGAATGATCACGTTCAGTGCGAGAATAGACCAGAATATCATCTATGAAAACTTTGACGAACATATCTAAGTACTGCTTAAATACCTAGTTCATCAAGTCCATGAAAGCTGAAAGGGCATTGTTAAGACCAAAGGACATGACTAGAAATTCAAAGTGACCATACCATGTACGGAAAGCTATCTCGGGATGTCACGTTCTCTAACTTTGAGCTAATGATAGACTGATATGAGGTCCATATTGGAGAAATAACTGGCACCCTGAAGTTCGTAAAATAAGTCATCTACTCTAAGAAGTGGATACCTATTCTTGATTGTGATTTTATTAAGCTGATGATATTCAATACACATCCTGAGAGAATCATATTTCTTGCGTACGAATAAGACTAGGGCACCCGATGAGGATACACTAGGCCAGATGAATCCCTTATCTAAGAGATCCTTCAACTGATCTTTCAGTTCCTTGAGTTCTTCATGTGCCATTATGTATGGAAAAATAGAAATAGGCTGAGTATCTGGGAGAAGGTCCACGCCAAAGTCTATTTCCCCTTTGGGAGAAATGCCTGGAAGATCTTCGGGAAAGATGTCTGAATATTCATTAACAAGTGGAACTGATTCAAGACTGGGAGATTGGGAACTGGAATCTTTTACGTGCATGAGATGATACATACACCCCTTTGAAATCATTCTCCTTTCCTAAAGGTAGGAAATAAGATGACCCCTGAAAGAGAAAGTACTACCTTTCCAGTCTAGGATAGGCTTATTTAGGAACTGAAATTGAACTATCCGGGTGCTACAGTTGACTGTGGCATAGCAAGAATAAAGTGAATCCATGCTGAGAATGACATCAAAATCAGTTATCTCAAAGTCAAATAAATCTGCTGATGTAGATTTTTGAATTATTATAACCGGACAGTTCCTGTATACCCATAGAGCCATGATGGTTTACCCACTAGGGTAGATACTGAAAAGGGCTCTGCTAAAATTTTGGGACTGATTCCTAAATCGCCTGCTATGTACATAATAACAAAATACAAGGATGCACCTGGATCTAGCAAAGTGTAAAAATGAACATGGAAAATTTGTAACATACGAGTAACGACATCAAGAGAATTTTCCTGATCCTGTTGAGTCTGAAGATCATAGAGTTTGTTTGGGCGTTGCCGACTAGTAATACTGGAAGTGGCACCTGCTGGTTCAGGCGATCCGATTGAGCTGTTGAACGATTTTCCTAACCCTGATGACTAGACTGAGGACAATCTCTGACTTTGTGGCCTGGCTTCCCACAATCAAAACAAACATCACTGCCGGCTCTACAAATACCCTGGTGGTTCTTACCAAAAGTTTGACATAAGGGATTAGTTTGGGCATTACTGACACTACCCTGAGATTTAGAGCTGAGTACTCTATCTTCGAACTTAGGAGCTGGAGCACTGGATAAAGAATGAACTGGAGCTGATGACTTAGGACGAAACTGGGAACGATTTCCTCCCTCTTATTTGGGTTGAGCAAAATTGAAACTGCCTGGTCTTGCTCTCTTATTCTGCCTCTCCCTAGCCCTAACATTTTTCTCCTCTATCTGCTAGAATGGGTCATGAGCCTAGCTAAAGTCATATCAATGTTCAGCATTATAGATCTACATTCATTTACCATGCTATCATTCCCTCCTGACACAAACTTTCTCATCTTAGCCCTGTTGTCTACAACCAAATGAGGGCATATCTAGCTAGCTGAGTAAATCTGAGAGAATACTTCCTAACAATCATATTTCCCTGCCTGAGGTTGATTAACTCAAGAACTTTTACCTCCCTCAGCTCTTGGGGAAACAATCTATCTAACAAAGCCGTGACAAATTCCTCCTACTCTATAGGACCTGCATCTTCTAACCTCTAAGACTTTCACTATTTATACCAAGTGTGAGCAATATCCTGTGATTGGTATGCGGCTAATTTGGCGTTCTGAATAGAAATAACTCCTATTATGTCAATGAATTTCCGGACCTTGTCAAGTAACTCCTGAGGGTCTTATCAGAGTTAGACCTGAAGAAAGATAGAGGGTTCAATCTGGTGAAGTCCCAAATTCTAACTGCAGTAGAATTGGACATTGGATTGGCCGAAATAACTAGTGACCATTCATTTTGGGTAGCCACAGACTGAGAAAGTATTGTAAATGCGGATCTAAACTCCACATAAGAAACATGCTCGCCCAAAGGGTCTTTGGGCGGACAAACTGGCTGGTTTCTTCTCTTTGGAGGCATATTCTAAAAAAAGAGAAGAACAGATTAGACTGAGAGTTTAACTTGAGATTATGCTCAGTAGAATGACATGAATAATGAAAGAAGGGAAACTGTTCCTAAAACATCTCATAGACTCTTGCACATAAATGTGGCGTGCAACACACCCATGCACAAGACTCTACTAGATGCGGCTTACAGACTTCCTAGGACTCTATTTAAACTTAGGCTCTGATAACAAGTTTGTAACACCCCAATTTTCTGAACCAGAAGGGTACATGGTGCTCATGACCCCAAGAGACCACAAGCTAACCCATGGCCGATATCTATACCTATACACTGTAATATATATCATAATAATGCGGAAAACATAAACATATAGGCCATAAGGTTCAACTGAATAATGAATCTAGTAAAATAACATCCATATGGGTGAAAGATACCTAAAACAACTAAAAACTGAATCAAATTTGAACTAAATCTAAAAGCCTCTAAACACTGTCTAAATAAGGAGTTGAAGAAACATGTCTCCAACTAACTTCGTCAGTTGATAGCTAACTAAAATAATAAATGAATAAATCAAATCATATCATCTTCGAATGAAGAGGACTCACTGCATCTTTGTATAATGGAATGTAACTACTACTATTGCTCCGAAACTTGTGTCTCTGAACCTATGGTGTAACATAAAGAGAAAACACCATAGCATAAATATGTTAGTACAGCTAGGGTACTAAGTACACGAGTGAGGTAGGCTAAATGAAAAGGGTTGACATGCATGAGAAATGCTAACTGATCGACTATTGTGAATATGATCGTGCAAGCATACATACATAATAACTGTAAACGTAAATACATAATAGAGGATCTGTACGCTAATACCTGATTTACTAATTTTTGGCATGACTGAAACTATGGTTCTATCAACATGGGTGACTGTGTCTGATAGTCCTGGGTCTGATAGAACTATCTGAGTTCCATACTATAATAAAATTTAACTCTATCTGGCAGTCCTTGTATACTGATATCTGAAGAACTAACTAAATTTTTTTTTACTGAGAGTGAGCCTGAAACTGTGAGAGGTAGTTGTTTAACCAACATGCCCCAATAAGTTAGGGTCTGATCTCTGCCCTGACTGGGGGGTGTCAATACTATGCCACTGGTAAGGATAGTTGTGAGTGACCCTTAACTGTCAGGTACTCAAATGATAACGGTTGGAAACCTCAACTGATAGGTTAAGCCACCTCATCAACCCTAGTCTGACAGGTTAAGATGTCTCAACCTATGCTGGCTACGTAGTTTTGGAACATAAAGATGACTGCTAAGAATCACACCCTAACCTGGAAAGTGAGTTCCCATCCTTGGGTTTACTCGGTGATAACCTCTACTCCTATCTAAAGAGACTAAACATGATTTAACTGACTGTGTAAGGACTGAATAACTGACTTCCGTTGACTGGCAGACTAGCACTACTATCTGAGATTTTGCTGAGATCATGAGATTTTAAAGGTTTTCCTGAGTCACATTACTGACTGAGTTCTATGTATCATGGCTTGACTTAGATTACCAGGGTAACGTTACTTGGATCTAGGCACACAACTATATTTTTTAGGTACGAATTTCCCCAAGACTCGATGGAAGGAAACTGACATACATGACATAACTTTATCACAAGATTTGAATCCACAATTCATAATATCGTACATAAGGGATTTCATACTAAGCATGGTTATCAACAATGTATTACATGGAAAGGATTTCACGTCACATGGAAGTACTTGCACAACCTTAATATTATGTTCATTGCATAATCATACTAGCAACTTATATCAATAGTATGGAAGTTCATGTGGAATCATCTTAAGAGTTAACATAGCTTTTCATTTAAATAATATGGGGTCATGGGAACATGAGTTTTAGCATTCCAGGCATTTTAACAAATACCTTGCATTCACACTTTGGGGCATAGGTTTTCTCAACAATTTTAATCATCTTAAACCACCCAAATTCATGGGTTTTAATTACAAGCATGTATATATCAATGAAGTCAACTTAGATTAATGTCTTGAAGATTAAACAATGATCATTAACATGAAAATCATCACATAGCAACAAGACAATCAAAGTTTCTCATTTAAAAGCATATTTCTTGAACTCTATGAATGAAAGGGGTCCATAGATGAACACTACGCATGCCGGACTCAAGGTTCTTGATGTTTTTAAACTTGAAGGATTTAAAATCCTTTGATAAGATTGGGTCTTGTTCTTGGGGATTATATTTAAAGAGAAATACTAGTTTTTGTTTGTGAAATAATAATGAGCATAATAGATAAATTTGAACTTATCTAGGTATATATAGGTGAGTGGTAAGTGACCAAAATATTCCTGTTAAAATGACTTGGAAATAAACTGAACATGGCGTGTGACGGTCCGATTGACGGTCCGTCACTTAGCCCATTAGATATGGACCAGAAATGGGGTTCACTAGATAAGTGTTGACAACCTGGATGATGGTCCGTCACAACTTTGACAATCCGTCAACTCATCCGTTAGTCCTTATCTAGTACGTGGCTCAACTACCTTGGCTAGGATGGTCAAAGTGGCGATCCATCACTTATGTGGCGGTTTTTTAACTTGGTTATCATACCTGGGCATTTCCAACAGTTCCAAGTAAAACGTCCATAACTTCCTCGTCTGATGTTGGATTTGGACATAATTGTTACCTTTAGAAAACTAACTCAATTTCCCACGTGATAGAAAGTGAAAATCTCAAAAATACCACATGTACAAAGATAGGTTTACATTTTAAAGGAAGTCCTAGCATCCTTGAGATGATTTCTGGCTAGGAAAAGGGCACGGGTATTACAGGGATGAACTACCTTTAATCTTTAATGAAGAAACTAAAGGAAAGTTAAAACTGATTGACTCTAGTAAAAAAATTTGCATGATCTTACTCTACTAGAGGGTCTGCGATGAAATTACTAGTAGATGCAATGAAGAAGAATAAGTCCTCTACTAGTAAAAGAAGAAGACTCAAGCAATCTACTTCCAAGGTAGCAGAAAAACATAACGTTGTGTAGGTGATAGGAGATGAAAAAATAAAGCTAACATTGTATTGCTTCTAAGATTAAAAGACTTAATGCTCAAGATGATGAAGGACCGGGTAATCCTAAGTGCAGGAGTCATTGTATAAGCAGATAGAAATACATTGATGTTAAAACAAAGGAAATCTCTAAGGGACCTGGTCCCAAGAAAAGAAAATTTGATGAAAAGGAAGAGCCAAGTGATCACCCTAAAAGAGTAATAAGAGAGGAAGAAAAAAAATTATCTAAAGAAAGAATAATTGAAAGGTTGAAGACACAGAAAGTGTTGTCAGGAAAAATGTTTGATCCTAAAATATATGAGAAACATGGTATGGTGGAATTGGTAGAATATGTCAGGCATCAAGGATAGCTATATTTATTCGAGGAAAAAATACCTATGGTTTTTGAAAATAAAGTGATAGAATTCTATCATTCAATAGATTCCTCAAAAGCTGGTTTGAGTCTGTTTGCACAGGTGCATGGAAAAAAATATGGCTGGGGGAAGAAACATTGGGAGGAATTCTGGATGTGCCAGTTATAGGGGTGAAAAATACTTTTAAGTAATAAACAACAACTGAATTAGTGATTGTTGCTTCAAAAGTAGGTGGGACCTCAAATAGCTAGAGTAAAGAAAAAGTTTCTAAAGAGTGAGTTGCAGTTGGTTTTTGAGTTTATTAATAAGGTCCTGCTACTCAGATCGGAGAAAAAGTCCATTATTTATGGCATTCATCTATTTCTAATCGAATTCCTTAGTAAGTTTAAGTTAATGACTCTGCCTTCTATAAGGATAAAGCATATGCACAACGTGGTCCATGAAAAGGATGGAAGGCATAAGAAGCATTATGGTTACTTATTTCACAAAATCCTTAATCATTTTGGAGTGATTAGGACCAAAGAAACACAAAGAATAGTTCAACAACTAATAATCTTAACATTACTGGTGGAAAATGGGTATACTGATGGGAAAATAGGGACTGTATCCCAGGTGTCTGAACTAATGGATGATCAAGAAAGATTAACAAAAGAAATGGAGGAGTTGAGGATTATGCTAGCCGCAAAAGTCATTGAAATAGTGCATCTGAAATTACAGATTCTAAAGGTGTCCTTAGAAGGACAAGTTTCCATTGATGAACTTGCAGCATAGAATGTAAAGCTCAAAAACAAAATTGTTGAATTGACTAGTCAAGTACAAAAGCTGACTGTTAAAGTAAAAACCTTTACCAAACAATTGCTAGGTGCTCATGCTGCTGTAGCTGAAAGATTGGATATGGTGCTAAAGTCATTCTCTCCCAAGCACCCTTCCATCTAAGACCTAGAGTAGAAGTTTCGTGTGTCAGTTTTTGGTGCTTGGTTCCATTGTGGCCTTTGCGAATAATTGCTTTTTAAATTTGCCGTACATTGTACTGGTAGTTACCTTATTTGATAATGAATGAATTTTTTCCTGTGTGATTCATATTGTTATCTTTACTATAAGTTATTCTTCATTTTAGTGCTATCCCAGTGGCCATGGGTTAATTAGTCTGTGCTTATCCTTACTTATAGTTTACTGTTAATCCTTTTCAAAGATGGCAAAAGGGGGAATACTCTGAATTTATGTGCAAAGACCAGGTGTGATGAGTAAATGTGCTAGAATGCTCCGGTGGTGCATACTAATAGGGGAAGTAAGTGTTGTGTTAATAAGATGAGTCATAATGATAGATGTATGTTTTTGCTGTAAATGACAACAAGGGACCAGGTCCCTGTGTTGTATGATGGATGAACCATGATGATAGGGGGAACATTCATCTTTAGCTGGTAATCACTTTGATTAAATATGATGAATATGCACTAGTTCTCAAATTGTATGGTCTGGTTTGTCATCATAAAAAGGGGGAAAATTTCTATATTTAAGTTGATGATGAGTAGATGAAATGCAAGGGATCAGGTCCCTGGAGTTGTAATGTATAGTACAACCAATACAAGGTAGCTTCACAATTTTGTCCTCTTCTGTACCAAACTTGCAGATGCTATTTTGTACCGACCTAAATAGCTGGTCTAATTATATTTTAGCCCTAATCATCACTAAGCTTTAAAGGGATGAGACACCTCTTAATCTAATGGTTTTTTCCAATTTTGACGAGTGAAAAGAGATGAAGTAAAAACCCCATTTCAACACTGCTTAAGTTTTTTGTTATTTATGTGAGCTTAAAGAGAAATTGTTCTTTAGTGGGCCTTGTTTTGTAATCTAACTACTTATGTTATAAGCGTAGTGTGTTATTATTGAGAGAGATGATTAGCTAGACTTACCTAAGTTTGATTCTGATTAGATTTCATCACTAAAGAGAGAGTCCTTGGTAGAGTTACCAAGATGAACTTGTAATGGAGTTGTTACAAGCAAAAAGAACTTAGTGTAGGTTCACAGTCTAGTTTGTTATCAAGAGGTTGGTTATAGTGGAATGTTTGGTGATTATAAGGGAAAGACATGGTTTTACCCTTCTTGGATTTCCAGATAAAATTCTCGAGTTATTACCTTTATGCACTTCCTTTATCTTTCTAGCACCTCATAGTTGCTTCACTATTCTATTGCTTGTGACTGACTTTAAGGGACCTAGTCCCTCATTGTATGGTGCAACCTCCAAGGGTTCTATCAATTACATAACTGGAACCCATAAGCTTGAAGGTGCAATAAAGTAAATAACCCAATGAAGGCCACCTTAAGTTACGAGGGTGCAATCAACAAAGGTAATAATTGGAATTATACAAAGCAGTCATAAATAAAAATAGCAATTGGACTCGAATCATTCCCATAACCATCATAAATGTACAAATGAAAACTTTAAATAGTAAATTATCTTTAAAAATGAAACAAACTACCTGGTAACTGAACTATAAGTTCCAACAAGCGACAAATTACTTGGGGATGCTATAGTAAATCTATAAATTGCAAAAATGCATGGAAATGTAAATTACTTATAGAGTCATTACAGGGCCAAACCTACTTCTCCTATAAAGATTTAGAGTTTTGCTGGTTTGGCAACTCATTATCGATATTTTTTAATGGGTTTCTCATTTGATATGGATATTTTGATCAAGTTAACTAAGAAGAAGGTAGTTTTTCAATTGAAAAATGATCGTGAAAATATCTTCCAAAATATTATTTTGTGTTATATTTCTTATATGTGCATAAGACAACCCGAAGACCTTGTGAAGTTAGTACAATATCTTCTAATACAATAAGATTACAAAGTCTAATACTAAATAAATATACATGTACAACCCCTCTATGTATACAATATAAAAATCAGCCTAATCCAAAAGAAGAAGAAATGTAGTACTTTGAATGCCAGGATCTCACCCCAAATCTGTGATCCATAGCTGCTCCGCACGATGCAGACAACAATGACTTTATAGGCTGTAGAAGTGTATTATGCATACCAAATACGTGGTAATAAGAAGGAAACTACCTATTGAGCACCAAAGATATTGCAAATATAGATTCCATGAAAAATGGAATATAAACTACAACCAACTATCCAGAAAGCTAACATAATAAAGCTAGAGAGGAAATATGGATAAACTATCCCATTCTATCCATAATTAAGAACTAAAGTACTATATTATATATCACTGGTCAATAAATAACTTAAAGATTGAAAAAGGATATGTAGTTCTATACAAGGCCAAAAATACATATACAATACGAATAAACAAGGTAATATAGGGATACACGGTAATACCATAGCTAGATATACATATTCATATAGGTAAATAAGACTAACTCAAAGGTAACAATCTAATAGAGCCATCCTAATCTCTCCAAGAAATGCTAACCAAGTCAGAAAACTAATACTTGTATGATCTTGGCCTAAAATAAAAATTTATAATCATGAATACACTTTCCATAATGTTATTAAACGTATAAAGGAAAGGGATCAAAATCATACCTCCGACCTCAGATTCACTACATATTTAGCCTGCCATGAACTCACCACAGAAACAATAATAAGATAAACTACAATTTCAGACAAAAAATACCTAAGTAGGGTCCCATAAACTCAAAAGCTTCAATCAACACTAAGTAAACAACAATCACAACTTGTACCTATGCAAACCCCTTAAGCCTGACAGACTTAAACACCAAAAAACATACTAGTGATAGGTAATTCATATGAATGAATGAACGAAAAGTAAACCCACAACACCATAATTGATCCAAGTTCCATAATTTACCCAGTATATTTATTTGCTCCAGCTCAACAACAGATAAAGGAAAGACCTATGACGACCTCACTTCTCCGACATAACAGATCATAGAAGATGAGTCCCTAAGAGGATTAGAGAATATCTACATACATTGACCTAGTCCTAATATAGGATTTCACATTGTCATCAACATTAGTATCTTCCATCAAGTAATGAATAGATGTATATATAAAAAATGCACAAACTCGAACCATGGCTCAAATGGTGTAAGTCTGTTAAACTATTGCCTGGGATAAACTCCAGGACTAAATTATCATAATATAGTAGTAAGGGTCAGATCTCTCTCGACCAAATTAAAAAATTGAGGTAAAAGAGTGGATAGACCATGGAGCATAGTAAATCTTAGTCTAATTTCCAAAACCTTATAACTCATCAATTAAGGTGGTATGATTCCCGTTATAAAATAATCATTCTAAAGTGGAAAGTGGGAGATCACACCTTCTTAAAAAATAGTAGGAAAATCATAATGTTAGTTGGAGTCATACCATATTTATCATAATCTATGCATCCCATCACCAATATCCAAACAACATAACCATAAGAATCTACACGTCCATAGACTAAGGCTACATTCTTTAGAAGGATATAATGCTTACACAGTGTCCAAGTGGTATCATAACCACAGACTTTGGCACATCAGTAGATAACTATTATAACAATAATATTATAATTTGGGAAACTATTATAATATACTAAGTCAAGTAAAAAACCATTTACTAAAGGATACATTGCATCAACTAGGGTTAACTGCTTATAATCTAGGGTGATAGGCTTCTATCTCTATAACACACACTTCATCTTAAGGGATAGTTCCCCTTTTATCTGAAAATCCTATATTAGGCTAAGTCATGGAATCCTACCCATAATCGTATCAATCATACTTACCTAGCATGTAGTATATGTCATACACTACTCTAGAGTGATTCAGAATTTGATCGCCTATGCTCCACGATCCCATAAATTTTCCATATTATCAAATCAATCATCCACATATCATTCCGATAAAAATAAGACACGTATTACTATATAAAGGTTCAACTTAAAATTTTTGTCAATAATGGGCTTATGAGCCTAGGAATGAAATCAAAAACTGAATCTGTCAAGAGGCCCATCAAAGGACAAAGAATGTATGCTCATAAGTCTAGAAGAAATGGTGCATAAATCGGATCCCAAATGGGCTTTTAAGGTTTGAAGATTTAAATACCTAATTTCTAAGAAATTACAATGAAATAGCATGGAAGTTGACGAGGAAAATAATTGGAAATGACCAAAGAGTGTAAGATAATTTATTAGATTCAATGGAAGACTCCCTACTACCTCCCTCTTTTTAGGCTCCCAAAATAGTGGAAATTGGCAGAGAAAATGTTGGGAAATCACCAGGTGTCACAAAAGAGGTCACCAAGTTGCTAAAGAAATACACACTTAAGCGTTCCTTGACCTCCAAAATACCTTAACAAAATTTCCAAGGCTGCTAAAGCATCAACGATTTGCTGAAGTGGCTGCCGCTTGGCGACCAATGGTCTGCTTAAGTGGTTGCAACATATGGTACCGTGCACTATATGTTTCTAAGCCTAAAATAAACTACTATGGGGTGCTCCAGATTCATTCAAAACATCGTGCTTACAAACAAACTTTTATGCCATACCATGTTTGTCATTTTAGACTCAAATGAACCATAAAAATATCAGCCAAGATTATTTTGACTAAATATAGGGCCCATAAATGTAGTTCTATTTTTCATCCGATCCTTGGGACCTAAACCAGGGGTACTCCAAGTCTAAAATCAATGTTTTGGAGCTAATGGAACTGTTGTAACTTATATCCATGGCTGTTTACTAGGATTTGTGATCTTAGACCAATTCCTTAAAAGTGAAAGCTTTAAACTAAAGAAATGATGGTTAAACCCAAATAATGTATTCGATAACTTAACCTACAGTTTTTAATAGTCATAAATGACCTATAGCTATTGTAGGAAGGCTCTAAATGCCATAAATGTACAAAAATTGAGAAAATGAAGTAGAGGATCATTGTAATATCCACTACTAAAAAGACTTTTGTTTGAAAAATTCAATTGATAGAAGTAGCACCAAAGTTTAAAAAGATGAGACACTGGGACCATATAATCCAACCAAGACTCCCAAGATAACATCTATAGAGAGACAACACGTCTAAGGGATTTTACCATAGGTATCCATTTTTCAACCAACCTCCTTACTTTAATTTCCAAACAACCAAAACAAAACCTCCATAACCAACTGGTCTCCAACTAAATAAAGAATTGATGATACATAGACACCACTTTAATTTTCTCCTAAGTTCTGTATAAATGACCACTTTACTGCTTTAGGGTCCTGACATACCGCTAATGTGGATAGGCTTTCCTTAAAGTGGAATCTGCTTTAGTGGTCATACCACTACTAAATTAGCTCGCTTGGCAAGACCGGGTAGCTAAAGAAGCCAATTGGTTGCTAAAGAAGCCTTCTCTAAAGAGAACAAGGAGACGCTTTAGCGGATGCACCAGTTGAGTGCACTATTTATAACTTGGAAAATTCCAAGTTTTCACCGACCCCTCAAAATTCATTCGAAATCCTATGAATGCATACATACTATACTACATTATTATATTTGATATTCTAGATTCAATGACTAAATAAAAATTTCAATTTGAGGTGGTTTCAAAGAAAATAGGCCTTATACCCAAGATTAATTTTTATTAATTTATGACCAATAGCCTAAAATAAGTTGAAAAGTTTTAGGACCCGAGCGAAAAGTCCCTCTAGTGTAAAATTAATGTTTTAGAGTTGATACAACTATTAGAATTAGCATCATCATTAAACTAAAGTTTTTACTTATAGCTAATTTATACTAGCAAAGACTTCAAAATAGGGAATTGGCTCTAAACCTAAAGAATTGTCGAGTAACCAAACTGTTAGCTCCAGCAAGTCACAAATCACTTGGGGGAAGTTATAAGAAAAATCTGAATGACAAAAATCTGTGGAAATACTAGAATGACTTAGAGATTCATTATAATATCCACTACTAAAAAAACTTTTCTCTACGAAGGTAAAGGGTTAGGATGTACCTAAAGGATTGAACAAGTGAGGATACTTTGCCCGCATCTCTCTCTAGATTTCCCAAGCAACCATTTCAAGTGGATGGTGTCTCTAATGGACCTTAAAAACTGAAATATCTCAAGAGCAAAACTGCCTAATATCCCTAGCTCATATGAACATTGGATCCTCCACAATAGTCAATCTCTCATCTAAGTTATCAAAGTCCCCAAAACGTATGGGACTCATCGGGAATATAATACCGCAATATAGAAACATGAAAAATTGGATGAACACCAACAAATTCTGGGGGCAATTCTAGTTCATAGAGAACCTTTCCAACTGCGTAAAGGATCTCAAAAGCTATAATGTTTTTTAGGGATGACCTTTCCTTTTATCTTAAACCTCATCACATCCTTCATGGGAGATACTTAGAGGAATACTTGGTCTCCAACTTTAAATCTCTAGGCATAAAACCTGTGATCTACCTAAACATTTCTGCCTACTTTGTGCCACCCTCAGCAAATCCTAAATCCACCAACTTTATACCATTTCCCTGAAGCAAGTTAGGACCATGAGGTGTAACACCGGAGATCTCATACTATCCAATTGTAGATTGACAATGCCTACCATATAAAACCTCAAATGGTGCCATATCAATACTTGAATGGTAGCTATTATTATACGCAAATTCTTCCAAAGCTAAGTCTTGCTCCCACAGTACTCAAAAATTCTTAACACAAGATTGAAATATATCCTTGAGAACCTGAATAGTTCATTCTGACTGCTTATAGATCTGAGGGTGAAAAGATGTGCTATGTTCCACCTAAGTTCCCAACTCTTCTTAAAAAGCTCTCTAGAAGGCACAAGTGAATATCAAACCCTGGTCTAAAATATTAAATATAGGTAGTCCATGAAGGCAAAGTAACTCACAAACATAGATAAATATTAATCTCTCAGCACAGAAGGATATCTTAACAGAAATAAAATGGACCAATTTGGTCAATCGATCTATAGTTACCCAAATGCTGTATAAACCATAGAAGGAGCGAGGCACATAACTACCAATATCCATAGTAATCCTCTCCCACTTGCACTAGCAAATAAGAAATTGCTGAATCAGGATACCAGGACTTTAGTGCTCAGCTTTCAACTACTGACATCATAGGGAATGAGGTATGAAATATTCCATATCTCTTTTAATGCCACTCCACCAATAGTACTACCTCAAATCTCTATACATCTTAGTTTTACCGAGGTGAATAAAATATCATGAGTTATGAGCCTTACACTAATTGATTGAATAAAGTCACCAATCCTCTGAATAAAATACAACCATTAAATCTCAAAATACCTCTAGAATCTATGACAGATCTCTTGGAAACACCACTCAACACCTGATCATGGATGACAGAAAGTCTAATAACCTTACAATAATGACTCTAAATTTGATCAAGTAAGTTAGACCACGCCTAAACACTAGAATGAATTCTACCGGTGTCTGAAATATCAAGTCACACCATTAATTTGGCTAAGGATTGGATGTTCTATGCCAATGACCTCTCAGAAATCAAAATAGAACCTAAAATACCCATGCTTATTGCCTTTCAGCTCATGACATCTTCTACTATATTTGCCTTGTGTGAATTGTATAAAATAGATATGTCATAATTCATAAGAAGCTCTATTTATATAAGCTACCTTGAATTAAGATCTCTCTATGTCATAGGATGTTAAAGACTATGATAATCGGCATAAATCTTAGAATATAAGGGATAGTGCCTCTGAATACTAAGCACAAAACTACTAAGCCAACTCTAAATCATGAATAGGATAGTTATGCTAATGCACCTTCAGCTTCCTTGACACATAAGTAATAACCCGACCTTTCTTTACTAAAACATATCCAAAACCAACACAAAAACATTATAAAAAAAGGTGAATTGCTCAACCTCAATAGGAAAGGCCAATATCAAAGATGAAGTGAGCAATCCCTTGAGCTTTCAAAATCTCAAATTGCACTGCCCAGAACACTCAAAAGAACCTTCTTATGGGTTAATCTGGTTATTGATGATGCAATTGTAGTAAAACCTCTATTAATTTCATGTAGTAACCGACCAAATAAATAAAACTGCGAAACTTAGTCATCAATGTTGCAATAATAGCAAAACCTCAACAAATTGCATGTAGTAACCTATCATACCAATAAAACTATGAAACTTAGATGGATATGTAGGCCTAGACCAATTTATGAATAGCCTTAATCTTTGTTGGGTCCACCATAATCTCTTACTAAGACACCACATATCCTAGGAATATCACCAACTTGAATGAATACTTTTAAAATTTTGCAAAATGCATATGATATCCTAAAGTTTGTAACATAATCCCCAAAGGTTGCATAAGCTCTTCCCTACTCCTAAAATACACAAGGATATCATCATTGAACACAATCATAAAGGGATCTAAGTAAGGCCTACACACGCAATTAATTATATCAGCGATGCTACAGGGGTATTGCTCAACCTAAAAGATATCATCAGGAAGTCATAATAACTACAATGAGTCCTAAATGCCACCTTTAGAATGTCTCAGCCCAAATCATCAAGTAATGGTAAACATACCTCATGTAAACCAGGAGAACACTGCTGCTCCCTGAATCTCATCAAATAAATTATAAATATGAGGTATAGGATGAGTATTCTTTACCATTAGCTTATTATGATGCGTATAATCAATATTCATGCACAAGAAACCATCCTTCTTCTTTATAAATAAGATAGGAAAAAACAAAGAAGATGCAGTGAGTATAATGAAATCTTTGTCGAGATGATCCTCAAATTGAGAGTTTAATGCCTTAAGATTGACTTGAGCTATATGGTAAGGTGCCATAGAAATAGGCTGGGTGACCTGCTCATGATAAATAATAAACTCTATTTTACAATCATTATGAAGACTAGGTAGATCGGTAGGAAGAACATCAAAAAAACCATGGAATATAGGAACAAGGTCAAAAGAGGGCCTCTCCACACCAACATCACGAATATAAGGAAGATAAGATTCTAAACCCCTTGATATAAGTCTCCAAGATCAGTCACAAGAAATAATCACTATTAACTTATGATTAAGAGACCCTTACCATATAATTGAAGGTATGTCAGGCATTGCTAAGGTAACGATCTTAGAAAAATATTCCAAGACTACATGCTAGGGGATAACCAGTCCATGAACTAAATCACATCAAAATTGGCTATATCTAATGCAATAAGATCATCCTAACTATCAAACACTCAACCAATCAAAACAAATGATCTATATACCAGATCCTTTACTAAAAGTTCATCAACAGAAGTATTAACACAATACGACATAGATAAGGAATCCAAAGACAACTCTAATCGTTGGTTCAAAATAAACATACATATAGGAATTAGTGGATCCTAGATCAAATAAAGAAAAAGACAGCTTATGGCATATTAAAATCATATATGTAATAAAGGAATCCAAACACTCTATCTCTGGTAAACTAGGTATGGCATACAAATGATCTCACTCACTACTTTTCTAGGATCCTTACTGTTTGCCTATTCTACCTACCTGAGGACCTCCATGACCACCCTGACGACCTTGCATAACACCTTTAGCAGGGGAATTACTACCCTAAAAGGTAAAACACTTTGAGCTGTAGGTACCACTCCATGCTTGGGACACTCTAGTGAAATGGACAAAGGCACCAAAACCATAGCATGCACCAGGATCTATACTATAACCAAAAAAAATGATTGACTCAGAATAAACACCTAATCTAGAATATTCAACAGATTAACCTCTTAAAGGCTGACTATTACATTATCCAGTATGATCATAATAGCTAGACTAATCTGCATCGATAATCTAAAGTGCGGTATGAATAGGCCTACTAGACTAACTTTAATGGTGATAAGGCTTATGCAAAGGGTACCAGCCTTAAGAACCACCCCCTATGAATCATGAGTTACCCTAACTACCACTGAAACTGGCCTAATATTGAGGCCTCTTATTGCTGCCTCCATGGGCTTGGCAATGTCTTTACTATAATTTGAGCATGATTTAAAATCTCTGCAAAAGACCTGCCAGTAGCAACCAAAATTCACTTAGACATACAGAGATAAAGTCTCAATCCCAAAACAAAACACAAAATCTACTCATACATGATTTGTAAGATAGATGTAGCATGTCTAGCCAACTCAGGAAATCAAGCCTCATACTTCACAATAGTAATAAAGCCCTACTATAACCTTGAGAACTAGTCCCTCATATGATTTATATGGCTATATGTAATACTTCTCCAATAAAATGTCATGGAATAGAGTCCATATCAATGGGAAATATCCGTCTAGCTTGGAATCGAATTGGAAAGTGTATTCATCCACACAACAAGTATCAAAAAGGCCGGAATTATAGATGCTATCCTTACAAACAACCAAAACTCGTAAGCATATTTGCCCGATGCCCTTGAAAACCAAGGTAAAGTCAATCTTAATTATTTACCCAATATCTTTTACTTCTCAATAGACATAGCAGGCTGGGAACCTACCATTTGAGAAGCTATTGGTGTTTGAGGAATACAAACTCTTAGTGATATAACTACAGGTTGTGTTCTTGCTCAATTCCACTCTAATCCATAGACTAAGAAACACAAGATGATGCACATCTAACTAATAATAAGAGCTGAACTAATGCTTGCATGATTAGTTATAAAGCAATAAACCTTGAAAAGCTTGAGCTAGCCCCTAGCCCACCACTTGATCGGGTGGATAAATCTCTAGTAAAAAAGAAGAAATATGGTATGGCGAAAGATCCTATTCTGGTCTCTAGGTGGGGCTGCATCTTTAGACTATCCTCGACCTCTAGGTCATCCATGAACTTCGATAGGATCCCTAGTTGGGAACTCAATGTTATCATCTCATGTAGCTTATAGCACACGTCCTAACCCTCTACAAAAGAATGATACCAAATGAATCTTAGAAACCCACTCAGTCCCTTAGCATAAAATGAGCGAATAAAGTGAAGATCTCTTAAGAATATTTTAGAGCATCTCGAAGATAACACATGAATATCAGCATTCCAATTTGTGGGACTCTACTAGAATGTGCTCTTGCAACAACAATACTTGAGAACCTATAGCTCTGATAACAATTTTTTCTACCCAATTTTGTATTCAAGATAATATATACTTTAGCCCACTAGCAGGAAAGCCAAACCATAACTAGGAGAAATGGACTAGTTTTGTGGAAAATAGCATAAATATTGAAAATATATAGGTAAAAGATTTGTAAGTAATAAATCATGGAATAGTAATATAAGAAAAGTGAAATAAATAATAACATCCCAAAATATAGTAGTGTCGATAGAAGAGGCTCTAATATAAGAGAATACAAGTGCCATCAAATCATTATACAATAGTCTCTAAAATAGAAGTAGTTGCAAAAGTAGAAGAAAGAACATTGGCTCTGAGAGCCCACACTATATGCATAAATATACAGAAGTGTAGTATGAGCACCAAATATATGTGAACTCAATAGGAATGATTAGTTGACTGAGCCATATCATAGTATAAATATAATAAATTGAAAGACAAATAATTTAAGTCAAGGTAAGAGGGCAAACCAAGAATAATGCTCCAACTATTGTAAATAAATCATCGAAATGATAAAATTAAAGGAAAGATAACTATCACTACATAACAAGACCTCATAAGCCAGATGGTGCAATAATGTAAATAACCAAATTTGGGCCTTGTTAAGCTTGGATTGTGTAATCAAGAGTAGTAATAAATAGAATTATACTAAGCAGTCATATCTTAAAATCACAATCATAGATATTTTCACCAGATTTGAATTGGTACCATAAACATCATTAATAACTTCTCAATACCAAAGTTAAACTAGAACTCATATCATTGTTTACCAAACTTAAATACAAACTCATATCATGATTAATGTCAAAATTGAACCAGTCGAAAGATCATAAACTTCAGGACCTAAAAAAGGACTAATATCATCTCCCAAGTACTGATCTTGAATAAAAAATGTATTTTAAGGTAATGCAATATGCCTATTAAGTCCTCAAGGAGCTAACACTAGTCTTTGACTAAAGTGGGATGGAGGGGAATACTTCTAACCCCAAATACCATTCTAAGAAAGTATGTACCCCAAACTAGGCTAATGTATCTAATTTTACCACTAGATATTAAACATGTCACAATTGAGGTCTAAGATGGCAATTTTACCTAAAGGACAAGTATCTAAGTCAATTATGCGAAATTACAACTTCAAATAAACTACATAATCCATTAAAGCTAAATATAACTCAAAGTCATAATTTCTAACACATATCTATCACATTATAATTAATATACTATAATTTAGCCCAATTTATTAGAAAAGTAAACCTAGACTACTTGTATAAATCAATGATTTTCCCTTTTGAGAAGCTTTAATATGATTCCACACTATAAAAATGGTAATATACTCATCAATACTAGAACAATGGTACCCATGTTTTATTTTTGTGCTTTGGGTCTAAAATTATGTCAAAATCCCATGCAGGGCCTATTTGCAATATCACACTATCAAAACTGTCAATGTTTCCCTCTATTCTAAGAGATTATTTAGCCTTAAAAATAAGTAAATTCCGATCTCATAATACACTAAAATCAACCCAATTATAATCTAGTAATTTTTGGAATAAATTGATGAAATAATCAAGAATTAACAGAAACTTACCTAGATTTCAATAAAGAAATGAGTAATCCAAGCTTACAAATAACCTAAAGTCTCCCAATAATAACTCCCCAAATTTACCTTACTCTCTAGGGTTTTTTCTCTTGAGAATTGTGAAAAATTTTGGGTGATAATGGGACAAAAAATGTATTTAATGGCCTTCAAGGGGCCTCTTAAGGGGCCACTTGACCGCTTATGGGGTTACTACTAAAATGATACCCACTTGACCTGCCATACCTATAAAGTGGAATATACTTTAGGGTTCATACCAGCATAATGGTAGCACAGCAGGGCAAGGCATGGGAGCTAAAAGACAGGTTGGCCGCTAAAGTGGCTCATTGTTTACTTTAGCAGATACACCAGCTAAGTGTACCAACTGAAACTTTGATTTTTTTTAAAGTTTCCTCCAACCCCTCAAGATTCATTTGGTATCTTATAAACATAAATAAATAATGATGTAGTCAAAATTTCCATCCGATATTATTTTGATGAAAAGTGGGCTTCGCACCCGTGGGTCATTTTTATAAATTTTTGCCCAATAACCCAAAATAAGTTCCAAATCCTAGAGAGTTGAAGGAAAAATCCCGACAACTAAATTTGATGCTTCAAAGGTGATGGAATAATTTGAATAGGCGTACGGGACAAAAGTTTTTACCTAACAGAGATTTTTTACAAGTAAGACTTCAAAATAACGAATTATCTCTAAAAACCAAATGAACTACTCTGTGACTGAACTTTAAGCTCCAACAAGTAATAAATAACTTGGGGAAGCTTTAGAAAAATTCTAAATTAAAAAAAATGCATTAAAATGCAAGAAATGATATAGAGGGTCATTATAGGGCTACACCAACTTCTTCTACTAAGATTTGTTATTTTATCTGTTTAACGGGTTCTTATTGATATTTTGTTGAGGTTTTCTCATCCATTATGACTTTTTTTTTATCAAGTTTATTAATAATAAGGTAGTTATTTACTTTTCATATGCTCGTGATAAGATCTTCCAAAAGTTTAAAAGTCATTTACTTCGGCTCCTACTTTGACCTTAACAAAGAAGGTGTGGGTTTTACCATAGTTTGTATTTCTTCCGGTGTTGGTTTGGGTACTGTGCTGATGTAGCATGGTTAGGAAATTGCTTCTACCTATCATTATTTAAAGCCTCCCCTAAAGTATTACCCTACCCATGATTTTGATATGGTGGTTATGGTGAAAGTGTTCAAGTTGTGGCATAATTACTTATATGGAGTTCCTTGTGAGATATTCTTTGATCATCGTATCTTTCATACTTCTTCAATCAATAAGATGTTAATATGAGGGAACGAGGTTGTCTTGATTTACTTATAAGTTATAACCATACTATTCTTTACTATTTGGGTAAGGGTAATAAGGTTAAGAATAACTTGAGTCAAAAGTCGACTGGTATACGGAGTTTAGCTTATCTATAGAAACATGAGTTTAAGACCCCTCAAAATTGCAAAGATTAATCCAGTTCTTTAAGCTTGTCAAGGGGATCCCAAACATAGAAAATCCTAACTTAGTTTCTTGACTTAGTTTATTTTTGGCTTTTGAAGGTTGTCAGTCTCATTTCGCAACCAAAATGTCCTCTAATAGCTTATATTTTTGTTTATTCATGATCAGGAAGGTCATTAGGTGTTTCCGAACAAGTTTTAAATTTATTTAAACGCGTTTAGACCATATTTTGTGTATCAAACAAGTGGACCAATGTGATCTTGGTGCGCGAATCGCCTATCGCATTGGTTAACATTTTTGTAGGTTGACTGAGTCAAAACTATTGAGGCTTAGCACGATCAGGGCATGGCACATCAGGTATCACGTCGATGCCCAGGTTTTAGTAATTAAATGACCATGTCTTTAAGGGTAAATAGGTCATTTTCCCATAAACCAGGTTATCTCCAAACATGAAATTGATACCTAAACGACCCAAATATTTCATTATTCATACAAGTTTCTCCAAAATTCATCATTCTCCCTCAAAAGCAAGAAACCTTAGTTTCAAAATTCAAGAACAAAGCTCAAAAACTCTTTCAAGAACCTTAAGGATTTACGTTCTAAGGTATGTAAAGTGTTCATCCAAGGATCCCTTTTATCATTGAAGTACAATAATCTAATTTTAAACAATAAATTTCTATAGTCATGTTATGGATTGATTATGATCATATTGATATGTTGTATGATTTCCATGTTGGAATCTTTAGTGTGTTTTCGTGATATTGTGTTAGCATATGGATTGAATTTGATGAAATTAGGTTGATTAATGTAGCCATGATGTAAAAGTGTTAATGTTCATGCCTAAGCGTAGGTATATGCATTCCATGTGTATGATAAAATTACTGAGTGAGTTGAATTATGTTTTATGAACCCTTATTGATCTACATGATGAACTTAGGCTATAACAACATATTCAAAATGACTCCCATGCTAATGTTATGTCTTGCGATGAATTGATGGAGTGTTCATGAGACTAGATTGTGAACTTATGATATGTTGGAATGTATTCCTATTCATGTACAAGACTATGAGTATCAAGTGCATTATGAAATCCCTCAATGGTTGTATTATCAATTGATAACAATTTTTATGAGCTCAAGAAGTATCATGTCCTATTTATTTTCAAGCTTTCAATTCATGGGGGTATTCAATAATCGATAATTTAGATATGTGCCTAGAGTCAATGTCAGTTTCAAGATAATCTCACGCCATGATTAGTAGTATTCTTAGTCTATTTCAAAACTCGGTAGAATTAAGTCAGTTACATAACTCAGGAAAACTCAGCAATCTTATGAACTCAGTCATTTAACAGACTTCAGTAATATTCTATTAGTAATATTTTTACACCTGAACATATTTTAGACTTTGTTGATGCTAGACCTTCGTTGATGGAGCTAACTCAAGTTCACCAGTTTGATGATGATTGTTTGAGCGTGATTTGAGATAAAATGTTATATTTAGGTAAGCCAACCTATAATTTGAAGCTTCTACTGATGTACTATCAAGTAAAATAAAAGGAACAATAGAAGAATTATAGTAAACAGACTAATGTGTTTAAGACAACCCTATGACCTGGTGAAGTGAGTACGAGGCTTCTAATACAATAAAAGTACAAAGTCAAATACCGAATAAATACACATGTACAACCTATCTCTTGAATAGAGATTTGATTCTAGAGAGAAAGACTTCTTTGCTAATTTAAGATATAGACATCTCGAGGTTGACTGATCATATACAGTGGGTTGAGGATGAGAAGAGAAGGCAGGGATAGCCAGGGAAAGAGGAGTAGGTTTTCCAATTACGGAGATACTCAGTCTTACGGTGGTAGAGATGGTAGCAAGGGCAGTAAAAGAAATAGAGGAGTTCTGGTTTCTTTTTTACTAGTTCACCTAAATAGTAAGGAGATAAGCATCATCAAGGTGGTAATAATTCTTTGGCACAGGTTGCCCAATCTCAAGCGATCGAAGGTCAGTCAGTTTCTTCTTATCCCTTTTTCTTATTTTATGGTCGTTCTTATCTGGATTATTAGGAGGGGAGGGAGAAATGCTTTTGATGTGGCCAGGTAGATCATTGACTTAGGTATTTTCTAGTTAACAGAATTTCTATGAGGGAGAATAAGATTCTTGTGGATTCATTATTTGCTCCTGCACTTGGTGGTAGGGAATCTACTTCTGTTACTGCTCCTGGTTCTAGTATTGGTCAAAATAATTTTTATTCTTTGGCTTCTCGATAAGAATTTGAGGCATCACTTGATGTCATTACTGTAATATTACAGCTTTTCTCTTTTGATGTATGTAATTTGTTTGATCTGAGGTCCGCTCTTTTTTAATATGACTTAATATGCGGCTTTGTCTTTTGGTATCGATCTAGAATTTATTTCAGATCTTTTTTTATTTTTACCTCGATAGGTAACTCAATTATTGTTAAGAGAGTCTATAGGGGTGTGTTGTATATGTTGGTAGCAAACAAACCTTCAAGGATGTTTGAGTTGAATATCGTAGATTTTGATGTAATTTTGTGTATTGATTTGTTGCATTCTTGTAATGCATCTTTGGATTATTACACCCCTAAGTTATCATTAAGTTCCCTATTGAACTGGTTATAGAATGGGAAGGTAGTTCCTTAGCTCCTAGGGGGAGGTTTATTTCTTATTCTTAGAGCCTAGAGGTTAATTTCCAAGGATTGTATTTATCACTTGGTCTAGGTTAAATATTGTAACTCAGAAGGTCTTTCTTTATATTTAATCTCTATGGTTAATTAGTTTCCAAAGGTTGTTCTGGATGATCTTCCTAGTGTTCCTCCGGATAGGGAAATAGAGTTTGGTATTGATTTTCTTTTGGACACTCATCCAGTTTCTATTCCTTCATATAAGATGGCTCCGACTGAGTTAAGGGAACTCAAGGAGAAACTTAATGATCTTTTATATAAGGGGTTTATTCATCCCAATATTTCTCCATAGGGTGCACTATGTTGTTTATGCCAAAGAAAGATAGTTCCCTTTGGATATGCATTGACCACAGGCAGTTAAACAAGGTGATAGTCAAGAACAAGTAACCTCTTTCTCAAATAGATGATTTATTTGACCAGTTGCAAAGTGCCATGTTCTTTTCTCAGATAGATCTTTAGTATGGGTACCATCAGCTTAAGATTAGGGTGGTGGATATACCTATAAAAACTTTTCATACTCAGTATAAGAATTTTAAGTTCTTGGTGATGTTATTTGGGATGACTACTACTCAAAAAACATTTATGGATTTGATGAACAGAGTGTTCAAGCAGTATTTAAATCTTTTCATCATTGTATTTATTGATGACATGTTGGTTTATCGAAGAGTGACATGGATCATGCTAATCACCTTTGTGTGGTATTGCAGATCTTGAATGAGCAACTATTGTATGTCAAGTTCTGCATGTGTGAGTTTGGATTGAATGCTTTGACTTACTTCGATCATATAATTTCTAGTGAAGGAATCATGGTGGACCCACAGAAGGCTGCTGTGGTGAAGAGGTGGCCTAGGCCCATGACTCCATCTAATGTTTGAAGCTTCTTAGGTTTAACCGAGTATTATAGGTGGTTTTTGGAAAGCTTTTCTTCGATAGCTACACCTTTGACTAAGCTGGCTTGAAAAAATTTTAAATTTTCCTAGTTAGATAGTTATAAAGGGTGTTCTGAGAAGATGAAGGATACGTAGACTTTGGCTCCAATATTGGCTTTGTCGAAAGGCATTGATGGGTTTGTGGTTTATTGTGATGCATGTCCGGTGGGGCTTGGTTTTGTTTTGATGCACTATGGGAAGTTGATTGCCTATGATTCCAGGAAGTTGAAGATATATAATAGGAATCATCTTACTAATGATTTGGAGTTATTTGAAGTTATGTTTCCTTTGAAAATATAATGACATCATCTGTATGGTGTTCATGTGGATATATTTTTGATCACAAGAGTCTTCAGTATGTGATCACTCAGAAAGAGCTTAATCTCAGCAGAATAGATGGCTTGATCTTCTCAAGCATTATGATATGAGTCTTCACTACCACTAAGTAAGGCTAACGTGGTTACTGATGCTCTTAGTAGTTATCCAAGAGAAGTTTGTCTCATGTGGAGGAAGGAAAACGAGAATGGGTGAAGGGTATTCACTGCTTGGATAATCATTGATTTTCATTTCTTGGACTCTAAGAATGGTAGTGTGATGATGGAAGAAGTGGTTCGATTGTCTCTTGGTGCAGAGATTACGGGGAAACAAGTTCTAGATCCTATCTTAATAAAAATCAAGAGGGATATTTGTGGACAAAAGGTAGTGATGTTTGAGAATAATGGTGATGGTACTTTATGGTACAAAGGTAGCTTGTGTGTTACTAATGTCAATAAGTTGCGACAAAGGGTTTTCTCTGAGGCGCATGAGTCACATTATGTTGTTTATCCCAGCTTGATGTAGATGTATCATGATCTTAAGGACTTCTATTTGTAGAATGATATAAAGAGGGATGTGTTTGATTTCATGGCCAAGTGCATGATTTTTCAATAGGTTTAGGTTGAGAACATGAGGCCTGGTAGGTTGTATCAAGAAATAGAGTTGCCTGAATAGAAGTGGGAGATGATCAATATGGATTTTATTATTAATTTTCCTTGGTCAATGTACCAATTTAGTTCAATTTGGGACATCGTGGACATTTCTTGCCAGTGCAAATAACCTTTTTGATGGAGGATTATACAAAGTTGTATCTTTAGGAGATTGTGAAGATGCATTAGGTACCTATCTCAATTATTTTTGATTGTGGTACCTAGTTTATGTCTTATTTCTAGCAGTTTGTCCAAAAAGGGCTGGCGACTGAAGTTAGTCTAAGCACTTCATTTTATCTACAGTAGGATGTGCAAGTGGAGAGACCTATTTAGACATTGGAGGATATGCTTTAGGACTGTGTTATTGATTATGACGTCAATTGGGTTGAGCATTTACCTTTGGTGGAGTTTGATTACAATAATAACAACCATTCTAGTATTGGTATGGCTCCTTTTGAGACATTATAAAGTAGGAGGTGTAGATATCCTATTGTTTGGTTTGAGCGTGGTGAGGCGGAGATGTTTGGCCCAAATTTGGTTTACCAAGCTATGGAGAAGGTCAAGGTGATTCAGTATAGGCTTAAGGCTCCCTAAATTTGCCAAAAATCATATGAGAAAGTTAGGGGTAGAGACTTGGATTTTGAGGTCGGGGATAGGGTGTCCCTCAAAGTGTCTCCCATGAAGGGAGTGGTGCGGTTTGGTAAAATGGGGAAACTCAGTCCTCGGTTTGTTAGTCCTTATGTGATTATATGGAGAGTTGTCAATGATGCTTATCAGTTGGAGTTTCCATAAATCTTAAGTTTAGTTCATCCGATCTTATATGTTTCTATGATGAGGAAGTGTATTGGTGTTCCTCCTTCAATTTCTCCTCGGAAGGGATTGGGTATTTTGGATTCTCTGTCTTATGAATAAGTCTCACTTTAGATATTAGATAGGCAAGTTCGTTAGTTGTGGACCAAGGATGTTGCTTTAGTTAAGGTACTATGGCGGAACCATAAGGTGGAAGAAGCTACTTGGGAAACGGAATAGGACATAAAGTCCAAGTATCCGTATTTATTTTCTTCTCCTGGATTTGTATGAAAGGTATGTGTTCTTTAACACATCTTTATTTTCTGAGTTATTTAAAGGAAAGATAAACATTTTAGTCTCTTTGTAGTCAAATAATGTTAAAGGGATATTTGATAAAGTAAATGACTCTCTATGTTGTTTTACCTACCTTGTCGGTCATTTTGGGATGAATGTTCCTAGTTGGGGAGACTAAAACATCCTAGGTTTTGACCCATAGAAAATTTCTTGGAATTCTTTTCTCTGAATGTAATACAACTCATGGGTGCAAGCCATTTGTTGGGGTCAGTGGTATGGTCCTATCGTATGATTACCAGTGTTAGTTAATGGGATGGTTTTGGTCACTATAGTGGGTACGATTTAGCTGTATGATTCATAGGGATTGGTATGAGTCATATTAGGGAATCGTATGGTAGAAAGTGTTTGATCCTCCAAGTATTTCATTCTGCCATGGATACGGGCCATTTGTATAGATCGTATCATATGGTTAGAACTTAGTTGGATGAGTTGTATAATGAAAAATGTTTGATCCAAGGGTTGAGGCTTGGGTATGAGTGGTGGGTACTAATTGTATAGAAGAATACCAATCGTATAAGAGGGTACGACTGAATTCTAGATATTTCCTACTTACCCTAACTAGGAACCATGACTTCTAATATATTTTGGAGTTTATTTACCCTGTTATTCTTTTCATTAACAATTAAAAAGTATTCTAAAATACTCATAATTCTCTCAAGAGCTTTTGGGGCAAAAAGGCTAGGGTTTCATAGTGAGGATTGTTTTGGGGCCTTCTTTGGTGATTTCTTTCCATAAATTCTTTAGTATAAAGCATGATTCTCCTCCCTCATTGTAATTTTAATTAAAGTTATGGTTTGTATGATTGATTTCATTGTTTTACTATTTCATGATTATGGTTTCCAACTACTACTGAGGGGTTTTGATGTTCAATGCTTGGTTATTGTTTCCTATGGTTTTAAATATTCTTTTATATGCATTAATGGTGGTTTTAGACAATTGGATTGCATGGTAATGATTTAATGGTCTTTGGAATTGGTTTTGGTTATATTATGCCCCCAGGTGTTTGATAAAATGCTCATAAAACTATGTTTATTGCATTGACTTCTTTTAATGAAACTCTTTCATGTTTTAAACCTGGTAAAGGAACTATACATGGTTTAAATATTTTTAAAAGGCTAAAGGCTAAATGGTTATGCTTTTGGAGAACATGGAAGTCTCCCAAGTGGTTTAATCTAGTATATAGAAAAGGCACGTTAAAGTCCCTTTAACCTATTAGTTAATAAAATGGTAGATTTTGTTGGTTATTTGGAAACAGTTTTAATTGGGAATTAATGGTGGGGTATGTTGCAAGGCCAGATAGGTGGTGGTCCTGGGGGGACAATAACTTGACACTCGTATTTGTCGATATAAGTATTAGTCTTAGTAGACCCTGTGCATGTGCCACAATATTGGGGGATGTACTATTCATCGCATTGGATAATTCCCTGGTGGTGCACCTATATGCAATTGGCCCATTTAGTAGAAGGAGCTGAAGATGAACCAATATCGCTCATGTGTGGTTTAGGACAGTCAAGCTACATAGCCCAAGTAAAGGTTTTCATGCATGCTAAACTCGGGTCCCTTTCTCGATGCTTATATATGTATGGTTGTATGCATTATGGATGGTTTTACTTGATTTTTTAATTAGCATTATTTTATCCTTATTCTAAGATTCATGCTAGTGGTAACTCGCTAACCCCATCTACTGGCAGTTGTATACCTACGTTATTTAGGAATCAACCATTCTACTCCTCTATTTCAGGATGCAAATTCGGTAGAAGCATTTCGACTAAAGTGGTGAGCTTCCATCTTTTTAAAAGGCATCATTTAATGTTATAGATTTCTTTGGACACTCTTTTTTATTTTGGATGTTGGTTTTGGACATGGTTGGGTTCATGTCCCGACCAGATTTGATTACTCTTTTAGATAGAGGCTTTGTGGTATGTCTAGGGGTTAGGTATGGGCAGGATTGGTATTGGTTCAGCCTTGGCATTAGAATAGGCTGGTGGGATGAAACTACATCATAGTATTTCTCACTATTCCATCCTATTACGTTTTCGGATTGCTTATTATATTGTGTTTTGGTATTCTCTTTTGTTATACCATGGTTTATGGCCTATGGCTTTGTTTTGTGTAGTTGGATGGTTGGTGTGTTATAATTGGACTCGGTTGGGTTGGTCACAGTTGTGACCCTATCCCAGAGTCTTAATAACAATATTTATGCTATGATGTTATATGTTTGAAATTCATCCCCATCTATGGCTGGATATATGTGGTTGGGTAGGGTAACAAGGGGTGGTCCTCGATCCTGGTTGGACTTGCGATGCCTATTATGACAAGGCCCGGGGTTGGGTCGTACCACAACTCTTTAGTGGAACCTGGTAGCTTTAAATGTTCCTTTCCCAACTAAGTTTTCTTTAAATTCTTCCACCAATTTTACACCATGTTGAGAGCTCAAAGAGAGGAGAAAGTGGGAAATCATCCATATAAGTTGAGGTAAGCAAACCTAACACTTCTAGGTCTCTTTCTATTAATTTTTCTTTCTATTTTCATCTAATTCTTTGTAAAATTCTTAAAAATTAGGTCTTAAGTTACTAAACTTTAAAGATTGATTTGAGACCCAATTTGTGCTCCATTTATGATCAACTTTTTAGCATACATTCCTTATCCTTTGAGAGACCTAGTGACACATTTAAGTTTGGATTCTTTTTATGGGCCTGCGGGCTCGTACTTGACCTAAATTTTGACTCGAGCCTTAGTTTAGTAATATTGATCTTGGTTAGATCTTAATGATGTGTAGATTACTATTTTTAAAGGTAATGATATTTTTAGGATCATGGATTGATGACGGGTGATTCAAGGATTGCCGTTTGAAATTTAGGTAGGCTTCTATCTTATCTTCTTCTTGAGATGGTGTTTAAAATATGTTGCATGTTAGATAGGGATATTAGGATGTGATTATGGATAAAACACCATGACTTAGCCTATATTATGAATTTGGCGCCTAGAAGTGTAATTTACCCTTAAGGTGAAATACTTATTATGCTTCAACGACCTTATTATCTTAGATTTCTAGTATGCAGGGAATATTTGAGGTATGATTCTGATTCCTTTGTCTTATGATTATTTTATTTAGCAAGATAATCCCCTGGGTGGGCATTATGGATATAGACTCTAATAATGATACCATTGGTTCCTTCTAAGATTCGAAGGACTTGAGATGTTAGTATGACGACTTAGGTTGTACCTTTGATTTTTCGTTGTGTATGTATATATATATATATCTATTTATATGTAGTGATGGTATTATCGTATATTCCTTTCTTTATTCCTTTATTAGTTCATGTTTTATATCCACTCCTTAGCCTTGTATTCTATTATATATCCTTTTTTCGCTCTTTATTCGTATATTGGCCGGTGATTTGCTGTATGGTGTTCAGATTCCTGAGTATGGTGAGAATAGGATAGTTTATCCTTATTATCTCATTAGTTGTATTATATTAATTTCAAGGATATAAATAGGATAGTTTATTCTTATTGTCTCACTATATTTATTATACAGTTTGCTGGATATTTTTGTGTAGTTTACTTTCCTTCTTGCATGCTATAATATTTGCATTATCTTTGGAGCTCAATCGATAGTTTCTTATTGAGTACCATATGTTTGACACTCATCGTACAACTCTATAGCCTACAGATCATAGTAAGGGTTCTTCCCATTATTGTGTACATTGTGTAGAGCATCTATGGTTCAGAGTAATAGGTTAAGCTCCTGGAATTTGGAATATTATTGTTTTCCTTCTAATATATTTGCTAATCATTATGTTGTTTCCAGCGATAGGTTTGATATGAAAATTCTTTTAGTATTTCATTTTGTAGGTCTTATTACATTAGAAGATCTTGTACTGATTCAAGCAGGTTTTAATACAATTCTATATATTTCAGGCTTTTACTATATTTATTCCGTATTCTTCATTCATTTCTTAGGTTAGTCCGTTACTAGTTGTTATGTACTATGGGTTGTCTTACTTACTAATGGTTTATAGTAGGTGCCCTCATAACCTGAGAAATCTGGTCATGAAAAATCTGTATTAGAGACTAGGTTTATCTTTCTGTAGGTACAAGAGCTTGTTGTCTAGTAGATTCAAATAGATCATTGTGGAGATGTCCATAACCTATCATTGGGAGGCTACAAGGCATCCTTCGAAAATTCTATTCTTGACTCTGGATCATTTATCTACATTTCTATAAGCCTCAAGTACATTTCTTAACTCTTTGCGTTTTTTATTTCTAGGGAGTAGGGATTCTTGGCACGGTTCTCAATACATTTGGATGTGATACATGTGAAAATATGGTTCTTGTTCGCTTGAAAACACTTATAGTTAACTTCGATCAACATTCATTGATCTGTGCATCGAATGGAAAAATGGACTGCACCAACAAATCCAAAACATCAATTTTAGGTTAGTAACATGGTAGGTGTGGTTTTATGGATTTTACAAATAATTTCAACACTCAGTTCAAAAAGTTATTAGATTTCGGGGGTCAGCTTTGTGAAAATATTAGTTTTTCAAAAACCTAATATCGCCGTTAAATCCTGAGCATTAAATTTGATAGGGTAGCATAGTTATTTTCATTCAAGGGATTCTTGATAAATCCCTATGGATCTGCGAAGACTTGGAATTCTCCAAGTCTCCATCTAGTTTTGGTGTACCCAAAAATGAGATGAGTCGGTTGTTTACGCAACTCATCTAATAAGACTTACGTTTCATATACGCGATATCTTAGTCACGATCGTAGTACTTGTTTATGTGACAACAGGTTTGCAGATGTGATACCTGACCTTAGTCCAAGTACTGCATATGCGATCCGATGATCGCGTGTGCGATGCCTAGGTCCTTTATATACTCATGTTTCACTATTTTCACCATTTTGGAGACTTGAAGCTTAGGGTTTCAAAATTTCATGTAGTTTTTTGTAATTTTAAGCTTGAGTAAGATCCATAACACCTATTTCAACTATATTCTCCAAAATTTACCATGTAATTCTTGTTCAAATAGATGTCTTAATAGGTCATAATAGCCTTCAATATGTCTTTTCTCAAAAATTTGTAGATGTCTTAATAGGTCATATTGTATTTCTTATGTTGATGATAGTAATAAGAAGTTAGCCCAGGAAGTCCACCAGCTTGCTAGACTAGGTGTTCGCTTAGTTGACTCTTCAGAGGGTGGTGCATGTCTTCAGAGTAGTTCAGAATCAACTCTAGTTTCTGAGGTGAAAGAAAAGCAAGATAAGGATCCCAGCCTTGTCAAGCTAAAAGAGTTAGTTCAGAATCAGAAAACAGTGGTTTTCTCCCAAGGGGGAGATGGCGTTAATTATTGTCAGGGTTATCTCTGTGTTCCAAACATAGATAACTTAAGGTAGCGAATTCTTGCAGAAAGGCATGGTGCACATTACTCTATTCATCCAGGGGACACTAATATGTACCGTGATTTACGGGAAATCTATTGGTGGAGTGAGATAAAAAGAGATGTTACAGAGTTTGAGGCTAAGTGCTCTACATGTCAGCAAGTTAAGATAGAGCATTAGAAACCTAGTGGTCCTATGCAGGAGTTCAGTATTCCTAATAGGAAGTGGGAAGTTGTGACCTTGGCCTTCATGATGGGTTTGCCTCGAACTTGTCGTCAGCATGATTCGGTCTGGGTCATTGTTGATAGAATGACCAAATTAGCTCTTTTCCTTATAGTTCATACCTCTTATTCAGTCGAGAATTACGCCAAGCTCTACATTAAGGATCTAGTCAGATTGCACGGTGTTCTATTGACTATTATCTCAGACAAAGGTAACCAATTCACCTCTTATTTTTGGAATGCATTAAAAAAGGGTCTTGGTACCCAAGTTCATCTCAGTATTGCCTTTTATCCTTAGACATATGGTCATGAAGAAAGGATCATTCATACTTTTTAAGATATGCTAAGGGCGTGTGTAATTGATTTCAAGGGTAGTTGGGAAGACCACTTGCCTTTGATTGAATTTACATACAACAATAGCTATCATTCCATTGTTTAGATGGATCCATTCGAAGCTCTCTATGGTAGGAGATGTAGATCTCCAATCGCTTGGTTCAAAGTTAGTGAGGCATCAGCCAAAGGTCCTGACTTAGTATTCCACGCCTTAGATAATATTTAGTTAATTAGAGAAAGACTCCGGACTGCTTAGAGTCGATAGAAGTCTTATGCAGATGTTAATAGAAAAGATCTCGAGTTTGAGATTGGTGATCATGCCTACCTCAAGATCTCTCCCATAAAGGGAGTAAAGAGATTTGGGATTAAGAGAAAGCTTTGTCCCTGATATGTCGGTACCTTCAAGATTCTCAGTCAATTTGGCACAGTAGCTTATGAGCATGAATTACCTTCCAATTTAGCCTCAGTTCATCCAGTCTTTCACATCTCTTTTCTCAAGAAGTGCATAGGTGACCCATCAGTTGTAGTCTCTATTTAGAGCATCGATGTTCAGCACAATCTCTTTTATGAATAGATTCTAGTCGAAATCCAAACTATTATACTCATAGATTGAGGAACAAAGAAGACCCACTAGTTAATGTTCTTTGGACAAATTAGTCCGTAGAGGGAGCTACTTGGGAAGCATAAGCAGATATGTGTACCAAGTATCCTCACCTCTTCCCCGCCAACTTAGATCAAGATCAAGATAACAGTTCTCCTTAAGCTTACTCAGTTTCATGATTAGTGTACATCACTAACTTAGTATACCATGATAATCTTGGTATCAAGTACCACCGCATATTAAGTCATGCATTCATGTATCAGATCAGTTATATAGTATGCATCAGACATGCATTCTCATTATGAGAAAATTTTGTTCCTCTAAACTTTCAGTTATATATTTATGAATCAGTTACACATGCATGAGATATGCATGTTCAGTATGTTATGTTCAGCTTGTCAGTCATGTCCATCATGAGATCATGTTCCAGTTACTCATGTTTAATTTATGTTCAATTTATTATTTCCCTTCTCAGTCAGTCTTATTCAAGGATGAATGTTCTCAAGGGGGAGATATTGTAATAACCGTGCTTTTTCTTAGATTGAAAATCATCTCAAGGATGTTAGAACTTGCTTTGACATAAGAATTCTTGAGGTAAGAATTGTAAATATTTTTCTTATTATCATGGTAAACTCGTGCAAACAACTTTGCAGAGTTTAGGATGTGGATCTTCTAGTTCAAAAGTTGTGGGTGGCTTTTTCGTTCTAGTTATACCTCGTTTTACTAAATCAGGCCATAGAGGTTGCTATATTTCTAATAGGACTGGCCATTTATCAAAGAATTATCTTAGTCATTTGTTAAGAGCTACTTTTATTTTGGCTGTGAGCTATAGGGGTTATACCATATATGCATGAGGTAGAGGTAATAGATCTTATGGTGGTGGTCGTAGTGCTATTTAGTCAGTTGGTGGTCATGGACAGTGGTAAGCTTTGTTCACCAGATATGATGCAGAGTCCACAAATAGGTTATCACATATATTGTCCCCATTTGATTTAGACCTATATCTATATTATTTTATTTGAGATCGACGTTATTTTATGTGTCTGCAAACATTACTTTAGGTTTTTATTTAGTTTATGTGCCTCTTAATATGTCTATTCATGTATCTACCCCTCGTAGGAGACTTTTAGTTGTGGATAGGGCATGCCAATCTTTTGTTGTGACTTCTGCTGGGTGTGACACCTAAGTAGATCTAATTATATTTGATATTACAAATTTTGATGTCATCTTGGGTATGGACAAGTAGGCTCCTTACTATGTCGTCCAAGACTATAATGCTAAAACTGTGACTTTAACTTTGCCATATGTTTGAAGGGTAGCTTGGAAGGGTGTGCTTAATTGGGTCCCAAGAGAGCTATATCTTTCTTCCTGGCTCGTCGTTGGGTTGACAAGGATTTTTTTTCTTATTTGTCTCATATTTGTGATACTAATGTTGCTACACCTACTTTTTTGGATTATTTTTGTATGGTTATCAATTTTGTGAATGTCTTTCCAATGGATTTGCCTGGTATGCCTCTGTATCGTGATATTAACTTTTCCATTAATGTTACATCAGGAACCAAGCCTATTTATATTACTTCATTTAGGATGGCCCCATCTGAGATAAGGAAATTGAAGGATCAATTGTAGGAGTTGTTTGATAAGGAATTTGTCTGACCTAGTGTATCACCTTAGGATGCGCCTATTTTTTTTCTTAAGAAAAAGGGTGGGTCTATGCATATATGTATTAATTATCAATTGTTGAACTAGGTAACAATTAAGAATATGTATCCTCTTTATCATTTTTATGATTTGGTTGACCATCTTGAGGGTGCTTCTTCCTTATGGAAGATTAATTTGGGATTTGGGTATCACCAGCTGAGAGGTAGAAATTCTGATGTTCAAAAGATAGCATTTTGTACTTCATACGATCATTATGAGTTCTTAATCATGTTTATTAGGTTGAGTAATACCCCAGTCACGTTCATGGAGTTGATGAATGAGATATTTTGATAGAATCTCGATTCCATTATTATTGTATTTGTAGATGATATATTGGCTTGCTCAATGTGTGAGGCCAATAATGAGGAGCATTTGCGGATTGTGCTTCAGAAATTGAGGGATGATAAGTTGAATGCTATATTATTTAAGTGTGAGTTTTTGTTGGAGTCTATCTTTTTCTTAGGTCATATGGTGAATAAGGAAGGTATTATGGTTTAAAGACCCTTCAAGTCATTTTAAATATTTTTTCTTCTTTTTCTATTAGATATTCTCTATATGTTTGTTAAGTCATTTATGACTTTCGTGACTTGACTGCTTGGATATCGGGACGTTCATTTGGTTTTTAGAGCAATTTTTATGTTTTGAAGTCTTTGCAGATTCAAAATGGCTTCCTAGCAAAAACATCAGTCAAACGACCTTGAATGTTAATTTTGATAGTCCAGCAGCTCCAAAATATTGATTTTAGGCTAGTTGGACCTTTCGTTTGGGTCCGAGGAACCCGACCTCATTTCAACCTATTTTTCTAATACCCGTGCTTTTTCTTAGCTTGAAAATCATCTCAAGGATGTTAGAACTTTCTTTGAAATAAGAATTTATTCTTTTAAATATGGTATTTCCATAATTTTCACTTTCTATCATGTAGGAAATTGAATAAGCTTCCTATCAATATATAATTCGCCCAAATCCGATGCCCGGGAGAAGAGTTATAGCCTTTTTAGAGAGACAATGTTTGACCTGAGTCTTCACCAGGTCACAGAGATAGCTCATATGGAAATTATCAAATTCCAGTGTTGCTCCGAGATACTGGCGCATTGGGCCAAACTTCCAGGTCATAGACAAGGTGGCAAGGCTATTGCTCCAAGTCGCACCACCATGTTGTTTCAAAATTGTCAATTTCTAGTGACGCAGCGCGATAATGTCGCGTCGCACCAAGGGCCTAATTCAGGAAATTTTACTGAAAATTAAATTACGTGTCCAGGGTTAAAAGGGTCAATTACCCCCTATATAAGCTTCCAAACACGGGATTTATCCCTTATTCATCCAAAATATTAATGTTTTTCTCAAATACTCTCAAGAACTCAAGCTAGGGTTTTCATAGAAGGTCCAATGTCAAGAAGGTTTTGCCACCAATCTTCACAAAATCATAAACTAAGGTATGTATAGTGTTCATTCAAGGACTACTTTCATCCATGAAGTCCAAGAATCCTGTTTAACTACAAGTTATGGATTTTCTTCATGTTTTCATGCTTTGTATGTTCTCTTTCATGTTGATAAATGTGGAATTGATTTCTATTCCATGATTTTATGATAAATTCCATGTGGGTTGATTAGTATAGATAAAGATTTATGAAATATCATGACTAAAACTTTGTATGATGAAATTGGAATTGAACCATGATGTTTAATTGCTAGACCATGATGTTTACATGTACTATGCCTACAATATGTTTGATTAAATACCTAGATGAAGGAAAATTGTCTAACTAGCATGATATCATGAAATACCCATGTATGTACAAGTTTATGCCTATTACATGTTTAAAGAAAGGCTCCTATGAATGTAGTATGTATTATGATGTTAGTCAAGTCTTCAAGTAAATCATGCTATGTCAGTTTTCTTCTATCGAGTCCTGAGCGTACTTGTACCTGAAATATTAGTTGTGTTCCTACAGCCATGTCATTGTTTTCATGTACTCTCAGTCAAGCTATGAACTCTTAGATTTTAGAAAGTCTTATGACTCAGGAAAAATCTCTATGATCTCATGACTTAGTCAATTGTCAGATATCAGTAGTATTCCATCAGCCATCAAAAATTCAGTAACTCAGTCCAAGGTCAGTTCAGTTCAGTAAATCATGTTCAGTGTCCATTCAGATGGGAGTAGGAATTAGCACCGAGTGAACCCAGGATAGGGACTCACCTATTATATGAGGTTATGATTCCTAGAAGCAATCCTTGCATTCCAAAACTATGTAGCTACATAGGTTGAGACATCGTAGCCTGCTATATGTGGTAGATGAGGAGGCTTAACCTATTATGTGAGGGTTCCCACCAATCTCAATTGATTTACCTATTATATGAGGGTTACTCACATGTTGTCCTTACCAGTGCCGTGGTATTCACACCCTTCCAATGAGGGCATAGATTGGACCCAGCTCAGCTATCATAGCACCTTTGGGGCATATCGGTTAGCTACTACTTTCCACAGTTTCATGTTACAGAATCAGGACTGTCAGATATAGTCAACCAGTCTCAATCATAGAACTCAGATAGTTCGTAAGATTTCAGGATTGTCATATACAGTCAACTCAGATACAGTACGAAATTCAGATAGTTCTATCACATTCAAGACTGTCAGCTACAGTGACCAACGTTATCAGTTATACTCGAATACAACCACCCATGTTAGCAGCATTGTTCAAATATAGTCCTTCATGATATCATTCATATCAGTTACTAGTATGTTAAATTATCAGTACAAAAACTCAGAAATCATGAAATCACATTGTCAGTTACAGTTATGTATTTATGCATATATTCTAACATTAATGTTCACAGTCAATTAGCATTATTCATGCATGTGAACCATTCCATATAGCCTACCTCACTTGTATACTCGGTATATATGTACTGACGTAATTGCGCTATGGTGCTTTCTTTTTATGTTACACCATATATTCGAGACATGAGTTCCAGATCAATAGTAGATTTCTGATTTAGTAGTCAAAGTAGAAGTGAGTCCTCATCCTTCGAGGACATAATAATTTTCTAGTATCTCATTGATTAGGTTATTAGTTGGAGTTAGTTGGGGATATGTCCCATCAACTCCTTATTCAGATTCTTCAGACAGTAGAGACTTTCAAACTAGATGCAGACCATTATGTTTCAGACATTACTGTTTACAGTTTTGTTTTGGGTATTGTATTACCCCACAGATGTTATCTCATCCTTGTTATGTTCAGTATTGAACCTTATGTCCTTTCAGAGCATATTCTGCATTATTCAGTATGTTATTCAGTGTACAGGTATAGATATCAGTCATGGATTAGCTTGTGGTCCTTCGGCGTCATGAGCACCGTGTAGCATTCCAGTTCAGCAAATTGGCGCGTTATTATTTGTTGAAAAGTTATGAAAATAGAAATTAGGTGTGGGACCCACATTTCATTTAAACAACTTTGGAAGGAAATTTTGACTATGCCATTGAGTCTGGATCATTGATTTTTTTATGTTTATATAGACCATTTGTATGGATAGGATTCAAGATGAATCTAGAGGGCGTGGGGAAGACTTGGAAGATTCTAAGTCAACTGATGTATCTAGTGCATGCAATCACCAGCCAGAGGTCGCAATATGTTTACCCCTGGTAGGCCTCAAGTGCTACTTCACAGTGGTATGTTGCGATTGAGATTCATTATAGAAACCATAATATATGGTAATCACGAACATCAGATCGCAACAGTGATACTAAAATACCTGTGATAGGTATAAATAGGCCATTTTCATCCCCTTTTTGCCATTGTTTGCCTATTTCTAAGAGAGAAAAAATCGTAATTAGGGAGATAGTTTAAAATTAATTCTTGTGGGTGGTTTAGGGAGCTTGGTTAATGATTATTTCTTGATTTCCCTTTGAATTTGAGGTAAGATTCTTATAATTTCATGGAAGAAATTTCAATTTCTTATTCGAAATTCTAAAAGCTTGGGGGCTTGATTTTATCTACAAATTAAGGATTCTGGACAGGATTCTAGATGAATCTCGAGGGCTTGGCAGAGAGTTGGTAAATTCCAAGTCAACTACTGTATCTACTGCATGCAATCACGAGTCAGGGCTCGTTATCAAATTACCCTTGGAAGGCATAAGTTCTACGATCGAGGTGGTATATTGCGATCATAATTCACTGGTGTAACCACAAGATGTGGCGATCACAAATGTAGAATCATGATTGCGATAGTCAAATACCTAGGATAGGTTTAATAGGTGATTCTCAGCCCTTTTTATCCACTGTTCACCCATATCTAAGAGAGAAAACATCCTAATTAGAGAGATCACTTAAAATTGAAGCTTGTGGGTGGTTCGGGGAGCTTGGTTAATGATTATTTCATGATTCCCCTTTGGCTTTGAGGTAAGATTATGACAATTTCATGGTAAAAATTTCAATATCTTATTCAAAAATCTAAAACATTGGGGGCTTAATTTTAGACCCAAATTAGCTCAGAATTCACCCATATTTGAGGGTAATGATTCCTTGAGCATGTGGGGATGTGGGGTTGGTTTCCAAAATAAGACTTTCCATATGTGGGACCCATATGGGATTTTCATGAGATTTTTAACCTAAATCACAATAGTGCAATATAAGTATCATTATTCTCATATTTATGAGTAAAATGTGGTTCTTATAGCTTGGCATCATGCGAAATCTTCTCATAAGGGAAAAATGATGATTTAGTAGATCATTGAGCTTTCTTTGGCATCGAGGTAGGATAGGTTTTCCCCCTTGTTAGATTGAGCTAGTTCATAGTTTTATATGTTACAATATTGGATTTGGGATGAGTTTTAGGTGTTGTGTTGATGAATTAAACTGCTTGCGTTAGTTGGACTATTAGGCTAATCAAAAATAGCAAATTAGCCATAATTAACCTAGTTGCTCATATTTTAGGTAAATCTTCTATATTAGGGATAATTAAGGCTTTTTTAACATTCAAATGTGGGTTAAGATACCGTAAGACTAGATTGGGTTGAGTTTTCTTAAAATGGAATGGCAGTGCCCAAGCGCACATGCAAGTGTACATGGTCTCATCTAGAAGTAAAGTGGCCTTCAAGAAGCCAAGTATCTATCCCATAGAGACTTGATTCAACAATAATTTTAGTTTACTTCATAATTTTGATTTAGTTGATGCAAGCATAACCGAAAAGAGAGTTTTTAAGTTATAACTCGAGAAGAGTAAACAATATGTAAACTAAATATCTTGAAACAATCAATAGGAGAAAACCCAGGGTTAAAGCACTTTAGAACAATCATACTATGTTATTGAACTTCATTTGTTACCTTGCTTATCTTGGTTGTTGATTCATAGGGTTAATTGTATGATTATGATTTACCAACCACTTATCCTTTACCTAATTTGAAACTTACAACTACGTTGTTAAAAGGGGATGTAATGGTCTACTATAGTTCATTAAGCTATCATCCCACATTTGAATCAAGTAAGACATCTAAGTATATCCCCGTCCTAGATACTAATTTGAATTCCTTATTTCATAAAGAAATACAAACCATAGTTTTTTTTATTCCTATGTTCTATCTCCCTATTTTCTCTCCCGAGATCAAAAGATAGAAAATTGATGTATTCTATGGGTCGTGAATCCTTAAAATAGTTATTACAAGAATTAACAAACAACCAATAATGATAAGCAAATCAAATGAACTTAATTCAAAATAATAGTACTCATGTTCTTGTATTTAACCCCAGAAAGTGAATTTTAAGCCACTCATAGTCATAATTAAAATCTAAATAATAGTATGACTGATTAAAACGATAAAGAAGGCTACATTAAGGAAATAAAAACCTAAAAAGAAGTTGTGGTTGCCTCCACTTTTGTTCCAAGCAATCTAGGGTGTTCCAAGATTTTTAAAATGTGTTTTAAGACATTATATTTATAGTACACAAGTAAAAAACCTAATAGGACTAGGTTTCCACATTATTTTGGTTTGGTTAGGAACAATTACCATAATTTGTGTGCTCACCGCTGAGCAGTATTGTGCTCATCGCTATAATACTGTTGAGATGTGTAATCGTATTGAGCTACTATTTTTGGACAATTACGATTTGAACTATCACCATGGAGTGTTAAGTTACCATTTTAGGACTCTTATGAATCCAGTGGAACCAATAAGCATTTCCACGCGTCCTCACTCGTCCAAGACACCTCAGGTGTCCAATTGTGTATTGTGCTTCCGTGATCCATTCCAAGTCTTTTTGAGTTTCTTGCACTTGATTTGAATCTTGTATATCCTTCATATATCATCATAATACATTCACCAAGAATCCTATACAATTAAACACTACAATTTAGAGTTCAAAACAGCACAACATTAAATACGGTGAATAAAAAACACAAGCTTAGAATAGGCACAATTTGATTTTTAACACATTGTTTTGACCCTCATCTTGATCCAATTGATCATTCAAGATTATTACCAAGTTTTTTCACATATAAATACATAGTAACAACCTACTGAACGCATTAAAATAAATTATAACCCAACACAAGAGACTAGACGAACACCTAACTCAAGCTAGGCACACTAGTTTTGTCGATTTAACTCTAAATGCTCAAATTGAACCAACAGACATGTGAAAACACATACTTGGACATGTAAATGGTAATTTATATCATTATCAACTCATGTAGAATAAGAATTATCCTCAAAACATGGATAAAAAGGTTTGAATAGTACGTTAGATTGCATAAATACACCCAACATCACCATCCCACACTTAAAACCTTGTTCGTACTTGAAAAATTCTTAACTAT
>JAPEIP010000011.1:80358146-80374912 GCA_026120095.1 Capsicum chinense
TCCAATTGTGTATTGTGCTTCCGTGATCCATTCCAAGTCTTTTTGAGTTTCTTGCACTTGATTTGAATCTTGTATATCCTTCATATATCATCATAATACATTCACCAAGAATCCTATACAATTAAACACTACAATTTAGAGTTCAAAACAGCACAACATTAAATACGGTGAATAAAAAACACAAGCTTAGAATAGGCACAATTTGATTTTTAACACATTGTTTTGACCCTCATCTTGATCCAATTGATCATTCAAGATTATTACCAAGTTTTTTCACATATAAATACATAGTAACAACCTACTGAACGCATTAAAATAAATTATAACCCAACACAAGAGACTAGACGAACACCTAACTCAAGCTAGGCACACTAGTTTTGTCGATTTAACTCTAAATGCTCAAATTGAACCAACAGACATGTGAAAACACATACTTGGACATGTAAATGGTAATTTATATCATTATCAACTCATGTAGAATAAGAATTATCCTCAAAACATGGATAAAAAGGTTTGAATAGTACGTTAGATTGCATAAATACACCCAACATCACCATCCCACACTTAAAACCTTGTTCGTACTTGAAAAATTCTTAACTATAAACACCATGAGCTGTAAAATATCCACACTTGTACTAAAAGTAAGACATTATAGATAAAACTTTAATGACTACACAGAATTAAAGTGTCTACACTAAGCATGTTACGTACACAATTGATAGCTTAGGAATTCTACATCAAAACATCCTAACCTCAAGAATGGACCCCATATGTGGCAAACACATGCTAATTTCTCAATCAAAGACATCCCAAGAATGACCAATATTCATCAAACATGTTCTCCTCACCTAAAGAGAGTTACCCATGATGACTCGCAATTAAGCAATTTATAGCACAATGGGTACAAGAATCAAATTATGCTCACCCTTACAAGTAATTCACAAGTTACACACAATGAACCATACACTTTCCCTTAGTGCAATTCTCCACTAATATTAGAATTATAAACTTAGGATCAATTACGACATTTTTGGGTAGTATTGTAAGATAAGGGACGGGTATAAACTATTTTAGAATAGTGACTAACCTCTCTAAGTGATTTAATACACTATATTATACATTTAAAACCAATCTTCAACAATCAAATTACACCATTTTTGTCTCTCCCATTCTTGTGTTTTGCCCCATTTCTCCTAAGCATTTTCATAAACACATGGTGTTTATTCCTTCAAGACTCAATTTTTTTTATTTTCTACAATCATGGGAATATTTATAACACCATTTATATCACTCCCAACAACCATACATCAAATATAAACAGCAATAACTATTACCTTGGGGCATCAATTTTGCCTTTTTCTACTTCAATTTCTCAAACTCCTTACAAAATTAATTTTTCATTAATGCACATAGGAGCTTTCTGGATCCAATTATGGTTTATGAAATAAGAGATTAGGATACTTATTTTGCTACCAAATAAAAGGCTAAAGGCATAATGGGGGTTAACTAGGATAATGCACAAAGGGTAGGAAAAATAGAAGGTCTAAAACAAGGCTATCAAAGAATTGCCTAAATCTTCTTCTAAACCGACACTATTTCTTTCAGTTTACACACACACCAGGCAAGTTCTAGACATCACATAAAACACAGAATATACAAATACCTCACATACACATGGCACATACTCAACTCATTAGGATCATCATAAACTCCCAACCACAATAGCATGAATTCAAATTTACGCCAACAAGTACAAGAGTCTTAAAAATGAGCCTAAGAGTATCAAAAGTAGAAATTCACTTATTTCACATGCTTTTACCAACTAAAACACTTGCACCATATAGTCTAAAATAACATCAACAAGAATATCTTACACCAAAAAAATTTAAATTAAGCCAAAATTTTAGAATTTCTATCCCATCCCACACTGAAAAATCTACTTTGTCCCCAAAGTGAATTTAAAATTAAAAGATAGAAATACTTTCTGAGGCCTATAGGTCTAGCTAGTAGCATCTTTTGCATTAATGGGATCCACGAGACCCTACACTCAATTTTTGCCTTGCTTCTTAGCTTAGGTTTCTGGTACTCAGACTTCCCATTATTCTATGACTAATTCAAAAATGAAAACTGCCTGAAATAAAAACTAAAAACTAATAATAAATCATACCTACTCAACTTGGGTTGCCTCCCAAGAAACATCTAATTTAGTATCGCGACACGACCCAAATAATGACCTATTCATTCTCTTTGCTTCTATTTCTCATGCTTGGTCTCTGTATTCTTATTATTTTCAACCTCTTTGTTGTAAATTTTCAAGAACAACAAATTTTTCAACTTTAGCCTTTTCAGGCTCATCAATTAGCATCAAATCAGGCTTAGGCTACTCAATCAAGTAGTCTAAAGAGGTCTTTGGTAGACTAAAACCCCACACTTATCCCCTTTAATAATATTGATCATTCATAAATATTTATTGTGGGAAATTATTGTGGGTGATTTGTATACATCAAATACCACCTCTTTATTCTCTACCCTTATTTTAAGTGTGCCTTCCCTCACATTAATCAACGCTCCACCAGTTACTAAGAATGGACACCCCAAGATTATTAATAGCTGTTTGTCTGCGCTAAAATCAAGAACAATAAAGTCAGTTAATACAACTGAATGTCCATCAAGGCTACAGTATAGGGACGAAGAGGAATAATGTGATCCCCCATAAGGAGATCAGAACAATGAAGACTATTTTGTTATGATTTTGGTTTGGGTCACTTTTGGGCCCAATAGCCTTTAGGGTCACTTTTGGTCCCATTGTGTAATAAATAGACCATGGCTATAAAAATCTATTTTTCTTTCATTTTTAGGTAGATGAATTTGGATATGTTTTGAAATACACTTGCGAGTGTTTATGTTAAGCTTGTTGGGAGCTTATGGATTGTCTAGAAATGTGGGTTGCTTGGGTCCATTCCCGTGTGGTCCTCATAAGATATTGGTTCTTGTGATATTTTGATTGGAAGGTCTTAGGCTTTGATATATCTTTAGGTTGTCCTCTCTTTGTCTCATTGTGTCAATTTATCTATCCTTTACGTTATTGTTTCATTTTCCTTTGTTTGTTCTTGTTATCTTTTTGTTTCAATTGAATATTTTATGTCTAGTGTCATTTGGCATCAAATTCGAGCTTATAATCATTCCTACGATTCTAGTCTTGGATTTTGCTATCTCGAAAATAAACAAAAAAGAGTCAAAAATAAAAAATATCAAAAAAAGTACTATTCACGTTTTTGTCTTTGGGTCAAATTTGGAGGCTTTGATTTTATTATTTTTCGTTCATTTTGGAGTTATAATCTTGTTACATAACACCATTAGTGTCTAAATCTTCAATTTGAGCTCAATCGTAGGTGAATCAGAGGGTCTACCATTGTTGAGAAGCTCAAGTTTGAGGTTGAAGGTGGAGTTAAAAACTTAAATATTTGGTTGAGAATCTGAGGGAATTGATGCTTGGAATGTGTCTATAAGTTTGAAATTAGCCTTGGCTCAAAATTTGGTCACATTCCGATCAATGGTTTGAGAGAGAGAATTTTAAAGTTTTGGTGTTCTTGAAGAAGATTCAAATCTAAATCTTGAATTCATACCAAAAGGTGTTGTTTGACACTTAAAAGTGAAGAAAAGGTGATAAAAGGTGTTTGTACATGTACCTTTTGAAGGTCCTAACGAATATTCCAAAGTAAGGACAAAAAGGGGGGGAACCATTTGAGGTCCATAGTAAAAGTACAAGTTGTTGGGACGGGTGACTTGCGTTGGAGATGCGCCTGAGGTGAGTGTGAATTGATCCAGCAGAAAAGTCGCATACCACTCTAGTGTTCCAGCCTTCTCTCATATCCAACCTGCACCTGATATGTATGTAGGATGCTCCAGCAGGTCAGCCGCATGTCAAGGTAGTGATCAAACACTCACCTGTGCCCATCCTGCGTTCCAAATGCCCTCAAGGTGTGGCCACAACCCAAGACAGCAGCATGTGCTCTTGACACACACCTAGGCTACCTTGGCATACTTCCAATGCACCTCCACCTCTTTTGAACACCATATCAATTTCAAAACTCCATTAAATCAGGTTCAAACACATCAATTTTATCTCTTAGTTCCTCCATTCATTTCTTTGACTCTTGAAACTAATTAACAACTAAACCGTACTCTACTTGGTTGTTCAAGTAGTTCTTTTTTGCTCTTCTTTTGTGTCTTGGTTTCTTGCATCTTTTTTTGTTTCATTTTTCTTTCTTAGTTACACTTGAATTGAGTTTCTTAAAAGTCCTTCACATCCTAATAGAGTCCAATACCGACTACAAGAAAACCAATATCAACAAATTAAGCTAAAGTGAGTCTATCCAAACAGTTGGGTAAGGAGTATTGATTTCACTAATGTTAACCTTGTTTGTTAATTGTGTTGAGTGTCTCATTGATAGGTTTATGATTTCAGGAGAAAAAATTCAACCTTTCTCAAATGAGGCAATAATGGACGCTATAAGGGGAATGCGATAAGATATGAATGAGAAGTTGTCCCTTCTAGAGAAGAGAGTGACATTTAGATAGAAGGATGGTGACTATGGAAGAAAACTATAATTCTTCCAATGCTACTCCTCAACTCCACCTCCGGGCATCATCAAGCGCACAAGTTCAAGAGACTTCGGCTACCATCTCTCCTAGAACTCTGCACCAAATGTTCTACCACTGCTAATACTAAACAAACTCCATGACATGTAGTCCGACCACTATAATTAAACCAACAAACACCCCAACACACCACCCAAGATCCCCAAATTCTAACTACACTTGAGCAAACACCCCCAATTTAAGCTCCAAACTACCAAATTTCCCAAGAATTGAACCCACAAGGCCTAAATCCACCATACTACCCACCCTATCAAGTACCCCAAATACCACAATACCAAATGCCACCAAATTCAAATCTACCCTACCAAGCTTCACTTAATTAAATGGCACCACACCAAATGCCACCAAACCAAGCCGTTGGAGTTCAAGAAGAATTTGTATGACATGTTGAAGGAGGTTATAGATATGGTGCACATGGGCATATCCCTAAATACAAAGATGTCAATGGAGGTCATGATATGGGTCTTAATTCTATCAATGTCAGTTTTTCTAGCTTTTATAGAGGTAGTTATCATGAAGGGTACCTCAAGTAGGAGTCGCAATATGATAGGATCTTCCAAGCTAATGATATGTCTGATGGTAAGAAGATGATCTATGCCATTGATCAATTTGAAGGATATGCTTTAACTTGGTGGGAATCGGCAAAGGGAACACAAGGGATCCTTCATGGAGGTCAATATCAATTATGGTATGTTATGAAGGCCCTTATGAGAACCAAGTATGTACCAAAGAGATATAAACAAGGGTTTTTTTCCAAGTTATATAGTTTGAGCCAAGAAGACATGCGTATTGAAGTATACTATGATGAATTTCCAAATCTACTCTTGTAGCTCTACTACAACGAGGATGAAGAGCACACCATGATCCGTCTTAAGGTCGTATCGAATGAAGATATTGCATCTCGAATGTCAATACACAAGTTTTCCTAGATGGATGATATTTTAGAAGAAACTATTGATGTTGAAAGAGATATTAAATTGGAGAATAAGGCAACTAAGCCTATGGTATCAATTGTATTCTAATTAGAGTTAAGGCTCCAACTTGAAGAAGACTTTCGGAAAATAAGACCATTGAGAAGAGTGCTCCAAAGTATCCACTTAGAGAAAGAGGTAATCCTAATCTTAAGGGTAATCAATGCTTTAAATGTCAAGGATGGGGTCACCGAATAAATGCGTATCCAACAAGATGATCCATCATAATTCAAGAAGTTAATCCATACTATAAATATGAAGTGGATTATAAGGAAGGAGTAGGAGATCTTGATAAATATGTGGAGATTGATGTGAATCCATGTGATGGGGATCTTATTGTTCCAAATTTAGTAGCCAGCAAATTGCTGATGGAGGACATTTGGCCTCCAAAAAGTGAACTTAGCATTCCAATTTACTTAGCTGCATATGTTATGCTCCCTACTACTTCTAATAACCCCCAAGAATTCTATGATCTTGAACATGGTGAACTCTTGAATTTAAGGAAAAATTCTCTTCAAGAATGAGATGATGATATAAGTAAAAGTGAATTATGGTCATGGTTTAGGGATGAAGAGGAATATTGCAATCCCCTACGAGGAGATCGGAAGTATGAAGACTACATTGTTATGTTTTGGGCTTTGGGTTACTTTTGGGTCCAATAGCCTTTAATGTTACTTTTGGCTAGATAGTGTAATAAATAGTCCATGGCTATAAATAGCTAGTTTTATTTTATTTTTAGGTAGATGATTTTGGACATGTTTTGAAATACATTTGTGATGATGTTAATGTTAAGTTTATTAGGAATTTACGGGTTGTCTAGAAACATGGGTTTCTCAGGCCATTTCCCGTGAGGCCCTCATAAGAGGTTGGTTCTTATGATATTTTGATAGGAAGATCTTTGGGTTTGACATACCCCTAGGTTGTCCTATCTTTAATTCATTGTGTCAATCTATCTATCCTTTACATTATTGTTTTGTTTTCCTTTGTTTGTTCTTATTTCGTGTTTGTTTCTATTTTCATATTTTATGTCTTTTATCTTCATTAGGAATAACAAATTTACCAGCCTTTATGAGGACGTCCTCAATAATTCATTTCAGATATTCCATGGATCCGTCTGATAGCTGAAAAACCACAGTGGTCGATCTAGGCTTTACCAAGCTCAAATGTCTAACAAATATCGAGGCATCAAATTTATGCTCCCCCCTAAGTAACTTAATACATGGATCACTTTAGTCCCAATTTGAATAGGGAGAGCAAACTTCCCTAGATCTCTCAATTTCTTAGGGATTTTCGGTGTCATTACTAGGCTACACTCTTCAATGAGTGTTATCGCTCCCACATCCTGCAATTTTATCTTATTAGAAACCATATCACTCAAGTACTTTTCATACTTGGGAATACCCTATAAAACATCTAACAAAGGTAAGTTAATGTGAAGTTCACTGAATGTGTCAAAGAACTTATTAAACATCACATCCTTATTCATTTTAATTTTCCTTTGATGGAAGGGTAGTCGCAGTGGCTTTTTCACTTTTGGTTCAACAACTTTAGTTTTCAAGTACTCAAACTTCCCTTGAATCTTTAGCAACTTTCTCGGAAACTTGTGGAGTTATGATGTTTCGGCCTTTGACGGAACATTTTACATCTTTTTAAAGGGATAATTGTATATTTCAAGCAACTATTGTTGTATTTGATGATAGGCTTTAGTGTTTTTAGTTCAAGGATGTAGTTAGAAAATAAACTTGGAAAAATAGCAAAAAAAGGTCTCTAATAGTCAAACAGGCAGACCGTCAACCAATTGACGAATCATTAGGGTGACCGTCAAGGATTAACAGAAAGGACCAAGTGGATGACTTCTGTGATAGTCTAAGTGATGGAATGTCAGACCTCTAATGGACCGTCAACTTGTCTTTTAGGAAAAAACATAGAATGGCTCCTCAAGTGATCAAGCAACTATCCACTCGACGGACCCTCTGGCCAGCGACGGCCTGCCAACATGATCGTCAACCCTTAACCAGAAAGTGGCACTTTGGGACCATCAATGACGGTTTACATAATGGACCATCAGGCTTTTGATGGTCCGTTAATGTGAGCTTCAACTTCGTCACAACTTTAATGAGTTCAAACTTTAAATCTCCAATACCTGGGAACATATAAATATCCAGTTTAGGTTTTATTTAGGTATCTTTTATCATAATATTTATCTAGAAAACATTATTGTAACGTAGTATTCTTTGAGATTCAAGCTACAATTGTGGATCTAGTTATTTTTATTCATATTCTCATAGAAGATTCAAGGACAATTCTTTGAAATTTTATAAGTAATTCTCTTAATTCATTTATGAACTATGCAATGATTTCTTCTTATTCTCTTGAGATGTGTGGCTAAGCTCTCATAACTAGAGTTTTGGGAGCCTTGATATGAATAGTTGATTGGGGTTGTGAAACACTTAATTTCCATGCGTAATTGAGATTGTATAAAACTTTCTTCATATTCATGACATTTTTTGGTTGCCAAATTGAAAAGTGAGCTTAGGAACAATACATGTCCGAGAAGAAAAGTGTATGTTGGGAAAAGAAGGGGTTGAAATGAAATCTAAAGGCTTTAACCTTTAGGTTATGTGTTGATGCCTTAACAAGAATCAACCTTCGTGAAAGAATAGTTTAATAATTTAATATATTCATTAATTTCGAAAGAATTGAAGGGTAAACTATCCATTTAGGTTGAGAAACAAATGGGTAAACTTTCGAACTGAATAACTCTTACAGTCGAATTTTTAAATTGGACATTTAAGGTAACTCACAACCCCGACTGCTTGAACATCTTAGTGAAAATAACTCTAGTTTGTTTACTTCCATTGAAATAGTATTTTTAATAAAACATATTATCTGGAATGCTACTTGTTACAAACACCTGAGTACTGTTAACAATTCAAAACCCCCTTTCTCTAGAGCCTTCAATCAATAGTCTATTAATAACTATAACACTTAGTTTGCACAGCATTCCTTATGGGATTTGACCCAAACCTAATTGGATTCTATATTTGACAGCGACCGCTTACACTTTCTAATAAGAGGTGTAATTTGGGTGTATCAAATTTTGGCATCATTTTTGGGAATACTGTTTTAATTTAAGTTTTTGATTATTAGTTGAACTTTGGTCAAGTTTCCTAAATTTTACTTTTATTTGTTAGTTTTGTTCTTTATGGGGTATTTATTTTATATGTCGCGTACAAGGAGGTCAGGTGAACCATTATTACCAGTACATCCGCAACCTCAATTAATTATTAGAATGGCAGATCAACAAAAAGCAGATCGACTAGCCGCTTTGGCCTGAGCTCAGCTAAATCAAGAAAATAATGTTCAACTAGTGTGTCATCCTAATCCAGATGATGAGGACTTGGGATATGATGATTTATTATTCCTTCTAACCAAAAACGTGTAGAGAATGCAATTTCACCTGGGAACTATAATGTGAACAGAAATCGCACTTTCAGAGTTAGACAAGATCGTCAACCTAATCAATTTAATATCGAGGAGGATGAGGACGACTTGGATAAAGCTGGAGCTACAAGATTAATTATATCACCTCCACTGGAACCTGGGGTGAAGTTTAACAAAACAATCACCAAAATACAACTGCTTAATCTCAAGGGGTTGTTTAGAAGACTTCCAGGGGATGAACCAAATATGCACTTTGTTAATTTCATCAACATTTGTAAATCCTTTAACAACCCTGGTGTTAGACAGAATGCAATTTTGTCTTTGGTTATTCCTGTTGTCTCTGTATGGGGAGGAAATAATATGGTCGAATGAGTTGGCCCCCAATTCTCTAACAAACTAGAGGTAATTGAAAAGAGCTTTCCTAGAAAGGTTATTTTCACCCTCTAGGATGTTATAGTTGAGGGATCAGATTAGCAACTTCAGATAATGACCACATAAGGTATTACATGGGACTTGGATGTGATTCAAGAAAAAGTAAACACAATGCCCCAACCACAAGATGACCGATGAGCATTTGATGGAGACTTTTTCTAGAGCTTTAAACTCTATCACTAAACCAACCATGGAGAATGCTATAGGAGGAGCTTTCTTTGAGCTTACTTTTAGTGAGGCTACAGATATGTTGGAGCGGTTGACTAAGACAAGTAGATCTTGGCATACCAGGGATTTTGTGGTAGCAATCCCTACTATGTCTAGTGGTATGTCTATGGAGAAACATTGGAAAGAGGACGGATGTGAACAAGATATGGAACAAATGAAAACCTAGATGGATTTACTTACTAAACATTTATTATCTAGGAAGACTGAGAAGGTGGAAGATATTGGGTTACAAAGTAGAGCTAATTATGATTCTAAAGGAAAGGCCAACTATCTAAAATAAGGGGGTTTCCGTGGCAACATCCAAGGTAATTATGGTCAGAACTATTACAATAAAGCTGGTTACAAAGATAGGGACCAAGGGAGTTAGAAGAACAAGAATGACATAAGTAAACTGTATGTACCTCTTGGAAGTTGTGATAATACTGCTATAAGTTCAGGAAAAATGTCGATGGAGGACATGATCGAGAAGAAATTAAATGGAGTTGAGTCGATTAACGCTGAGATGATAACGATGAAGAGTTACTTATCCTCCATGAGTTAGCTAGTAAATTAACATTCAACTTCTATCAAATAGTTGGATCAGCAAATTAGCCAACTCTCAGTAGCATTTATTTAGAGGAAGAGCGGTACTTTACCAAGTGATGCAGTGTAAAATCCTTGGAATGATAGTTTTTGTATGGCAGTTACCACTCAGAGTGATAAGGTATTATCGAGCCCTTCTGTGGGAAAAGTTGTGATTGATGATTTGATTGGAGAAGATGTTAAAGATAAATAAAATTTTCCAGTGGAGTCCTAGAAGCTGCATGGTAATGACAATCCATTTAACCATCAGCAGGTTGATGAGTTAGAGAAATAAAAAGGGAAGGAGAATGAAGTATTGGTTAACTATATCATAAAACCACTGCCTCCCTTCCCTCATTCATTGAAGAAGAAGGCTGATAACATAAAGTTTAGCAAATTCATGGTAATGCTAAAGTAGTCGACAATGAATATTCCTTTAGTGGAGGCACTAGAGAAAATGCCTGGATACGCTAAATTTATGAAGGACCTTTTTACAAAGAAGAGAATAGTGAACTACTAATCGGTGGATAACCTTCACCTTTGTGGTGCTGTTTCAACAAGATCTTTGGTGAAAAAGAAAGCAGACCTGGGAGCATTAACCGTACCTTGTACTTTAGGGTCACTTGATTTTACTAAGTCCTTATGCAATCTCGGAGCAAGTATTAACTAGATTCCACTTGCTATTTATAAGAATTTTTGTTTGGGAGATCCTACAACCACAAATATGCGATTAGTGATTGTAGATAGGTCAGTGAAGCGGTCATTAGGAATATTGTATAATGTGTTAGTAATGGTGGCCATCTTTAGGTCTATGGATTTTGTTATTCTAGATTGTGGGGTGGATTTTGCGTTACCCATAATCTTGGGTAGACCTTTCCTTGTAACAGGAAGTGTTCTTATTGATTTAATGGCTTATGAGCTCCTGTTCAAACTTAATGATATGGTAGTTCAGTTTCATGTGTGCAAGTCTATGAAGAAACCCAAGGAGATTAGTGTATGCTCCAATGTTGATATTTATTGTAAAGGTGAGAAAAAGGTTCCAATCAAGGGGAAATTTTTGTGGAACCTCTTGCAGCAGACTTGATGAACTTTAATGGTAAAATCATTTAGGAATATAAAGAAATAGTGTTCTTTGAAAGGAATGGGATCATATTTATATGCTCCTATAAAGGTGGATTTAGATTTAAAAAATCGCCCAACAACACCGGCCAAGCCATCTATCTAAGAGCCACTGGTGTTGGAGTAAAAGGAGTTGCTAAGACATCTATGGTATGTGTTTCTAGAGAGTGGAAACACTTTACCTATTATTATTGCAACAACATTAGTTAAGAATTAGGTTGCAACACTTATCTCTGTGCTGAGGAGATATAAAAGAACTATAGGTTAGACTATTACCGATATTTTTGGTATTTCTCTAGGTGTTTGCACTCACAAGATTTAGATTGAGAAAGACTGCACACCAAACATTGAGCATCAACATCGTCTTAACCCACCATTGCTAGAAGTGGTTAAGAAGGAGATCTTTGAATGGCTCGATGTAGGAGTTGTATACCCAATCTCTAATAGCATATGTGTTAGCGTGTAAGAAGGCGGGCATAACTGTAGTGGTGAATGAGAAACCACTCAGGCCAGTGACTGGGTGGAAAGTTTGCATGGACTATCATAAACTCAACTGATGGACTCTGAAGAACAACTTCCCGATGCCTTTTATGGATCTGATGCTTGATCGGTTAATGGGAAGAGGATGGTATTATTTCTTGGATGGGTATTCAGGCTACAACTAGATTTTTAATGATCTAGAGAATTAGGAGAATATGATGTTCACCTGTTTGTATGGTAATTTTGCTTTCAAGTGGATGCCATTTGGTCTATATAATACTCCCACCACATTCCAACAGTGCATGATTTCTATATTCTCTGACATGAGGGTGGAAACCTTGGAGGTGTTTATAGATGATATTTTAGTGGTGGGTGATTCTTTGGAGCTATGCCTGGTAAATCTGAGTAGAGCATTGGAAAGATGAAAGGAATTCCACTTAGTACTAAATTGGGAGAAATGTCACTTTATGACGAAAGAGGTCATTGTTCTTGGTCACAAAATTTCATCCAAGGAAATTAAAGTCGACAGGGAAAAGGTCAAGGTTATTGAGTGACTACCTCAACCCATCTCAGTGAAGAGAGTTCCTAGTTTCCTTGGTCATACGGGATTCTATCATTGATTTTAAAAGGACTTCTCCAAAATAGCAAACCTACTTTGTAAGCTTTTGGAGAAGGACGCCAAGTTCATATTTGATGATGATTGCAAAATGGCATTTGAATGCCTTAAGAGGAAATTAGTACCTGCACCAGCCAGTGTCGTACCAAAGTTGTCAAGTCCATTCAAAATCATGTGTGATACAAGGGGAGTAGCGCTTGGGGCTATGCTGGGCCAAAAAAAAAAGAAAATTTGTTTCATCCCATTTACTATGCGAGCAAGGCCTTAAATGGGGCTCAAATGAATTACAATGTGACTAAGAAGGAACTTATCGCAGTGGTTAATACATTTGAGAAAATCCATGCTTACTTATTTGGGACTAAGGTGGTAGTGCACACAGACCATGCCACTTTGGGATATTTGATGAGAATAAAGGATGCTAAGTCAAGGCTAATCAGATGGGTGCTACTTCTTCAAGAGTTTGACTTTAAAGTCAAAGATCGAAAAGTTTGCAAAAATCAAGTGGTAGATCACCAGTCCAGACTTGAAAGAAATCAGGCAGTCGAGAATGAGTTTAAAATTGATGATACATTTCCGTATGAGCAAATCCTAGCTGCTGCACTAAAAAGAGTACCTTGGTACGCTGAGTTTGATAATTATGTTGTAAGTGAAATTAGTTTGGAGAATGTTACTTTTCACCAATGGAAGAAGTTACTTTATTATGTGACACAGTACTTCTGGGATGATCCATATTTATTTTGGTGGTGTGCGGATAATATTATCAGGTGGTGTATTCCAGAGGTGGACATATTGATTATCCTAGCAGCTTTTCATGCTTCTCCAGTTGTTGTCACCATGCAGCTGACCGTACTGCAAGGAAAATATTGTAGAGTAGTTATTATTGGCCATCCTTATTCAAAGATGCATGTGAGATTGTGAGGAGGTATGACCAATGCCAGAGACAAGAGCCAACCTCAAAGAACCATGAGATGCCGATGACAAAAATGATGGATGTGGAGTTGTTTGATGTTTGGGTCAATGATTCCATGGGACCCTTTATGAGCTCTTCTGGGATAAAAAACATAGTGTTCGTCATTGATTATTTGTCAAAATAGATTAAGGTTGTTTCTTTGGCTGATAATGACGGAAAGAGAGTGGTTCCATTCTTAAAAAGAATATCTTCTCTCATTTTGGGGTACCACATACCATTATAAGTGACGGTGGATCACATTTTTTCAACCAAGTGTTCTGGGCTGCCTTGGCAAAATACAGTGTTAAGCAACACAAGATGGCAATTCCATATCACCCAAAGACTATTAGACGATTGAAAATTTCAAATCGGAAAATAAAATCCATTCTTTCCAAGAGGGTGAATACAAGTAGAAAAGATTGGTCTAGGAAGCTGGATAATGCCTTGTAGGCATATAAAACAGATTTCAAGACACCTATTGGCAAGATACCCTACCAATTAGATAAATGCAAGACATGCTACTTGCCGATTGATTTGGAGCACAAAGCATTGTGGGCACTAAATAAGCTAAATTTGAATTGGAATGAGGTAGCAGAATTGTGACTGGGGCGGCTGAATAAGATAGATGAGTTTTTTCATGGGGCTTATGAAAGAACAGATTTGTATAAAGAAAAGATGAAAAAGTACCATGAATAGAGGATCGAAAAGGGCAACTTTCAAAAAGGTGATTGGGTACTCCTCTTTAATTCTAAACTGAAGCTCTTTCCATATAAACCTAAATCAAAATGGTCTGGCCCATTTAAAGTTAACCAAGTCTAATCATCTAGACTAGTTGAACTTTAAAATAAGGACAGAAATGTCTTCAAGGTTAACGGGTAATGAGTGAATTTGTATATTATTCTAATGGACTCGATAAATTGGATAACTACTATCTATCTGAATAAAGTCTGAGTAATTGAGAAAACTGAGTTGTGCCACGATAATAAATTAGGCACTAGTGGGAGGTAACCCATAAAGTGTTATTGTACCATAGTTAGAGTTATTTGTTGTTTTTGTGCAATTTGATTTGTTTTTGAAGTTTGTAGGACTGAGAATGTAGAAAGAAAGTATTTTCTCTAGTTGATAGAGGATGACGCTGGCAGACTGCCAAGGACATGATAGACCATCAATGGAACTATCAAAGTCATAGTCAAAAGATGGACATTCTAGATAAAGCTTGACGATCATATTGACAGATCGCCATATGTATGATAGACCGTCATATGTCTGACGGACCATCAATACCTCTGTCAACCAGAAGCTAAAAGTCAAAGTTACTAGAATGAGACTGATAAATAACTCGATAAATGTCGCATCACTAACGGACCATTGGGTCAACTGTCACAGCAGGGCATGTTTGATATAATTTTAGTAAGCCACAACGGCTAACCTGATGGACTATCAGGTCGACCGTCAGAATTCTACTTAATAAGAGAATCATTGGTTAAGGCTTGACAGATAGGGTGGTGGACCATCATAACCCCAATGGACCGTCAACCCTCCCGTCAAGCCAAATCTATAGTAATTTCTTCTCTGATTTTGACCTTACTATTTCATTATGTGTTATTTAGGAAATATGGAAAAAAAGCTTCCCCTGAAAGAAGGTGGTGGATGAATACAATAGGGAAGAGGTGAACCAGCTTTGATAAAGGAGGCCTCAGCTTTTAACAGTAGGCAAAGGGAAAGAATGAATCATGCACTCTCCCTGTCTGAGGATGAGAGTGAGAGAAACTCTAACAACACAAGTTCGAACCTAATTTGGAAGGTGTCAATACATTAAATGCTGACCAAGTTGAGGTATCGAAGACTGAGGATGCCAATGTGGTCAAGAGCAATGACCCTTAAACGAGAGAAGCAATAATGTGGCAAGTTGTGGGAGGAAAAGATAAATACGTTGATAACTTTGAACCAACCACAACCAGGCCAATCAAGAGGCAAATCTCAAAAGATCATCAAATAGTGACGTCAGAGTTGCATGAGTATCCAGAGCTTGAGTAGTAATTTAATAAATATAAGTTAGCCTAGATGTGAAAAACTCCAGGGGTGTACAAACAAAACCTTGTATGGGAAATATTAGCCAATTATTTTGTATTGGTAGAGAAAGACTATCCCAAGGTTTCTAAAATTTTAAATTTGTACAGCAGGGAGTCAGTTCTGATCAGAAGGGTTACCACTTATATTTTGGCCCACTCGATAAATAAGATATTGTTTGGGCCTGACTGTGAAGCACCGATGGTAATTCCAGAGCTGGAGCATCGTATGACCATGACATCCACTCAAATGCCTTCGCTAGTGAAACTCTCTTAGCTTTCGAGCTAAGTTTTGGTGGGCCATTATTCGATTAAGGTTGATACTGATAGGGGGAGATGTTCATTTGGACATCCATATGGCTATGTTGGTTGCTAGTCTGATTGTAGCTTTAGAAAAATTACAGCTTATGAGATGTTTGTTAAGGAACACAAAGTAGAAAGTGTGTTACCAATTTCGTGTCTTATCACAAAATTATGCAGGCAGGCCAATGTGCCGTCGATTTGAGTTATTGATAATAAAGTTCAGACTACTTATCGGTAGGACATTTAAAAGTCAAAGGATGACTCAAAGTTTGAAATGTGAGTCCACAAGTATGTCGTTGCCTATAACTACTTATGTGCCATCTAGTTATATTCCTCATAGTATGTCTACAGGATCAGTATCTATGCCACCAATGTCTAGGACATCATACATCGCATCTGTCCCACCCCACTATTCCGAGTACAGGTTGACACAAGAAAATTTGGCCACGTATGTTAACAACATAAAAAGTTCTAGATACTGCTAGAGATATGGGCTACGCAATTCAACCCTTTTTTTTTACTGTATTGTAGCAGAGGCAATATATCCATTTCAAAATATTCATATCAGGATAGGCCATATGGAAGAGTATTTCAACAAAAGTGTAGATGCAATGTCTATTCCATATTTTTCTAAGTTCATGGTTGAATTTCAATCAAGCATAGGTAGATATAGCAGAGCTAAAATGGCAACCAATTCAGCCCATGTTTTATCTAGCTTGAGTTATAAGTGATAAAGACGAGGGTCTTATTGACCTTATGGGAACCTATTAAAATACAGAGGCAAGTAGGTAGATAAAAGTACAAATAAAAAAGCTGGCAGAAGAAGAGGGGGTGAAGCAATGACACTAAGAACTAGAAACATGAAATATGAGAAAGGCTACAAATAGGTCAAAGCAAGATGAAAAAAATAGATAGAACAAAATTATAGATAA
>JAPEIP010000011.1:80375012-80388349 GCA_026120095.1 Capsicum chinense
TCTCTAATAGCATATGTGTTAGCGTGTAAGAAGGCGGGCATAACTGTAGTGGTGAATGAGAAACCACTCAGGCCAGTGACTGGGTGGAAAGTTTGCATGGACTATCATAAACTCAACTGATGGACTCTGAAGAACAACTTCCCGATGCCTTTTATGGATCTGATGCTTGATCGGTTAATGGGAAGAGGATGGTATTATTTCTTGGATGGGTATTCAGGCTACAACTAGATTTTTAATGATCTAGAGAATTAGGAGAATATGATGTTCACCTGTTTGTATGGTAATTTTGCTTTCAAGTGGATGCCATTTGGTCTATATAATACTCCCACCACATTCCAACAGTGCATGATTTCTATATTCTCTGACATGAGGGTGGAAACCTTGGAGGTGTTTATAGATGATATTTTAGTGGTGGGTGATTCTTTGGAGCTATGCCTGGTAAATCTGAGTAGAGCATTGGAAAGATGAAAGGAATTCCACTTAGTACTAAATTGGGAGAAATGTCACTTTATGACGAAAGAGGTCATTGTTCTTGGTCACAAAATTTCATCCAAGGAAATTAAAGTCGACAGGGAAAAGGTCAAGGTTATTGAGTGACTACCTCAACCCATCTCAGTGAAGAGAGTTCCTAGTTTCCTTGGTCATACGGGATTCTATCATTGATTTTAAAAGGACTTCTCCAAAATAGCAAACCTACTTTGTAAGCTTTTGGAGAAGGACGCCAAGTTCATATTTGATGATGATTGCAAAATGGCATTTGAATGCCTTAAGAGGAAATTAGTACCTGCACCAGCCAGTGTCGTACCAAAGTTGTCAAGTCCATTCAAAATCATGTGTGATACAAGGGGAGTAGCGCTTGGGGCTATGCTGGGCCAAAAAAAAAAGAAAATTTGTTTCATCCCATTTACTATGCGAGCAAGGCCTTAAATGGGGCTCAAATGAATTACAATGTGACTAAGAAGGAACTTATCGCAGTGGTTAATACATTTGAGAAAATCCATGCTTACTTATTTGGGACTAAGGTGGTAGTGCACACAGACCATGCCACTTTGGGATATTTGATGAGAATAAAGGATGCTAAGTCAAGGCTAATCAGATGGGTGCTACTTCTTCAAGAGTTTGACTTTAAAGTCAAAGATCGAAAAGTTTGCAAAAATCAAGTGGTAGATCACCAGTCCAGACTTGAAAGAAATCAGGCAGTCGAGAATGAGTTTAAAATTGATGATACATTTCCGTATGAGCAAATCCTAGCTGCTGCACTAAAAAGAGTACCTTGGTACGCTGAGTTTGATAATTATGTTGTAAGTGAAATTAGTTTGGAGAATGTTACTTTTCACCAATGGAAGAAGTTACTTTATTATGTGACACAGTACTTCTGGGATGATCCATATTTATTTTGGTGGTGTGCGGATAATATTATCAGGTGGTGTATTCCAGAGGTGGACATATTGATTATCCTAGCAGCTTTTCATGCTTCTCCAGTTGTTGTCACCATGCAGCTGACCGTACTGCAAGGAAAATATTGTAGAGTAGTTATTATTGGCCATCCTTATTCAAAGATGCATGTGAGATTGTGAGGAGGTATGACCAATGCCAGAGACAAGAGCCAACCTCAAAGAACCATGAGATGCCGATGACAAAAATGATGGATGTGGAGTTGTTTGATGTTTGGGTCAATGATTCCATGGGACCCTTTATGAGCTCTTCTGGGATAAAAAACATAGTGTTCGTCATTGATTATTTGTCAAAATAGATTAAGGTTGTTTCTTTGGCTGATAATGACGGAAAGAGAGTGGTTCCATTCTTAAAAAGAATATCTTCTCTCATTTTGGGGTACCACATACCATTATAAGTGACGGTGGATCACATTTTTTCAACCAAGTGTTCTGGGCTGCCTTGGCAAAATACAGTGTTAAGCAACACAAGATGGCAATTCCATATCACCCAAAGACTATTAGACGATTGAAAATTTCAAATCGGAAAATAAAATCCATTCTTTCCAAGAGGGTGAATACAAGTAGAAAAGATTGGTCTAGGAAGCTGGATAATGCCTTGTAGGCATATAAAACAGATTTCAAGACACCTATTGGCAAGATACCCTACCAATTAGATAAATGCAAGACATGCTACTTGCCGATTGATTTGGAGCACAAAGCATTGTGGGCACTAAATAAGCTAAATTTGAATTGGAATGAGGTAGCAGAATTGTGACTGGGGCGGCTGAATAAGATAGATGAGTTTTTTCATGGGGCTTATGAAAGAACAGATTTGTATAAAGAAAAGATGAAAAAGTACCATGAATAGAGGATCGAAAAGGGCAACTTTCAAAAAGGTGATTGGGTACTCCTCTTTAATTCTAAACTGAAGCTCTTTCCATATAAACCTAAATCAAAATGGTCTGGCCCATTTAAAGTTAACCAAGTCTAATCATCTAGACTAGTTGAACTTTAAAATAAGGACAGAAATGTCTTCAAGGTTAACGGGTAATGAGTGAATTTGTATATTATTCTAATGGACTCGATAAATTGGATAACTACTATCTATCTGAATAAAGTCTGAGTAATTGAGAAAACTGAGTTGTGCCACGATAATAAATTAGGCACTAGTGGGAGGTAACCCATAAAGTGTTATTGTACCATAGTTAGAGTTATTTGTTGTTTTTGTGCAATTTGATTTGTTTTTGAAGTTTGTAGGACTGAGAATGTAGAAAGAAAGTATTTTCTCTAGTTGATAGAGGATGACGCTGGCAGACTGCCAAGGACATGATAGACCATCAATGGAACTATCAAAGTCATAGTCAAAAGATGGACATTCTAGATAAAGCTTGACGATCATATTGACAGATCGCCATATGTATGATAGACCGTCATATGTCTGACGGACCATCAATACCTCTGTCAACCAGAAGCTAAAAGTCAAAGTTACTAGAATGAGACTGATAAATAACTCGATAAATGTCGCATCACTAACGGACCATTGGGTCAACTGTCACAGCAGGGCATGTTTGATATAATTTTAGTAAGCCACAACGGCTAACCTGATGGACTATCAGGTCGACCGTCAGAATTCTACTTAATAAGAGAATCATTGGTTAAGGCTTGACAGATAGGGTGGTGGACCATCATAACCCCAATGGACCGTCAACCCTCCCGTCAAGCCAAATCTATAGTAATTTCTTCTCTGATTTTGACCTTACTATTTCATTATGTGTTATTTAGGAAATATGGAAAAAAAGCTTCCCCTGAAAGAAGGTGGTGGATGAATACAATAGGGAAGAGGTGAACCAGCTTTGATAAAGGAGGCCTCAGCTTTTAACAGTAGGCAAAGGGAAAGAATGAATCATGCACTCTCCCTGTCTGAGGATGAGAGTGAGAGAAACTCTAACAACACAAGTTCGAACCTAATTTGGAAGGTGTCAATACATTAAATGCTGACCAAGTTGAGGTATCGAAGACTGAGGATGCCAATGTGGTCAAGAGCAATGACCCTTAAACGAGAGAAGCAATAATGTGGCAAGTTGTGGGAGGAAAAGATAAATACGTTGATAACTTTGAACCAACCACAACCAGGCCAATCAAGAGGCAAATCTCAAAAGATCATCAAATAGTGACGTCAGAGTTGCATGAGTATCCAGAGCTTGAGTAGTAATTTAATAAATATAAGTTAGCCTAGATGTGAAAAACTCCAGGGGTGTACAAACAAAACCTTGTATGGGAAATATTAGCCAATTATTTTGTATTGGTAGAGAAAGACTATCCCAAGGTTTCTAAAATTTTAAATTTGTACAGCAGGGAGTCAGTTCTGATCAGAAGGGTTACCACTTATATTTTGGCCCACTCGATAAATAAGATATTGTTTGGGCCTGACTGTGAAGCACCGATGGTAATTCCAGAGCTGGAGCATCGTATGACCATGACATCCACTCAAATGCCTTCGCTAGTGAAACTCTCTTAGCTTTCGAGCTAAGTTTTGGTGGGCCATTATTCGATTAAGGTTGATACTGATAGGGGGAGATGTTCATTTGGACATCCATATGGCTATGTTGGTTGCTAGTCTGATTGTAGCTTTAGAAAAATTACAGCTTATGAGATGTTTGTTAAGGAACACAAAGTAGAAAGTGTGTTACCAATTTCGTGTCTTATCACAAAATTATGCAGGCAGGCCAATGTGCCGTCGATTTGAGTTATTGATAATAAAGTTCAGACTACTTATCGGTAGGACATTTAAAAGTCAAAGGATGACTCAAAGTTTGAAATGTGAGTCCACAAGTATGTCGTTGCCTATAACTACTTATGTGCCATCTAGTTATATTCCTCATAGTATGTCTACAGGATCAGTATCTATGCCACCAATGTCTAGGACATCATACATCGCATCTGTCCCACCCCACTATTCCGAGTACAGGTTGACACAAGAAAATTTGGCCACGTATGTTAACAACATAAAAAGTTCTAGATACTGCTAGAGATATGGGCTACGCAATTCAACCCTTTTTTTTTACTGTATTGTAGCAGAGGCAATATATCCATTTCAAAATATTCATATCAGGATAGGCCATATGGAAGAGTATTTCAACAAAAGTGTAGATGCAATGTCTATTCCATATTTTTCTAAGTTCATGGTTGAATTTCAATCAAGCATAGGTAGATATAGCAGAGCTAAAATGGCAACCAATTCAGCCCATGTTTTATCTAGCTTGAGTTATAAGTGATAAAGACGAGGGTCTTATTGACCTTATGGGAACCTATTAAAATACAGAGGCAAGTAGGTAGATAAAAGTACAAATAAAAAAGCTGGCAGAAGAAGAGGGGGTGAAGCAATGACACTAAGAACTAGAAACATGAAATATGAGAAAGGCTACAAATAGGTCAAAGCAAGATGAAAAAAATAGATAGAACAAAATTATAGATAAGGTTGTAGGAGTTTCCAAGTTCTGCCCTAGCTAGAGGGCCCATTTCTGACCCGACTCGAGTTGGGATACCTCTGATTCAGGAGGATGACATTGTGAGTACCCCTTCTACAATAGGGGTCAATGTTTTTGTTGGTGAGGCCACAGTAGCCTTACCATATATCACTGATGCCTCATCTGACTAGGATACTCTATATGTATTCCCCTCTTTTGTACTTTACTTTTATGCATTGAAGACAATATATTCATTTTTCGTAGGGGTAGGTATACTTATACCATAGGGTTTTTTTTTGCCTATTTACTTTTTCTTCTTGTGCTATCTTGGAAAACTGGCATATGTTGGTTGCATTTTCCTTTACTAAGTTATTGTGATGTAATTATCCATTTGTTGATGTTATTTATGCATTGTTTTCTCTTTCAGTACCTTTTTGTATGTATGTATGAAAATGAATGTGGCATAAGACTCTGAACATTCTTGTATGACTAGTTCCTCTTGTGACTTAGTATATGTTAAATAACCATTTTTGATTCTATAATTTGCATTAGAATTTAAAATATGCATGACCATTTCATTGATGTGTTAACTCAATTACCTATGTGTGCGGGTATTTGTTTAGTTCTTGCATAGTAATACACCTAAAACTTGACCGGTTCATTGATGTTGTTTTATGGTATATTCAATAGTATAGGATAGAAGACCTCCATATACTTTGAGTCCACTTAGTTGAAAAAATGACCTACCAAAAAGATTTTCGCATTTTTGAACCCTTTTTGAGCATATGTTAGTTTTTCTTCATTCCCAATAACTTTGATAAACTTTCTTTAGGTTGTTGGCCCCTAACATAGGCGCTGGTTCATGATTGGACATTATGTACCTTTACTTAGGTAAAACACTTATATTAAGGGTGGATACTGTCGAGATGCTAATAGTTTAATGAAAAAGTTATCTAGAGATAAAATAAAGCATCCAACCCTGATCTATTTAGATATTGAGCACCTCACCTAACTATATCAACATAAGTTGAGGGTGTCTGGTGCTTCAAAAAAAGGGGTTATGGTAAAGTGTGAATGAACAATAAAGATTGAAAGTGAGATAGGAAAGTTGTAGTCTTGGTGAGTCACAATTAAGTGCAAAGAGAGTAAAGTCTAAATGTTAAATCACTTTTCCCAAAAATTTGTCCACATTTCCCAAAAATTTGTCCACATCTAACCCCAAAACCTTATTACAAGCCTAACCTGCTTGATTTTTGTGAGTCAACCTTAAGGGAGCATTAGATGATAAGGGAAAGCCTATTGGTATGTATGCTTTGTTTGTATATTTTTTGATAAGTGTGAAAGTCTTGATTTTTATCCATAAGATATAATGAGTGCTGGACTTTGTAGATTGTAAGGGAAACTCGAGTTACACTAAGTTTGCTAGTCTCTATCGGATATTGTATCTATGTTTGTATGTGTGATGAAATTATAAATAATGTCGGTTGCAGATCCTGATGTGTTGAGCCATATAAGTGAGATGACAGTTGAGTGGTTGTGAGAAATCCAGTTCAACAGTTGAATGCCCATCATTGTATTGTTTATGTATCCGACTTGGTGCTGAGTTGCTTGAGGATAAGCAATTGTCTTAAGTTAAGGGTGTTGATGTTTCGTCCATTGACGGAATATTTTACATTTTTTTTAAGGGATAATTGGATGTTTTCAAGAAACTTTTGTTGTATTTGATGTTAGGCTTTAGTGTTTTCAGGTCAAGGATGTAGGTGAAAAGAAACTTTGAAAAATAGCAGAAAAAGGCCACTGACGGTCAAACTAGCAGACCATCAGCCAAGTGATAGATCTTATGGGTGACCGTTAAGGTTAAATATAAAGGACTAAGTGGATGACTCTTGCGACATTCCAAGTGACAGACCGTTGGATCTCAGATGGACAATCAACTTGGCCGTCAGGCTAAAACAAAGAATGGATGCTCAAGTAATCAAGAAATGGTCCACTCGATGGACTGGTAGGCCAGCAGCAGCCCACTAACATGATCGTCAACCCTTAACCAAAAAGTAGCACTTTTGGACCATCAACAAAAGTTCATGTGATGGATCGTTACGACTCTAACGGGCCATCAATATTACCTTCAACTTTGATGTGACTTTAATGAGTTCAAATTTAAATCCTCAGTACCTGGGAACATATAAATACCCAGTTTAGGTTTATTAAGGTATCTTTTATTATAGTTTCCATCTAGGAAACGTTATTATAATGTAGTATTCTCTGACATTCAAAGTACAATTGTGGATCTAGTTGTTATTACTCAAAATCTCATTGAAGATTCAAGGACAATTCATGTAATTTTGGTAAGTAATTCTATGAATTCTTTTATGAAGAACACAATCATTTCTTATTCTTCTTCTTCTCTTGAGATATGTGGATAAGATCTCATAACTAGGGTTATGGAAGCCTTGATTTCAATAGCTGATTAGGGTTGTGAAACACTTAATTTCCATATATAATTTAGATTGTATAAACCCTTCATCATATTAATGACCTTTCTTGGTTGCAAACTTGAAAGCTGAGCCCAGGTACATTACTTGTCTAAGAAGAAAAGTTTATGTTGGGAAATAAAGGGGTTTTCATGAAATCTAAAGGCTTTAACCTTTGGCTATTGCCTTAACAAGGATCAACCCACATAAGGGACTAGTTGAATAAATCAACATATTGTTTAAGTTCAAGATAATAAAAGGGTAAACTATCCATTTAGGTTGAGAAACAAATGGATAAACATTAGAACTCAATAACTTTTACATTCGAATTTAGAAATTGGAAATTTAAGGTAACTCATAACCCTGACTGCTTGAAAATCTTGGTGAACATAAATATAGTTTGTTTACTTTCATTGAATTAGTACGTGGTATAAAATATACTAGATGGAACGCTACTTGTTACAAAAACTTGAATACCGTTAACAATTTAAAACTCTTCTTTCTCTTGAGCCGTCGATCAATAGCCTATTAACAACCATAATACTTAGTTTGCACTGTATTTCCTGTGGTATTCGACCCTAACTTAGTTGGATTCTATATTTGATAGATACTTTTTACACTTTCTAACGAGAGTTGTAATTTAGGTATATCAAGTTACCCCCTCAGCATCTACCTCCTTAGTTACCTTTAGAGGTTCTCTTTCAAACTCTTTACCACTCCTCAAGGTGATTTCCATAACTTGTTTTTGAATTTTTGTATCCACTGGTAGACCACCTTGAGGTCTAGTATTCAATTCTTACTGTAACTACCCAATCTGCAACTCTAAGCTTCTCTGGGTCGCTTGTGAATTTTTCATGTCTGCAGTCAACTGTGCTTCAACAGCTAAAAGTTTCTTCAATATCTCTTCCATGATGCTAGTTGAATGATTCCCTTGTGCCTATGGTTGCTAAATTTGTTTTTTTTATGAATTCCAAGGCAGAGTCTGCCAATTCATGTTGCAGGCATTGCCATAATTTTGTCTTGAGCATTGCCCATATACAACACCGATCCTAGATTTGAAACACACATAGCCGCTAAGTGACCACTATTACCATACACTTCACTCCAACCTACAACATATTAGATGGTATTGACTATGGATGCAGGTTGTGATGCTCCCAATTTTATGCAACTAAACCGAGTGTTTATCAAATTTTGTAATGCAGAAAGCTGCACTGATAATGTCGTGAATTGATCCATCTCCAGTACATTTGCAATTTTTTTGTGGCACTTCTAGAATCTGAATGCCACTTGATATTTCCTTCTGCTATATGGTTCAACAATATGTATAACTCATCATCAGTCAATTCCAATGATTGACCACCTACGGCTAAATCTAGAAAATTCTTTGTTTTGTGATCAAGTGCTTCTACAAAAGTATGAGTAAGTACCTCATTAGACTATTCGTTATGTGAACAATCCTAAAGTAGAGTCTTGAACAATTCCCAAGCATGATAGAGGTTTTAATCAAGCTTCTATTTGAAGCTCACTATCTCACTACAAATTCTCGTAGTCTTACATGATGGAAAGAGTCTAATAAGGAACTTTCTAGATAAGTTGTCCCATGATATGATTGAATTGGCCGGCTTCGCATTCAACCACCTTTTAGCTTCCCCTAACAGTGAATGGGGAAAAAGTGTCAGCCTCATACAATTTGTATTCACCTAAGACAGAATAAATGTGTCAGTTAGCTCTATTGATGTATGTAGGTGGACTTTTAGATCCTCTTGTGATAGCCCTGCAAACTGTCTACTACTGATAAGAAGCTTCACTATATTGTTATTTAATTAGAAATTCCCCCAGCAGTCGGCCTTTTAATTTGGGAATTCAAGTTCGTCTGAAGTGGGACGGCCACTTCGCTAACTATCCTACATGCTTATCATTCGACGGCCATTGTAGCAGGATTCTCTTGGTATTCTTCTCTTCATGAAAATTAAGGGAGACATATTGCATCTCTCCTTTGATGATGAAAGTGTTCTTTGGGTTTGGGGTTAGACTCAACTAAATCCCTATCCTTTTCTAGCTTTCTAACCTTAAAACCTGTTTCCTGAAATCACAAAACCAAGACCAAACGTACAACACACCAAAGAAATCTAAAAGTAAAACTAAAATAAGCAGTTTCTAAATTTCAAGTCCCTAACAACGGTGCCAAAAATATGGTAGTGTCCAAGTGCACACGCATGTATACATGGTCTTATCAAGTAGTAAAGTGGCCTTAAAGAAGCTAAGTATCGACCCCACTGAGATTTGGTTCAACAAAAATTCTATTTTAGTTCATAATTTCCATTTAGTGGATGCAAGTGTAACCAAAAAAAAGTGTTTACAATTTATAACTCGAGAAAAGTAAACAATGTGTAAAGTAAAGATCTTTAAACAATCCATAGGAGAAAATCCAGGGTTAAGCCACTTTCGAACAATCATACTATGTTGTTGAACTTCATTTGTTAACTAGCTTATATTTGTTGTTCATTTGTAGGGTTAATTTTATGATTATGGTTTCCCAATCTTTAATTTTTTACCTAAGTTGAACCTTACAACTACATCATTGAACAGGAATGTAATGATCTACTTAATTTTTTTAAGCTATTACCCTACGTTTGAATTAAGTAAGGAATCTAAGTACATCTCTGTCCTAGATACTTTTTTGAATTTCTTATTTTATAAAGAAATTAAACCATACTTTATTTATTTCCGTGTTCAATCTCTCTATTCCCTCTCCCAAGATCAAAAGATAGAGAATTGGTGTATTTTAAGGGTCTTGAATCCTTAAAACAGTTATAACAAGAATCAAAAATCAACCAATAATGATAAGGAAATCAAATACACTCAATTCAAAACAATAGTACTCATATTCTTGGCTTTAACCTCGAAAAGAGGATTTTTAGCCATCCATAGTCATAATCAACTTCAAAATAATTGTATGAATGATTAAAACCATAAAGAAAGCTAAATTTAATAAATAAAAACCTAAAAAGAAGTTGTGGTAGCCTCGAATCTTGTTCCAAGCGATCTAGGGTATTTTAAGATGTTCAAAACATGTTTTAAGACATTATATTTACAATACACAAGTCATAAACCTACTTGGATGAGGTTTCCACAGTATTTATTTTGTGCTCACTGCTAAGCATATTGTGCTCATCGTTATAACACCTCTTTGAGTGGTGTAATCACGTTGTGCTACTATTTCTAGACACTTGCGATTTGATCTAACACTGCTGAGCGATGGGTTACCATTTTGGGCCCCTTTTGAATCTAGTGGTGCATGACACGTACCAATAAGCCTTTCCACCCTCCCTTACTCTCCCAAGATATTTCAAGTGTCCAAATTTAGTCCAAGTTTTGTATTGTGCTTCCGTGATCCATTTCAAGACTTTTTGAGTTATTTCCACTTAATTTGAAGATTTTATATCCTTCATATATCATCATAATCCATTAAAAAAACATCCTATAAAATTAAAATCAACAATTTATAGCTCAAAACAAAATCCAAGATGGTGAATAAAAAGCACGAGCTAAGCATAGGAAAAATTCAATTTGATCTTTGACTCATTGTTTTGACCTTCGGCTTCATCTAATTGACTCTTGAAAATTATTAACAAGTTTTTTATCTTCTAAATACATAATAACAAGCTTGTCAACTTATTAAAACATATTAGAACCCAACATAAGAGACTAAACGAACACCTAGCTCAAGCTAGTCATACTAGTTTTCTCGGTTGAACTCTAAATGCTCAAATTGAACAAACAATCATGTGAAAACACCATTAGATGTTGTAAGCACATAATTTCACACATAAATTTTAGTTTATATCAATATCAACATATATAGAATAAGAATCATCCTCAAATCAAGGCTAAAAAGGCTAGAATAGTATGCTAGAATGCATAAGTACACCCAATATCATGGAACTTCGGGAATTAGAACTAGGACACTGACCCACATTAGGCTAACAGACATGTTAACTTTTGTATTCCTTTATACGCTTGAGTAGACTCTTGGAAATTCTTATTGGGATAATATTGAGAAACTTTGAAACTTGTTGGTTTTGTTTGGTGATGTGAGGGATAACAACTATAAATTATTTTGTTATTTATGTTATTGATGATACTATTGAATATATTGATATATTTATAATTTTTTATTTAAGTCTAAATCATGGTTATAATAGTGATGATATTTACCCGGTTTGAGTTTGGAGGATGATTTTGACATTGATGATATATTTAAAGGTTCAAATCTATCTATTGGTTATATTAACCAATTTCATTCAGGCTATTGATTGTAGTTACTAGTTCAAGTCTGTCTATTGATTAAATTTACTAATTTGAGTTCAATTATTGATTATAATTACAAGTTCAACTCCAACTATTGATTATATGTATTCTAATTTGTGTTTCGCTATGGATATTATGCTATGATGTTAGACTTATTATGATACGACAATATCGAGCTATCAGATTGAAAATAGTAATTTAGTTAAGCCTGAAAATAAGCAAATGGCTATAATATTACATGATGTGATTGGACTCTAGTGGTAAATATAGAATTGGTCAATGATGGTAGTAGGTTATAGTACTATGTACGTACCTTTTAGGCCTATGGGGTCTTATGATGAGCTATTTACTTTTCCATACAAATTGGCCTATGAGAGCCAATATTGAGTTATGTTTTGGTGTGGTGATTATTTATTATATTATGCTATTATTTGGATTTATTTTTTTATATATGTATAACAATTTTGGCAATGATTCAATTTCATTTCCTTACCTTGCCTTAGTTATATTATCTTTCAATCCATCATATCTATATTATAATTTCTCTTAGTGGACCGATGATGCCTATTAAGTAAAAAATGTTTTGATAATCAGACTACACTTTTGTACCTTTTTGGTGCAGATGCGAGTACTACTTGTTCTCTTTCATCATTGTTTATATAGTGTTGATATCTAGAGAAAGGTGAGCTTTTTGAGTAGAAGTCACCTATTTTCTTCTATCTTCCCATATTAAGTCTTTAGTTTTGAGATAGGTGTATTGACTATTCTAGCGAGTTGCGGTGTAATATTATTACTAGATGCTCTTGTACTAGCTCTACCAGGTCATGGGATGGTATATATGTTGACAATCTTTGTCTACTTTGAATACAATGCTTTTTTATAAGTTATGTTGTTGATTTTCTCCTATGTTGGGTATTTTCCACCAAGTTAACACATTGCGTTTAGCTCTGAGATATTGTTCAGCTTAACGACAAGCGGGATTGAGTAGGAGCCATCATGACTAATAAATTGGGTCATGAAAAATTGGTATTAGAACCTAGTTAAACCAGTATTGTTGGTATAAGATTGAGTGTCTAGTAGAGTCATGTAGATTGGTGTGAGAATATTTGTTTCCTATAATTGGAGGGATATGGGACATTCTAAGGAATTCTTCGCTTTTTTCACTCATATCATGCTTAGAGTCTGAGTTGATTTATAGAACATTCCTTTAATTTCATTCTTTCGTAAATGGCTAGGACACATGCTACTACTAAATAAGAAGAGGTTCCCCAAACCAAGACTAGGGATCCTACTTTTTTTTTTGATTACTTAGAGGTTATGAATATTATAGAGGTGTTTCCCTATTGAGGAAATAGGGCAGGGAGCCCTTACTAAAACCTATTCCCTATCTTAAGATAAAGATTCTTTAACCCCAGCCAACGGTAGGACAGGGAACACCATAGGCTCTCCACAAGGGTTTATTTCTTCTTCAGGTCTTAGAGATACTTTGGTGAAGATTTTTTTTTTGGGTGGGGGGAGGGGTTGTTGGTGGTTCACTATCCAATGGTGCATAGTATAAATATCATAGTAGTACTGAGGTAGGGGTACTACTGGTAGCTATGGCCTCTGGAGTTAAGATCCTTCCTACGTCGGTGGTTGCTCAGTTGATA
>JAPEIP010000011.1:80388449-80469541 GCA_026120095.1 Capsicum chinense
ATTAACCAATTTCATTCAGGCTATTGATTGTAGTTACTAGTTCAAGTCTGTCTATTGATTAAATTTACTAATTTGAGTTCAATTATTGATTATAATTACAAGTTCAACTCCAACTATTGATTATATGTATTCTAATTTGTGTTTCGCTATGGATATTATGCTATGATGTTAGACTTATTATGATACGACAATATCGAGCTATCAGATTGAAAATAGTAATTTAGTTAAGCCTGAAAATAAGCAAATGGCTATAATATTACATGATGTGATTGGACTCTAGTGGTAAATATAGAATTGGTCAATGATGGTAGTAGGTTATAGTACTATGTACGTACCTTTTAGGCCTATGGGGTCTTATGATGAGCTATTTACTTTTCCATACAAATTGGCCTATGAGAGCCAATATTGAGTTATGTTTTGGTGTGGTGATTATTTATTATATTATGCTATTATTTGGATTTATTTTTTTATATATGTATAACAATTTTGGCAATGATTCAATTTCATTTCCTTACCTTGCCTTAGTTATATTATCTTTCAATCCATCATATCTATATTATAATTTCTCTTAGTGGACCGATGATGCCTATTAAGTAAAAAATGTTTTGATAATCAGACTACACTTTTGTACCTTTTTGGTGCAGATGCGAGTACTACTTGTTCTCTTTCATCATTGTTTATATAGTGTTGATATCTAGAGAAAGGTGAGCTTTTTGAGTAGAAGTCACCTATTTTCTTCTATCTTCCCATATTAAGTCTTTAGTTTTGAGATAGGTGTATTGACTATTCTAGCGAGTTGCGGTGTAATATTATTACTAGATGCTCTTGTACTAGCTCTACCAGGTCATGGGATGGTATATATGTTGACAATCTTTGTCTACTTTGAATACAATGCTTTTTTATAAGTTATGTTGTTGATTTTCTCCTATGTTGGGTATTTTCCACCAAGTTAACACATTGCGTTTAGCTCTGAGATATTGTTCAGCTTAACGACAAGCGGGATTGAGTAGGAGCCATCATGACTAATAAATTGGGTCATGAAAAATTGGTATTAGAACCTAGTTAAACCAGTATTGTTGGTATAAGATTGAGTGTCTAGTAGAGTCATGTAGATTGGTGTGAGAATATTTGTTTCCTATAATTGGAGGGATATGGGACATTCTAAGGAATTCTTCGCTTTTTTCACTCATATCATGCTTAGAGTCTGAGTTGATTTATAGAACATTCCTTTAATTTCATTCTTTCGTAAATGGCTAGGACACATGCTACTACTAAATAAGAAGAGGTTCCCCAAACCAAGACTAGGGATCCTACTTTTTTTTTTGATTACTTAGAGGTTATGAATATTATAGAGGTGTTTCCCTATTGAGGAAATAGGGCAGGGAGCCCTTACTAAAACCTATTCCCTATCTTAAGATAAAGATTCTTTAACCCCAGCCAACGGTAGGACAGGGAACACCATAGGCTCTCCACAAGGGTTTATTTCTTCTTCAGGTCTTAGAGATACTTTGGTGAAGATTTTTTTTTTGGGTGGGGGGAGGGGTTGTTGGTGGTTCACTATCCAATGGTGCATAGTATAAATATCATAGTAGTACTGAGGTAGGGGTACTACTGGTAGCTATGGCCTCTGGAGTTAAGATCCTTCCTACGTCGGTGGTTGCTCAGTTGATAGGTTCTCAGTCAATGGTTTCCCAACCTACTATTTCAGTTGAGGAGATGAAGGTATTGGGTAGATTCTTGAGGTTGTCTCCACCTACGTTTTCTAGTACCCAGGAGGGGATGCATATGAATTCCTAATTATGTTTTAGGATACACTTCCTAATTTGGCCTTGTTAAAAATTGTGGCGTGAATTACTCTATATTTTAATAAGACTTGGGTGCTCGATATTGGTTGACATATTATATGGATTCTATACATGATGGAACTTCTCCATTGACATGGGCTCTATTCTCTAAAATGTTCTTAGAGAAGTATGTGCTTTGCAGCCATAGGGATCATTTGAGGGATCCATTCTCTAAATTAGAGTAGGTCTTCATGACGTATTTAGAGTAAGAGGCTCATTTTCATAAGTTGACTAGGTATGTTATTTCTATTTTTGACATTGAGTATGAGAGAGTTTATTTCTTTGTTAGATGATTGAAACGTTCTCTTCTCATGTTTACTCAGAGTTTAGTTGCCTCAAGTTAGTTCTTTTTATGATTTCTGATCATGTTCAGGTGATTAAGTAGATACATCCTTAGTCCCAAGTGGGTAATAATAAGAGGCATAATATTAGAGTCATTTTAGTAGGAGTCGTAATAGTTCTTGATTCATAGATAGCATTTCTCACCATGGGTATCTTATGTATCCATCCTATTAGCCTCAATGTTAGTCCAGTCGACTGATTCAGGAAGATCTTTAGATTATTGATAGAGGTTAGTCTAGTGCTAGTGATCACCCTAGTCTGGTTTCCAATTAGTCTTTTAAGGGGTTTCTCTATTAGCTAAGCCAATCATGGTGGTTAATCTAAGTCAATTAAGTCTATTGGTTCTGGTTCAGCTCAGGGAGAATGTTATAGGTGTGTAGCTTATGGTCACTATTTATAAGATTGCCACAATCGTTCGGCAATTATTGCTTTAGCTTAAACTATTCCCCTATTAGAGCAGTTCATCCCTCAGCTAAAAGTGGTTCTAAGGGTCGTAGAGGTAGTTTCTAGGGTGCTCAAAGTGGTCCTTATGAAGGCAGGATTGGAGGTCGATTAGAAGCCCCACCAGGTTTTGCACGTGGTCATTTGTATACAATACCAGCTATAACCAAGGCTAAGTCTTCTGATGTTGTTATTGAAGGTTTGAATTTTGCCTGCCATTAGTCGAGCTTTGGTTTAATTAATATGGGATCCATGTATTCTTATGTGTCTACTTATTATTCTCCATGGTTAGAGTTATCTTGGGATTTATTATATATGCCATTATGTTTATCTACTCCTGTTGGTGGTTTTTTAGTAGTGTATTGGGTTTTCAAATCATTTATTGTAATAGTTAATGATGTGGATACTTATGCTGATATTATTATTTTTGATATGATTATTTGCATTGACTGGTTAACCCACTATCATTTTGTTATGGATTGTTTTTCAAGGACCGTTACCTTAGCCATCCTCGGTATACCCCTAGTCTTTAGGAAGGGAGTGGCTAGCCATGAGCCATCGGAAATTATTTCATATGTTCGAGATAGGAGAGTTATTTTGAGGTGTTGCGAGTCTTATCTTTCTTATATTTGTGATAATAGTGTGGAGAGTTCATCACTTAACTCTATTTTTGTAGTCTTTGATTTTTCTGATGTCTTCCCAATCGACTTAATTTGAACTCCCCCTTTTTGTGAGATTTAGATTTCTATTGATCTTGATCCTAGCACCCGACCTATTTTTATGGAACCTTACTATACAGCCCTGCCGTGCTTAAGAATCTGAATTCTCAACTTCAGGATCTACTCGGTAAGGGTATAATTTAATAGAGTGTGTCTTCTTACGGTGTTGTTATGTTGTTTGATAAATGAAAGGATGGCTCTATGCATACATATATTGATTTTAGTCAATGTAATATGGTGACCATGAAGAACTGTTATTTTATGCCTCACATTGATGATTTGTTTGACAATCTTTAGGGAGTGGCTATGTTTTCTGAGATTTATTTGAGATCTAGTTACCATCAGTTAAGGATTTGGGTGGAGGATATCCTAAAGTCAGCTTTTAGGAACCGTTATGATTATTATGAGTTCTTGGTGATATCACTTGTATTGACTAATGCCTAACCACATTTGTGGATTCGATGAACCAAGTGTTCAGACCTTACTTGGATTCCATTATTATTATGTTCATTAATAACATTATTCTATACTTGAGGAGTAGAGAAGATCACGTCTAACATTTGAGGATTGTTCTCAAAACATTGAGAGATCATGTGCTTTTTTTCCAAATTCTCTAAGTGTGAGTTTTAGCTTGAGTCACTGACATTACTTGGACATGTAGTGTCTAAGGATATTATAAGAGTACACCAAACTAATATTGAGGTAGTTCATGACTAGGCTAGACCTGTATATTCGACTGCGATTCGTAGCCTTATTAGTTTTATTGGTTTTTATAGATGATTTATTGAGGGTTTTGCTACTATTTTAGCGGCTATGATCAAATTGACTAAGAAGGAGGTTCCTTTTCGATGGTCTGGGAGTGTGATTTTATCTAGTAGTAGCTCAAGGATTTTCTCAGTTCAGCTCCTATTTTAGCTCATCCTGTTGAGGGTGAGGGATTCACTATGTTTTACAATGCTTTCAATATTGGCCCAGGTTGTATATTGATGTAGCAGGGTCACGTTATTGCTTATCCTTTGAGACAGCTTAAGGTTTATGAGGGCAACTACCCCACTCATTATTTTGAATCGACGATAATAGTTTTTGCTCTTAAGATTTTGAGGCTTTATCTTTATAGCGTGCATTGTGAGATTTTCACTGATCATCACAGTCATCAGCATCTTATGACCCAAAAAGAGCTTAATACTGGAAAACATAGATGGATGGAGTTGCTGAAGGATTATGATGTCTCTATCTGTTATCATTCGGGAAAGGAAAATATGGTTTAGTAGATGCCTTGAGTTGGAAGGCAATGAGTATAGGTAGTTTATCTTGTATTTTAATTTCTATAAAAACATTGGCACAAGACATTCAGTCCTTAGCCAATTTGATAGTTTGGATTGATATTTCAGTCTCCAGGTAGATTCATGCTAGTGGTGAGGTAAGGAGTTTAATTTTTGAGTAGATTTGGGAACATTGATTTGAGAACAGTAACATTCACTTCCTTTGTGATCAGGTCTTGAGTGGTGAGTCCGGGGATAAGACCACAAATTCTAAGGTAGTTTTGAGATTTAAAGACTGCATTTGTATGTCGAGGAGTGATTGTTTGATTCAGTTGATTTTGCACGAGGCTCACAAAAAATAATATTTCATTCATCCAGTCATAGCTAAGATTTATAGAGATTTTAGAAAGCATTATTGGTGGATTGTCAGGAAGGCTGATGTGGCATACTTTATAGCTCATTCCCTTTGTCGTGAGCAGGTGAAAGCTAAGCATCAATGACCAGGTGGTTTGAATTAGAGATTGATTATTTCCGAGTGAAAATATGACTAAATTACAACAGACTTCGTTTGTGTCTTAGTTCATACTTCTCATGGTTTTGATAGTATTTGGGTTATTCAGGATCGATTGACCAAGTTAGGGCATTTCATTCCGATTCATATGTCCTTCAGTGCGGAAAGGATTTCCCACATCTATGTGTAATTCCCCACATTTTGGGCTAGAATAAAAACCGTTGTTTCTATGTATAGATGATCCTAAAGCTATAAATCCTATGCAAATTTGGCATGTTATAATCAATTATGTGGTGTGCAAACCTATTTAAGAATGAATTAAGATCATAGAGGTCTCATAACTCAAGGACGAGTTTAAAGCTTTCCTATCATTTGAGTTTGAGTGAGTGTCAAAACTTAGGTTAACTTTAATTGACCATAACTTTTTGTATGTAATAAATTAGAGGTACTAATATATATCAAATGAAAGCTTTTCAAATTATCTTTCAAACGATACCAATTTTGCCTATATCTGATACTCGAGAATAAAGTTATGGCTATTTTAGTGACTTTGATAGTAGCATCATGCGATAACCGTGCGGCGCACGCCCTATTGCAGGCACCAAAATTTGAGGTTCTATTTCCATTTTTTTAAGCGAAAAATGAGTATCTTCCATCCCTTATCCATCAATAACACGAGATTAAACTCCGAAAAAACCAAAATATAATTCTTTTATCTCAAATTCAACAAGAATTCACCCTAGGGTTTCGTACTAAAAACCTAAATATCTCAATATTTAACCGTGGGTTTTCCTTAATTCTTCAACATTCGGAATCTCCATTGCTTAGGCTAAAAGAGGCAGCTATCAATCGTACGTATAGCATCTTAAAATCTAGAGTTCATTCCAAAGATTCTAATTTAAGGTATGCGGGGTTTTCCCAAAATCTCATAGGTATGGAAATCTTTATTTTAAGAAAGGATTTTTCAGATTTACGAATATATTCATTCTTTAGAGGTATTGATGTTATTGTTTTGGCCTTTAGTCTTTCCCCTAAAGTGATTTGAAATTATATATATGGTAAGCATGCGTTTTAAGGTTGATTATTGAATTGAGAGCATGATTTATGAAAAATCTCTCTTGTGGTGATTTTTATTTACTTATGATATACTATAAAATCATTTCAATGCATCTTGAAAAGCATGTTATGAAATGTCTTGAGTAATGTTATATTTGGATTATAATTGTGATTTCAAAAGATAAAGTGTTGTTTATGTCGATGAATGTTGAACATAATCATATAATGAGAAGGGTTGCATGCTTTGTTAAAGATTACATGACCAAGACTTGTTTATTGAAAGGATGTGAATTTTACATAGTTTTGACTTATATTTTCAGAACATGAATTCCCTTTGTTAAAATACATATTTGGATGGTCTGAACTATGTTTTAATAAAAGAATTATGCATGATACATTATAGTTCAGAAATAGGACTTGCAAGTTTTGGTGTGACGACACCAATCTAGATAATGCCATGGTAATTCAGAACACAATAGAATGCATGTTTGATGTCATATTTTTCAGATGTTGAAACTAGAATAATGCATGAGTCAGAACAAGATAAAATTGGGCATAAAGAGAACTTATGTGGTTCTCCGAAAGAGGCATGAGTTTAGACTCAGACACTCCAACCCTTGTGGAACACTTAGGTTGGGGGATTCCCCACCGAGTCAATGGCGGATTCCATACAGCCCGTGGAGTATCAGACTTATAGGGGAGTCCCACCAAACTCAGAAGTAATACAAAGATTAGAAACTATTTTTGACAGAAAGGTTTTTTATGTTTTTTTGCAAGAATGCCTATGTGTTTTGAAAATTATATCTTTCATGATGTTTATGACTAGCTCTCAACTATTTTATTTATATAAAAGCTTTATTTTGGATTGCTCTGCGTACTAGTACATCTGTATTGAATCCACTCTCTTCAGGTTCTAAGGCACAGTCTAGGGGTCCTGATAAGCAGTAGATTTTATTAGACAAGAATGAACAGTACCAGTTGGTGAGCACTTTATATTTTAGATGGCCTAGTTTCTTCTAGACAGTTATTATTTATTATAGTTTTGGTCTACTGAGGGCCTTGTCCTTGTTTTCAGACAGTTGTTATGTGATCAAGTAGTAGATATTTTGCAGACAGTTTTCTGATGGTATTTAGTTGATATTGGATTTTATTCCTCATTGTTAAACTAAATTTAGATTATGACCATGTTTCTGTAGCAAATTTTATTTCCGCATTTCCTTTTTATATATGAATAGTGCATATGATTACAAATTATAAGGACTTTCGGGCCTTTATGGTTTGAGATATCTGTCATGGCCAGGTCCCTAGTTTGGGTCATGACAAACTTGGTATCAGAGCACGGTTCATGGTGCTAGGGTGTCTGCAAAAATCACGTCGAGTAGATTCTTGTTTATGGGCGTGTAGCGCGCCACACTTATAAGCAGGAGGTAACAAGGCATTTAGAAATATTTTCCTTTCTTCATGCTCTAATTCATGCTATGGAGTCGCCCCTATGGAAATAAAGTTATTCTAATTCTTTCCTTACTTTGATATACGCAGATATGTCTCATTATTGGGGTGATTCAAGTGCAAAAGTTTAGAGTCTAAATGGTATGGTCCTTTCTGATTAAGCCAGATAAGAGTTTAAAATTTTTTCAAGTACTTAAGAAGAGTCTGTTAGTGCTTCAGAGTGTTTTTCATTTTTGTGTGAACTTTGATTCTTATGAAATCGTGCTTTTCAGCCTACGGTATTAAGAGTATTCCATCTCTTTTCAAAAATTTATGTTGTATATGTCTTGCTTCAGGGGGAATGATGTGTAGCAGAATGTTGGAACTGTATTTCCACCTGATTAGTAGTACAAGTTAAAGTGTCGGTGTTATGACCTATTGGTAGTGAGATTAGACCAAGAGGTTGGTGATATGAAGTCACAAAGTTAGAAGTCAGAGTGAGGGTGACTTTTGTGTAAATAAATATTTTAGTTGAATAACTGATGTTTTAGGATGATTTACCACTTTATAATGATACACTAATGTGGTGGCTAGCAACATGTGTGGTTTGTATGGTAGTTTATGGTGGAAGTGTTTGACTTGGATTTTTATTTATACTGAGTAAGATGTGTGTCCTTAGATCATTGAATATTGTGTGTTAATTTTCTATCTCTTCTAATATGTAATCTTGTTATCATAGTATTTTTGAAAAAAAAAATTCTAGTGAAGCCGTGTGGGGCTCTTACAATTCACTAGCATAGTTTCTTTGTTATTCATTTTATTTTCTTGTTCAAAACACAAAAATCAAAGTCTAGTGAAGCCGTTTGAGTCCTATTTCAATTTACTAGAAACTTGTTGTTCTTGTGTTGGTTGAATATATGTATAGTATAATATTTTCTCATGAGATTGAGTTGGTAATAAAGTGAAATGTCCTTGCATATTAGTTTAGTAAAAGGTAGAGAAGGAGTTATTAGTTAAGGTGAATTGTTGTCTGCTTGAAGTATGAAAATGGCTTGATGAGCCAGTAAGTTAAAATTATAGACTCATGGTTGTTTATTGAATTTGAAGGTAGTCTAAATGTACGCTTGGGTAAGTAAGTGTGATATGAGAAAGCTGTATAAGTAGAAAAGATTGTATTGGGTTATAATAAAAGATTAAGATTGACCATGTCTATTATGTCACTTTACCCCCCTTGACTTCCTTTTTATTGGTAGTTGTAAACTAGTACAACTTATGAGAAGGTATTTAGTAGATTTTTGAGGTATTTGGATAGAATGTCCCCATTTGATGGACTACTATATTATGTTGCCTTATTTATTAGTGGTAGATGATAGATGCTACACTTTTGGCTTGAATTTAATGTAGGATATGGATGTAAGAATAGTGGCTCAAGATTAATGATGAATGTTTTGTGAGAACTATGTGTCAGGTTGGGTTATAAATCATGCTTAACACTAGGCATTAAGTTTGAACAATTGATGTCCATAAAGGTGGATGTGATGATTTCTTGGTTAATGATACTAGTTATATGGAAGTCATCTAATTGTCTTGAATGGTGTATGCAATAGATTAAGTTTATTTGATTAGTAAAAAAGTATGATGTTGTATGTATGAAGTAGAAGTATACCCAAGGTGATATAGAGTTGAGGCCCTTTTTAAGACTATTACATGTTGCGTGTGGCTAGTGGACATAGTAGTACCGTTGAGTGTCTAGGTTGAGAAAGACTAGTAGTATGATTCATCAAAGTCTTGGTGATATCAATAATTAAGCATTATAATCTAAGCTTAAATTTTTGAAGGTCGAACCGACAGAAATAAGAGTTGAAGCGCTATAGGGTGTGCAATCTGACTATGGGAATACTCACGAGGATTTGAAGTTAGTAAGTGTTCAAGTATTATGTGATTGACTATTGGGGCTATAGAAAGATAGAGTATGTCTCAGAAGGTATGATTAGCAGTGGGTTTTCCCCTTCCAGGTGTAGCTATTCGGGTTAAGTTCTATTAATTATATGTATTGTCGTATTCCATACCCTAGAGTGCAGTGATTGTAGTTAAGAATAGAGTCTAGTAAGGTATCTGTCAAACTTAAGATGATGGCTTAACACTAAGGGGGAGATGATAGAACAAGTAACTAAGTCAGGCTCTAAGATTCTAGTAGTGATGTCAGTATGATATAGAACATTAGAAAGTGAGAGTGAGACTCAACCCATTCTTATATCAGTATTTTTCAGTGATCCCAATACCTTCTCAAGCCCTATATTTCAGTTCCATGATCATAGTTCATGTTCATGTATATGATAGAGAATCGCGTGCTTTTTCAGTTCTAAAATAAGGAGTTCTAGTTCATTCAGTAGTGGAAATCACATTCCATATGTTATGAACTTCAAATTGAGGTCATGCATCTCATGACTCATGTACTCACTCTTTATAGTGTGCTCAGTCTTATAATTCATGCTATACACTTCATGATTATCGAGATTCAATTTATAATCATGTATTCCCTAATTCAGATCACTTTTATGAATCCCTGATGTTGATTTGTTATTCCTTTAGCCTCAGTTATGTGTCATGTCTCGTAAAATATCCTCCCATACTTCAAGGTCTTATCTTCTAACCTTTTAGTGTCTCCTCCTTATATGATGATAGTGGTGATGAGTAAATATTTCTTGTTTTTGATAAGGCCATAAGTATGAAGTAAGATCTAGGGCTAAGTATTTGATATATGTGATGGTTAGTGAAAATTTATGTGTGTATATTCTTGGGGTAGCGCGTGGGAGTTATATTGATAATGGATTAGAGAATATGTGAAGTATGTCCTTATGGGTGTTTGCCTTGGAGGTCATATATGGTCATAAAGATATGCTTGAATGACATGTTGAGATTTAAGTGGAGGAACACAATATGCGCTAGTGAATCCATAATAATAGATCAGAGTTACTCATTGAAGAGGTAAGGCATGATATGCTTAGGGTGTGATCTCTAAAAGAATATATATATTTATTAGATTGAATCATATAGTTTAGACTAGTATCGTGGTGTGGAAGGTTGTATTTTGTGATTTGAGGTTAGGCTTGATCATGGTGAGAGGACTTATGTTACTTTAGGCATTAGTAGAAAGATTTATCAATGCCCATATCAGAATTCTAAGTTGAATCAAATGAGTATGGTAGTTAAAGGGAATAATATAGTTAAGGGAGTATTCGAGAAGTTCACTAAGCTTGAAAGTAAGAAGTTCCAGTGCCTAAGGCCTGGTAATTCTATCCTAGTTTATAAGTTATATGTCTATATTCAATGCTATAGAGTAGTGTTACTATTGTGATTCCTTAGTTGGGTGTCTTGTATAACTCTTTCCCAAGATTCTTTTCTGTTGAATTCTACTAGAACTTCTTTAGAAAGAGTGTTGAAGAGATACTCTAGTTAAGTATAAGTTTCCAGTATAATTCAGCCAGTATAACCGGCAGTTCAGTTTAACAGTCAGGCAGACAAGTTACTGTAGTTTTCCACCTTTACACCTAGTCCTGCTATCTGAAGTCCTATGTGCATGACCATCCCAAGAGATAATGTATTCCATCAGTGTAAATTACCTATTTAGTTTACCCGAACATCATGTTTCAAATTAAACTATTTAGTCATGACTCAATCCATAAGATATTAGCGCATAGACTCAAATCTCTCTAGGAATTTTAGGTTAGACAGTGTAATACCTTTGTACGATCTAAATTTTGTTGTATCAAGATTCGTACTTACATAAGTTATCAATTCTCAATTCGATACATATGATTGAAACATGAACACCTCAAGGGAATCCTAAATTCTCCGCATGAATCATCTTCTTAAAGCAAGTAAGGGCAAGTCAGCTCAGAATTCAGTTTTATGATGGAAATTTAAATATTTCATATCAGTATATTCTTTCTTTGAAGACATATCATTTCTATGTTATTCCATACCTTTAAGACTTCAAAATTCATTCCCATCATCCAGGGACGAATGATCCCAAGGGGGAGATAATGTAACACCCCGCATTTTAGGCAAGAATAAAAATTGTCGTTTCTATGCATAGATGATCCAAAAGTCATAAATCCTATTCAAATTTGGCATGATAATCAATTATGTAGTGTGTGATCCTATTTATGCATGAATTTACATCATCGAGGTCCCCTAACTCAAGGATGAGTTGAAAGGTTTCCTGTTATTTGAGTGTGAGTTAGAGTCAAAAGTTAAGTCAACTTTATCGACCATAACTCTTTGTATATAATGAATTATAGAGCCTACTATATTTCAAATGAAAGCTCTTCGAATTAGCTTTCTAATGATACCAATTTATCCTATATTTGATACCCAAGCGAAAAGTTATGACAATTTTAGTAACTCAGACAGTAGCATCATGCGATAAGCGTTGGCGCACACCCTATCGCACTCACCAAAATTTCAGGTTCTGTTTCCGCGTTTTTAAGAGAAAAATGGGTATCTTCTATCCCTTATCCATCTATAACATGGGATTAAACTCCCAAACATTAAAATATGATTCTTTTCTCTGAAATTCATCAAGAACTCACCCTTGGGTATAAAACTAAAAACCCAACTATCTCAAGATTTAATCGTGGATTTTCATTAATTCTTTAAGATTCTGAATCCCCATTGCGAGGGCTAAAAGAGGCACCCATAAATTGTAAGAATAGATTTTGAAAAGCTAGAGTTCATTCAAAAGCTTCTAATTTAAGGTACGCGGGGTTTTTCTTAAATCTCATGGGTATAGAAATCTTGATTTTAAGAAAAGATTTTTCAGATTTATGAATATACTCATGCTTTAGAAGCATTAATGATATTGCTATGGCCTTTAGGCTTTCCCCCAAATTGATTTGAAAATTTATATATATTGTAAGTATGTCTTTTAAGGTTGATGATTGAATTGAGAGCAGGCTTCATGAAAAATCCCTTTCTTGTGATGATTTTTATTTCCTTAAGATATACTATGAAATCGATTGAATGCACCTTGAAGACCATGTTATGAAATGTCTTCAATAATGTTATATTTAGATTATGATTTTGATTTCAAAAAAGAGAGGGTTGTTTATGTTGATGAATATAGAACATAATCATATAATGAGAAGGGTTGCATGGTTTGTTAAAAATTACAGGACCGCTACTTGTATGCTGAAAGGATGGGAATTTTGTATAGTTTTGATTATATTTTCGGAACATGAATTCCCTTTGTTAAACTGCATGTTTGGGTGGTCTAAACTACGTTTTAATAATGGAATCATGCATGATGCATTATGGCTTAGAAATAGGACTTGGAAGTCTTGGTGTGATGACACTAATCCAAATAACGCCATGGTAATTCAGAATAAAATAGAATGCATTTTTGAAGTTAAATTTTTTAGATGTTGAAACTAGAATAACGCATGATTCAGAACAGATAAAATTAGGCCTAAAGAGAGCTTAGGTGGTTCCCCGAAGAAGGCATAAGTTCAAAAAAATCATTGCCCAAAATCGTGATTTGTCAATCTGGATATATTATTATACATTGGCCTATTTCCCTGTGGCATATCAGAATCAGACACTCCAACCCTTGCGGCATACTTGGTTTAGGGGCTTCCCCACTGAGTCAAAGGTGGATTCCATATAGCCAGTGGAATATCAGACTTGTAGGGGAGTGCCACCTAGTTCAGAAGTAATACAAAGATCAAAAATTGCTTTTGACAAAAAGGTTTTGTATGTTTTTTCCATGAATACCCATGTGTTTTGAAAATTATATCTTTCATGATATTTATTACTAGCTCTCAACTATTTTATTTATATAAAAGCATTATTTTGGATTTCTTTGTGTACCAGTACATCAGTATTGACACTCCTCCCTTCAGGTTCTAAGGCACAGCCTAGGGGACTTGATAAGCAGTAGATTTCATCAAACAGGAGTGAAGAGTACCAGTTGGTTAGCCTTCTATATTTTAGATGGCCTAGTTTATTTCAGACAGTTATTATTTACTATAGTTTTTGTGTACTGGAGGCCTTATCCCAGTTTTATGAAAGTTGTTATTTGATCATATAGTAGAGATTTCGCACATGATTTTTAGATGGTGTTTAGTTGATATTCGATTTTATTCCTCATTGTTAAACTAAATTTAGATTATGACCATGTTTTTGTAGTATATTTTATTTTCGCATTTTCTATTTTATATGAATGATGTATATGATTATAAGTTAGATGAGCTCTCGGAACTTCATGGTTTGGGATGTTCGTCATGGCCAGGGCCCTGGTTCGGGTCATGACACTATGTGTGCAAAATAGTCCATTTTCATAGTGCCCCCATATCTATTGTTACATACCAGGTTCCATGTTTACATTTAGCTCTCTGAGAGCTTTTTAGGAAGAGTTGGGTGCTAAGATGGATCTTAGTACAACCTTTTATCCATAGATAGATGTCGAGTCTAAGCAGACTAATAAGGTACTTGGGGATATGCTTCGAGCATATGTTATGGATTTCGGAGACCTTTTGGAGGAACAATTATACTTGGCACCATTTTATTATAATAATAGTTATAATTCAGATATTGAGATGGCGCCATATAAGGCTTTGTATGGTTGGATATTTCGTTCTTCGATTGGATGGTTCGAGACTTTTGATATTTGGAATCGTTGTACTGATTTTCTTCTGGAGTCATAGGATAGAGTTACAGTGATTTAGAGTAGGTTGAGAACATCTTAGAGTAGGCAGAAGGACAATGTAGATCGTGGACACCATACCTTATGATTTGGAGTTGGTGATCAAGTATTCCTTCGAGTATCCCCTATGAAAGGTGTTAGAAGGTTCGGGAGGAAGGAAATTCTCAGTCCTAGATATATTGGACCTTTTGATATTCTTCCCTCTATTGGTCAGGTAGCTTATGAGACAGACCAAATTCGAAATTTTACTGCTATTTATCCCATTTTACATATTTCTATGTTGGGGTGATTTATTCTTGATCTATTTTATTTTGGCTAATGATGTTAGGCGATTGTGCACTGGGAAGATTCTATTGTTCATGTTCGGGTACATTGTGCACCGGGAAGATTCTACTCTAGATATCGAGAATATGATATAGACATAATATCCATATCTGTTTGAGACTTCAGGTACATTCTAATCCTTAACTTTCTCAGATGAAAGTTCCCTTCATGGTGGCTATTATAAAGATCCTTCAGGCTATTTTCCATATTTCTATTTATTTTTTATATTAAAGTTCTCTATAGTTGTCCCTGGTCATTTATGACTTGCTTGAACTAATAGTTCGGTTACGGGGCAATTCATTTGGTTTTTGGACCCATTTTCCTATTTTGAAGTCTATGGTAGTTCCAAAGGGCCATCGAGAAAAAACATCAGTCAAACAACCTTGAATGTATATTTTGACTATTCCACTAGCTCTACAATATTTATTTAAGGCTAGGTGGACCTTTGTTTTGGGTCTCGAGGAACTAGAGCGCATTTCAACCTATTTTTAGGATAATTAAGAAAATGGAAATTAGGTGTAGGATCCAAATTTCAGTGAAATAACCTCGGTTGGAAACTTTGACTATTTCATTAAGTCTAGAAAATTGAATTTTGTATGGTTACGCGGTTTGTTTTTGAGTATAGGATTCTGGATGAATCCCATGGGCTTGGTGGAGACTTAGAAAGTTCCCTGTCTACTGTTGTATCTAGTGCATCGCAATTGGGAGTTAGGTGTCGTGATCATGATACACCTGGTAAACCCTAGGTACCGCAATCTATATGGCATATCGCGATCGCGATTCACTGGTGCAGCTACAAAATATGGAAATCCCAAAATAGGATAGGAATAAATAGGTCATTTTCAACAATTTTTGCCATTTTCAACCATTTCTTAGAGAACTAAAATTGTAATTAGAGAGATAGCTTAAAATTGTGATTGCGAGTCGTACGGGGATCTTGGTTAACGATTATTTCATGATTCCCCTTTGGATTTGAGGAAAGATTCCTCTAATTTTATGGTAGAAACTTCTATTTTTTGTTCAAAAATCCCAAAACCTCGAGGTATGATTATACAACCAAATTAGCTCAGAATTCACCCATATTTGAGGGTAATGATTTATTGAGCATGTGGGAACATTGGGTTGATTTTAGAAGTGTGATTTCCCATAAATGGGACCCATATGGGATTGTGATGTAATTTTTGGACTCGAAGCACAATAGTGCAATATGAGTTTTATTATTCTTTTTTTTTTCAGTGTAGAATGAGGTTTTGATTATTTAGTAGGAAGATTCTCTAAGTGTAAAGTGATGATTTAAAAGAATTATTGAGCTTTCTTCGATTTTGGAGTACGCTGGTTTTCCACCTTCGGGAATGTACTGAGTATGTGGGGGTGAATGCATAAGTAAAACAAGAACTAAATATACATGTATACTTTCAAATAATGCACGCTAAGAGTAAATGAAACACCTTGGACTTGAGTAAAACTAAAGACTGCAAGATTATAAAACATGGATGATGTTATAGTTTAATGGCAAGGCTTTTTCTCTGCTGCGAATGTTAGTCTAACTTACGCACTCTATGGGAAGGCGAGTAAAATCTTCGATTTCAACTGCTAACTTTGGGGGAAAGAACACGGGGAAGATCACTACCTCAGTGAGTGGTGATATAGAGGTGAGGAAAAATTTATCAGTGCTGTTGGCAAGATAACAGTAACTGATAGCATAGAAAAAGGGGAAAGTGTAGCTGAGAGTTCAAAAATGGAATTGGGGAAAGGCGGAAGTAATGTTTGAGGAGGTATTGCTGATTGTGGAAGCTTTGAAAGTAATACAGAGAGGGAAATAGTGAATCATGAAACTAAAAGAAGCGAGGTAGGAAGAATAATAGCAAAGTAGGGTATTTCCAAAAAATAGTCAAAAGCTCAAAATGTGAGGGACAATATCAAGGAATGGCAGACCATCACTTGATCCCCGTGTTCATGGGCTGATGAAGTGGAGGCAGTGTCTACGGTAGGCAATGGGAGATCAGGGAAGAAATTGGATGAAGGTAGGGCATCAATTAGGGACAAATTTGATGTAAGCAAGCTGAAGGATGCTGGATGTAAGCTTGTGTATGTGCCCCCTATTAAAACAGGTGAGGAACTGATGGTTGAAATTGGCGACAATGACAATAGATCAGAAGTGGAACATTGGAAGAATGCTATTGTGTTCTATGTTCTAGGTGCATACCCCCCTTCAAGGTATTGAATGGTTATGTTTAAATGTAATAGGGAAAATTAGGTATCAATAAAGTGGCTATGATGAAGAATGCTGTCATTTTGATCAAGTTCAATACTAAAGAAGGTAAGGTGTTAGATGGCGGCATATATAATTTTGAGAATAAATCGCTAATCGTGAAAGTTTGGAATTTAGAGATAGATTTCTCCAAAGATGAATTACAATCGGTACCTATTTGGATTAAGCTCCCCGGTCTAGACTTCAAATATTGGATTGTAGAAAGCTGGAGTAAGATCGGTAGTTTAATTGGCAAGCCATTGATGGTGGATAGGAACAAAGAGCAAAAGATGGGGTTAAGGTTTAAAAAAATGTTAGTGGAGGTGCAGATACGCAAAGCACTACCTGATGAAATTCAGTTTAGAAAAGAAAAGGGTTATGTAATAGACCAAAGAATCACGTAGAAATGGAAGCCTACCATCTATGATAAATGCCACAAGTATGGGCATAACACTGAGAAATGCAGAAAGAATAAACCAAAAGAATTTGAAAATATCACTATAGCCGCAACACTTGATATGGTAGGAGTCAAGGGAGTTACCACAAATATTATAGCAGATGAACTAAGGGCTAAAGGAAAGGGGAAGATGGATGAGAAACAAAAAATTGAGCACTCTGAAGCAACCAAGAAGAATGACAAAATACAACATACTGGGGTGGTTTAAATTTTTGGGAGGGCACTTATCCCTCTAACGAATAGCTTCCAAAAGCTGGGAGAAACATCGAAATCGAATACTCAAACCACTAAAACTGGTGCATGGAGGATAAGAATGCCCCCAAGTGGACATGGTTAAGCTGTTATGTTTGAACACTAGAGGCCTTAATGGCCTAAATAAGAAGAAGGGGGTTAAAGTCCTCTGCAGTAGTTTAGGGGTTGGTCTAATATGTTTCCTTAAAACGAGGATAAAAGAAAATAAAGTAGCTTATATAGTTGATAACATAGTTTGAGGATCATCGAACTATAGTAACCGTGGGCCTCACTCCAATGGGAGGATAGTTATAGTTAGGAGAAAAAACTGATATGAGTTGGCAGTGAAGTCGGAAAGTGCGAAAGCTATCACTTGCCATATCAAATTCATCCCTCTGCAATTAGAAGTTGAAGATATTTTTGTGTATGCTTTCAATACGAGGGAGGAACACGTGGAACTCTGGAACTACATAAGAAGGGTGAAGACAGGAAGCACATTTCCATGGATGATCCTTGTGGATTTTAATGCATTCCTACATCAAAATGACAGAATAAGGGGAATACAGTAACATATGCAGAAGTATAAGATTTCCAACAGTGTGTGAAAGATTGTCAAGTTCAGGAAATGCTGAGTAAAGGAGCCAAGTACACTTTGAATGAAAAACAAGATGAAATAATTTTCTCAAAAATTGATTGGGTATTTATTAATGGGGAGTGGCTGGATAACATGCCAGGCATAAAAAGCCATGTACTACCTGAGGCTGTCAGTGATCATTGTCCTATAATGATCAATATAGAGGAGGAAGAGAAAAGAACCATAGCAGCTTTAAAATACTACAATGCTTGGGGTACTCACCATTCATTCCACACAATGGTGCAGGAAGCATGGGATATCCATATACCTGGGTACATCATGTTCAAAGTGGTGCAGAGAATGAAAACGCTAAAGGGTAGGCTAAGGTACTTACATAAAAAGGAGCATCATAATATGATCAAGCTGGTAAATGTAGCAGAAGAGGATCTCAAAATAGCATAAGTCCAACTGCACGCACACCCAATGGACACTAACTTGCAGTAAGAAGAGAAAAGGCTTAGGTAGGAGTTTCAAAAAATAAGTAATGTTGATGCAAAGAAGCAAGGCTATATTATTGAGGCTGTGGGATGACAAAACCAAATAATTCTTCTCCATGATAAATAAAAGAACAATGCAGCAATCAGTCACACAAATCAAAGATGATTCTAACCAAATTCAATATGAGAAAACTCATATTGCCAGTATTTTTGTGGTATACTATAAAGAACTGTTGGGTAATAATGGAGAACCAATAACTAAGTCAAGTGGCGTGATTTATTATCAGGGAATAAAGCTTGATGAGGAGAAAAAATTTCAGCTATTGGAACCTATCACTAATGCGGATGTGAAGAAAGTTATATTAACCATTAATATACACAAAAGCCCAGGACCATATGGGTCTGTAAGTGGATTTTTTAAAGATATGTAGAGTATAATTGGTGTGGGTGTTTTTCTACTGTGCATGATTTTTTTCAAATAGGGGAGCTATTGAAACAGATCAATACAACTATGATAAAACTCATCCCAAAGACTGACAAGCCTGAAACTACAAGTCAATTCAGGCCCATTTCCTTTTGAAACACTATTTACAAAATGCATCTCTAAGATGCTTTGTAGAAGGTTGAAGAAGGTACTTCCTACTCTTATTAATACCACTCTGGCTGCGTTTTTTCAAGATAGGTCCCTTGTATAGAATGTACTAATTTTTCATGATATACTAAGGCACTACAAGAGAAGGACTTCACCTAGATGCCTCATGAAAATATACTTGAGAAAGGCCTATGACATGGTTAAATAGGAATTTATAGATAAGATATTGCATAGATATTGATTTCCCCCAAAGGTTATTCAGATAATCATAGAATGTGTGAAAACTACCATGTTAACAGTGAAGGTTAATGGAGTTGGGTATGAATTTTTCATAGAAAAAGAGGATGGAAACAAGGGCACCCCATCTCCTTCTTTATATTTGTCCTAGTCATAGAGTATTTCTCAAGAGTACTCAGTAGAATGAGCAACGTACCTGACTTCAGATTCCACCCCATGTGTAAGGGTCACCAGCTAACCCTTCTTACCTTTGCAGATGATCTTATGATCTTTGTAAAGGAGCTGAAGCTTCAGTACAAAGAATTATGGAGTCCACTAAACACTTCTCTGAAACTATAGGGTTGTCTGCAAACTTTGAGAAATCTAATATTTTGAGAAGTCCAATATCTATATTTTATGTGTGAATGCAGGGACATGTAGAAGGTTGGTTGAGATGATAGGATTCAAAGTAGGTGAAATCCCTTTTAGGTACTTAGGGTTACCACTGTCCAACAAGAAGTGGTCTAAACAGGATTGCCAATAGCTCAGCTAAAAAATCACTGCTAAACTAAAGGCTACCTCAAACAGACACCTTTCCTATACAAGCAGGATCCAAATGGTGAACACGATTATGTTTTAAATACAAAATTTTTGGAGTTCTGCATTACTGCTCCCACAGAGTATAGTCAAAATCATAGAAGTAAAGTGCAAGAAGTTTCTACAGGGCAGTGCAATAGATAAAAAGAAGGTTGCACTAGTTAAATGGTGTGATGTATGTTGCTCAAAGGCACAAGGAGGACTCAATATCAAGAGTTGCAATTCATGGAATATGTCTACTGTTGGGAAATTGATCTAGTGCCTGATTCATAGAAAGGAAATGCTATGGGTACAATAGGCTCGCAATATCTGTATGAAGGATGAAGCAGACTTCTAGACCCATAACCCCCCTCAGGATTATAGTTGTATAGGAAACAACTGAATAAGATTAAGCTAAGCATGAGATCATGGTACATCACAGATAAATATCAACTTACCAAGTCAGGTGTGTACTCCATATCCATTAGCTACCTTTCTCTTCAGAGACAATGACCTACTTAGAGAGGATACGAACTGTTATAGAGCCACGTTGTACTACCAAAACATAGGGTCCTCTTATGTCTTACAATTCAAATGAAATTACTCACTAAGAAAAGAATGATAAGATTTGGGTTGCATTGACTGAACAATGCTTTTGTCCTCTTTGATCACATGCAACTAGAGCAAGTCACACATCTTTTTGCTATGTGTGACACAACAAAGAGTATGTGGGCTTAACTATCTCAGTGGCTGAGAGTGAACTTACAAATCCAGTAGGTCCAAACTACCATCTTCATGATAAAAAATAAGAAGTGGAAGAAGTTTAAGAAGGGGATTATAGCGGCTACGTATGGTGCTATGATATATACTCTATGGATAGCTAGGAATCGTAGGATTTTCAAGAACCATACCATTAGCATTAAGTTCTTAGTCCAAAGTGTTATATTAGTTAAGGAGACAGTTACTATGTTACAGAGTTCCAAGAATGCTCGGTAGTGTGTTGGATTAGTGGAGGAAATATGTGAATAGAGGAGGTGAGGCTTAGCAGGTAATGTAACTATCTTGGATGGTGGCATTGATATTGAGGGCTCTTTAGGTGTAAATAAATTTTGATGGTATGGTAATATTTACATTTTATTGCCAAAAAAAAGCTTAGTGGGCCATAACAGTTAATTTAAAAAATGCTTAATTTTATTCTTTCTTTTGGGAGATTCTTCTAATCTACATAAACCAAGTGACCTACCATGGAGTCCAACATCTTACCCACATTGGGTGAAATTTTATACCCTTGCCATCGGAATAGAACCTTAACTTATATGATCAGTATACTTCATCTATATTAGGTAAAGTAGACACTAGCTTATGAGGTTTTCTGAAATGTATGGTGGATTGTAGTTTCCAAGTAATCCGGATATGCTAATCCTTATTCCCATATCATTGCAAAATACTACTCTTAAGATATATATATAAGTTCATAATTAAGATATCCATCCTAAAATAGCATGAGGGTGTATAGAGTGAAAACCAGTTATGATTCTCTTTTCTTTAAATCATTATGAAGATGAACACTTATGGATTTCATGTCTTATATTTGGATTAAAGTATCAAGCTCTCTTGAATAATACTATATATCATATGAATGGAGCTTAAAAAACATAGAATTTCTTGTAAGATTAATACTTCTGCTTAAATCTTGAAAACTCTTACTTTCTTTCATATCACTTATAACAAAATATCAGGCTCAATACCCATATATAAATCTTTCATCAGATTCCAAATGAAAGTTATGAAATTCAAATCTCAATATCAATCTTAAAGTTCAAAACTTGAATGAAAGTAACCTTTATGCATCTTTATCCTCTAAATCACAAGATAAGATTATACTTCAATACATTTTAATTTGGGTGATGAAACCTAATTTCAAATATGTAAATTCAATCTTAGAAATCATGCTTAACGAACACAAGGATGGAAGATTCACCTTTTCCAAAACCCTACATACCTAGAATTGATTGACATATGAAGTACTTAAAATTTAAGACCTGAGATATTACTTGGTTAGACAAACATTAATCTTTTTGTTCTTGAAGATGGAAGAAGAAGAGATGTTAATTGACTGAAAGATATAGGAAAATAATGCCTCTTTTTTGTTATAAGTCGTGGGTTGGGAGTTATAAGAGCGGAAAATACTAATAGGTCCCTTAACTGAACTTATATAAATTTGACCTTAGGTTGTTATGAGTCAACTTACAACTCATAGTATGAGGTTATGACTTAGCCTAGAAACTCATATTCTGCAAAGTTCCAAGTATTAGATACAATGGTCAACATACAACTCGTATCTTTCGACTTATCACATCTCTATACGACTTTTATCATCCTCCCATAACTTAGATAAACATTTGGGGTACTTATACTGTAGACCTTAAGAATTCGCTTCCTATGACTCATAAGATCCTACAATGATTCCTAGGTTTAAATAGTACCTAAAATAGGATCAAACTACTCCACACTACCATAGCTTCGACTCGTATTACTTACAACTTGTAAGGTGTATACACAACTTTAGGGGATGTGTTGTAAGTTGCACTGTGGCTTTTAGACACGCGGTATTACAATATCTCAACCTTGGAAACATTTTCCCTTGAAAGTGATTCATCTAGGATTTGTATAACAATCAACACATCATTACAAATCTTTTAATCAATCTTATATCTATCACAAGGATCCAATTAGTCAAAACATAAGATACTACCTAAGAATACTTAAACAGACTTAAAGAGAAAGATTTTTGGCTAAAATTAACTATTTACCTTTGGTAGGAATTGAGTTGGAAGAAAAGAGGTGAGGATACTTGGTCATCATGTCTTCTTTAGCTTCTCAATTTGCCTCTTCAAACAATTGGTTTCTCCAAATGTTTTATGACTATGAGAAGTCTTTAATCCTTTACATATAAGCTAAACCTTTGTAATAGCATCTAGAATAGAATCTTACCTAATCGATACCACTTCACCAATCTCAAACCATCCTATATGTGATCTATACCTATGCCCGTACAATGCTTTGAATGGAGCCATCTGAATGCTAGCATGGTAGCTATAATCATAAGTGAGCTCAATTAAAGGTATATGGTTATACCAACTTACTTTAAAGTCTAAAATACATGCTTTCAGTATGTCTTCCAATGTCTGGATTGTGCGTTAAGCCTGATGATTGATCTATGGATGGAAAGAGGTATTACGCGTAACCTTTGTATGAAGGCTTTTCTGGAATGACTGCCCAAACTGTGAAGTGAATTTCATGCCTCTATCTGAAATTGTGGACAAGGGTATCCATGAAGCCTTACTAACTCATAAATATACATACTGGCAATCTTTCGTTACATTTGAAGTCTTAAAGGGTAGGAAATGGGTTGATTTAGTTATTTGATCTACTTTGACCCAAATTGAATCATTCTTATGTCTTGTATGAGGTAACACTGTGATGAAATCTATATTCACTAGTTCCCACTTATAGGTAGGAATGATGATCTCCTGTACCATACCACACAATCTTTGGTGTTAAACTTTAACTTGCTGGTGGTTGGGAAACTTGGGACACAAACTTTACTATGTCCATCTTAATACCATTACACTAGTAAATTTCCCAACAAATCATGGTACATATTGATAGCACTAGGACGAATAGAATATTTTGAACCATGATCATTGACTAGTATCCTTTCCCTCAAGCCCTCTACCATGGGAACACCAACCCTAACTTGATAGCAAAGTACACCATCTCTTCCTAAAGAGAAAACCTGAACTATCTATTGTTGGACTGCTTCTAATACTTTGTTAAGTATAGGATCATCATGAAGTTTCTCCTTCACTTCCTATACCAAGGATGATTGTGAACCATTATTAACTACTACTCCCCCATCATAAGTTTTGAGAAAACATACTTCTAAAAAGGCTAATCTATGTACTTGTTTGCTGAATTCCCATTCATTCTCTTTCACATATAACACACTACCCATAGACAACTTGCTCAGTGTGTGTACCACCACGTTGCCCCTGCCTGAGTGATAGAGTACATTCATATCATAATCTTTCAATAACTCCAACAACCATCTTTGATGAAGAATTATCTCCCACTTATAAAATACATACTGAACACTCTTATGGTCAGTAAAAACATCAACATGCACACCATAGAGGTAGTTTCTTAAAATTTTCAAGGAAAAAACCATGAGAACTAACTCTAAGTCGTGAGTTGGGTAATTCTTTTGGTGATCCTAAAGTTTTTTAGAGAAATAGGCTATCACTCTCCAATTTTGCATCAATACACAAACTAGCCTAACACTAGAAGCATCACAATACACTACGAATCTGTGTAACCCCTATGGTAGAGCTATCACAATGATGAAGTCAATCTATACTTTAAATCCTAAAAACTCTTCTCACACTTATCCGACCATGTAAACTTTACTTTCTTTTGGATCATCTTAGTCAAAGGTGTGGCTCTATAGGAGAACCCTTCAACAAATATTCTATAATTCCCATCCAAACCCAAAAAGCTCTGAATATTAAATGAAGTGATGTGTCTATGGTAGTACTTCACTACATCAGTCTTTTGAGGATCTACATAAATACCAACCCATGAAATGACATGCCCCAAGAAGGTAAAAGATTCTTACAAAAATTCACATTTACCAAACTTCACATATATTTAACGATCCTTGAGGGTCTTCAGCACTATTCTTAAATAGTTTATATCTTCCTCCTAACTCCTGGATTGCACCAGTATGTCATCTATAAAGATGATGAAAAATGTGTCCAAGTACTGCTTGACGACTCTGTTAATCAAATCCAAAAAGGATGTAGGAGCATTTGTTAGTCCAAATGACATAACCATAAACTTAAAATGTCCACAATTTTTTCAAAAACCTACTTTCAAAGTGTCATGCTCCATGAACTTCAATTGATGGTATCCCAACTTAATGGCAATTTTTGAAAACTGCCAAGCACCCTAAAGCTTATTGAACAAATCATTGATTTTAGAAATAGGGTACTTATTCTTGATGGAAACCTTGTTTAGCTATCTATAATCTATACACATTCTAAAAAACCTATCTTTCTTACAATCGAAAAGGACTAAAGTACCCAACGGAGAAATACGGGGTCTTACAAAACCTTTATCTAGTAGATCCTTAAGTTGCTCCTTTAAATCATTTAGTTCGGATGAAGCCATGCGGTATGAAGTGATAGAGATGGGCTTAGTATTAGGAATAAGAGTAATATCAAACTCTATTTCTCGATCTACAGGTACTCTAGCAGGTGTTTGGGGAAAACTTAATAAAACTCACTAACTCTACGAGCCAATTAAACTCATTAGGCTTTGGACTAGGTATTTTTGACAAGAGCTAAATTGTTGATACATTATTTTAATATGAACTTTATGGCCATAAGATAAGAGATGAAGTTACTTTTGGGATATATAGAACTTCCTTTCCATTCATAAAGTACCTCATAAGGAAACTAAAACTTCATTATGCTGGTACAATAATCTATTCAAGCATAGCATTTAATGATGCCAATCCATTCCAAAATAACATCAAAATCTATTACCTCTATCTTGATTAAGTCCACTAGTGTGATCTTTCAAAGGACGATAATAGGAAACTTTCTATACACTCACCTAGCAATAATTGACTCACCTACTATAGTAGAAACGGAGAAGGGATTAGGGAGATTTTAATGAACTACCCCAAAATTTACAGTGACCAATGGAGTTACATAAGAGAGATTTGATCTCGGGTCTAGAAATACATATACATCAAGGTGAAAGGCATCAAACACACTGATTACAACATCTAGAAAACTCTTCTGCTCCTAATGAGATGGTACAACATAAAATTAATATTGGCATTGACCACCACAGGTACTGGATGATGCACCCTATTGAGGAACTGGATGGTCTTGCTGATCTTCTTGATTAGTAGCCTGAGTTTGAGAATGAGCATCTCTAACTCCCTACTTAGCATATAGACACTCCTTGACCTTGTGATGCATCTTACCATAATCATTGAACCCGTTTTTCAATATTATGTATTCACCTAGATGGTCCTGCCATATATTTCATATGTTAAGTAACTGGATTCCCGACCACACTATTTTGAGACCTTGAGTATAAAGTACTTCCCCACTAATCTTGCCTGGTCTTGGGTGTAGAGGCACAAGCTGAAGATGACATAGGCCATGATGAATGACCCTAAAACTATGAATAGATTCCCCCTCTAAACCCTAGCTCACAATTATCAAATTATCTAAACCTAGCTCTCTTGTTTCTCTTCTTTCTTTCCTTCAACTGTTATACCTCAATCTATTTAGAATGAGTCATCAATCGAGCATTATCCATGTATCCAATTAGCCTAGAATTCCTACACTCATTGATCACCAAATTACCAAAAATTGTAACAAACATACTCACAAAAACTCTAGAGTCAGATAACAACTCTGGGGTATAATTAACTAACTGAGTGAACTTAAGGTAGTACTCCTTAATTTTCATAGTGCCCTAACTCAGTTTCCTGAACTCTTTTACTTTAGCCTCCGTTATCTTATTAGGAAATAACATGTCAAGAAAAGTACTCTGAAATAACTTCTAGCTCATAGGAGATGCATTATTAGCCCGACAATCATTCCATTTAATGATCCATTTGTAACAAGCATCCTTTAACCGATAGTATGCTAGATCTACACTTTTCTCCTTATTAATACGTTTAATCTGAGTATTCTTTCACACCACATCAATATCCACCATTGGCCTGTGGAACTCAGATGGATTCATTCTCATTAAGTCAAGAGTTTTAGCTGCAGCTAAGTAACCATTTTACTGATGTGAGACTACTACCTATTGGTTTCCCTGAACATTAGCATTTACAACTTAGGTCAATATTTGAAAGGAAACTCTAAATTTAGCATGAGGAACATTATCATTCGACGGGCCTATGTGTAGTGGTGGTTGATCAGCATTTCTATGTGCATCAACTCAGTGAGGAGGAATATTCTGTCATATGAAACCACAAATTAGAATAGATTAAGAAAATTTTAGGAATCATAGATTATGAAAGAAAGGATTATTCCTAACTCGCTCCATAGACTTTATCTCATAAATATGGCATGCCTAACACTAATGATCAAGACTCTATGTAATGTGGCTTGTCTAACTCACCAAGACACTTTAAAATATTAGGCTCTGATACCAAGTTTAAAATGCCCTAGGAGCACCCCATGGATTTCACACGGTGATTAGGACTACAAATATCCCTAAGCTAACCCAAGCTATCTTTTTAATGTAGAACTCACATGAAAAGTGAAAAAACATGTATAGAAACTAAAGGTAATTAATTCCATATCTTAATGTAAATATTTCACTTTGGAAACCTAACATAAACTCTTTGAACTTAGAAGATACACAGTCTGACAAGCCTCTACTGCTAACTAGTATGCCTCTAGGATAGAACCATGCTGACTCAAAAAAAATGGTAATCAAAGATCTAAAATAACCTTTAAAAATAAAGAATAGCCTGATAAACTAGGTTCATGGACTATGAGGACTTACTAAATGTCAATATGTAGGAGATAATGCCCGTGATCAATTGTATTACTAGAATCAAGCACTAAAACCTTCTTGATAAGATAATGTAGCACATAAACATATATGTGGGTCATTACTTTTGTAATCTACTAAGTATATTGGGGTTAATTCATAAGTTAAAAAGAACTGAATATATTTGTTTACTTTTAAACAATGTACGCTAAAGGTAAATGGCTCACCTTGGAATTAAGTAAAACTAAAGACTGCAAGATCATAAAGCATTGATATTAAAGAGTATGAATAATCTTAGTGATCCATAACACTTAGTTTTTAATATCCTTACTTTTATTCATTCTTATGTGATATTTTTCTAACCGACATAAACTATGTGAGCTACCATATAAGCCAACATATTACCTAAATTGGGGAGGGTTGTTCTACCCTTGCCATAGGAATAGAACCTTCACTTATGTGATCACTATACTTCATCCATATTGGAAAAAGTAGACACTCGTTGATAAGGTCTTCTAAAACCTATGGTTGCTCTTAGTTTGTAGGAATTTAGGATATGCTAATCCTTATTCTATTCTCGATGCAAAATACTACTTCCAAGACAAATATATAGGCTCATACTTACGAAATCCACATTGAAATAACATAAGGGTGTACAGACTGAAAACAAGTAATGCTTCTCTTTACTATAAGTTATAATTAAGATGAAAAGTTTTGGATTTTATTTCTTATATTTGGATCAAAGAATCAATCTTTCTTGAATCATATTGTACAACATATTAAGGGAGCTTAAAAGCTTAAACTTTTTTGTATGTTTAATACTTCATATTAAATCGTGATACTCTTACTTTCTATCATATCACTTATAACAAAATATCATGATAAATACCTATATAGAAATCTTTCATTAGTATCCAAATCAATGAAATTAAATTCAAATCACACTATAAATCTTAAAGTTCAAAACATAAATAGATGTAACCTTTATGCATCTTTATCTTTTAAATAACAATATAAGGTTATAAATAAATATATAAGACTTTGGGTGCTGAAACCTAATGTAAAACATGTAAATTCAATCATAGAAATTATGATTTTTGGGCACAAGGATGGGAGATTAACCTTTTTCACATAAAATTTCTTGACTTATGAATAGAACTTAAACTTTAAGACTTGAGAGATGACTTAGTGAGAGCAGCCCTAATCTATTTGTTCTTGAATATAAGAAGAGAAGAGACATTGTTAAGCTACTGAAAGGTAGAGAAAAATAATGCCACTCTTGTGTTATGTGTCATGGGTTGGGAGTTGAAAGAGGGGAAAAGACCATTTTATTTTTATTTTAGGTCTCTTTTAGTTTTTAGAGGTTGGACCATATATATATTCATAAAATTATGTATTTTCATGTAGTGCCGATGTCTATCAATTTCAAATCGAGGTTTAGTGTTCATATCTCTCTTTTACAAGAACTTTTAGGATTATTTCGATACTTGGGTTGATCTTGACACATCATATTAGAGGATATGCTCCACACTTATATGATGGACTTTGGTGGCTAGTGAGTGCAATAGCTAGCTTTGGCAGAGTTACGGTATAATAATAGCTATAATTGAATTATTCATACAGATCCTTTTGTGGCCTTTTAAGGTAGACGTTATCTCTCTCCATTAGTTGGTTTGAGGTTTTTCAGGTTAGAACTCAAGGTACAAACTTTGTTCGTGACTTCTTATAGAGAGTTTGGATCATTTAGGATAGACTTCCAGTAGTTCAGAGTAGGCAGAAGTGCTATACATATCGTAGACCTTATGCCTTGACATTTTTTGTGGGTGATCGTGTTTTCCTTGAGTTTCTCCCATGAAAGGTATGATAAGGGTTTTAAGTAAGGGCAAGTTGAGCACTAGGTATATTGGGCCATTTTATGATTCTTCATATTGTTTGTGATTTGGCTTGTGAGTTGGCTTTGCCTCAAAATTTATCAATCATTTATCTAATTTTTCTTGTTTCCATGCCTCACCGTTACATTCTATATTAATCTCATATCTTTTATTAGGATTTAGTTCATTTAGGTGGGAGGTTGTATTTGGTTTAAGAGGTTGTCTCAATCTTGGCTAGAGATGTTAGTTGATCTTGTTCGAGATATATTCCAGTGGTTAAGGTCTAGTGGAGACATTGATTTGTAAATATGGCTACTTTGGAGGTCGAGTCTTATATGAGTAGTTCTTATCACTAGATTTTTCTTGATTTAGTTATTTTACTTTGCCTTATGTTTGAGGTTGAAATATATTTTTTAGTGGTGAATGATGTAACAACCTAATTTTTGAATATTTAAGTGAAATATTCATTTCTCTGTGATTGGACTATTCTACATTTTCCTATGGTTTCATTCTTGTATTTCTCAAATATAGGGATTCTTGGCATAATTTCAAAAAAAATTTGACATAATTTATATGAAAATATGGATTTTGGTGGTTTAAAAAGCCTTATAGTTGAGTTCAGTCATCATTTATTGATCTATGTATGCAATTACAAATGAACTACGCCAATAAATTTGAAACGTCGATTTTAGGTCTATAACATGGTTGGTGTGGTTTTATGAATTTTATATCTCATATAAAGTTGTGAAATTAGGTTTTTGGGGCCAACTTTGTGAAAATTTTGGTTTGTCAAACATTTGATATCGCCATTAAGTTTGTTGCATTGATAGGGTAGCATAGTTTTTTTTGCATTTACAGGATTCCAGAGTAATTTGGAGGTGTATGCAGAGAGTGGGAATTCTCTAATTGTCCAGCTGGTAATGGTACACCCAGAAATGCAATGGGTTAGTCACTTATACCACTCAACTGACCTGACTCAAGTGTTGCATATGCAACATTTTGGTCTATATTGTAGGACTCAAATATGCAATGATAGATTCTCATTTGTCATAGCTTTCCTCAAGCCATATACCGTGTACATGACCTGATGATCATGTATCCAATGCCTAGGTCCTTTATATACCTATGTTTTTCCATTTTCACCATTTTGAGACTTGGAGCATAGGGTTTCATGATATTGGGAAGTTTCTTCCACTTTTAAGGTTGGGTAAACTTCATAAAAACATTCAACAATATTTTCCAAATTTTTTCATATAATTCTTGTTCAAAAGTAAATTAAGAAAGTAGAAATTTTCTATTTTGGCCTTTATGGCCTAAAAATTATAATTATCTAATTAAAACCCCGATTTAATACATTTTTCACTTATGTAAGTTTCTAATCTTATAATTATCACTTTTCTTCTGATCTCATTTTTAAAATAACTTCAATTCTTGATTTTAAAAAGAATTTCGAGGATTTTAGCTAGTAAAGATTAAGCTTTGTTTTTTATCAATTGGGACTTTATTTTTAACTCATTTTTTCTTGGATTTTCAGCTATCGACTCTTATCAATATGGGGAACCATTTTCAAAAATAAAATTAGGGTTTTGTTGTTCTTTTTTGAAAACACATTTTATGGGTCCGTTTTGACTTCTACAAAAAAATAGGCAATATGGGTGTTGTTGTCTTTCTTTTGATGCATAGATTCTATATTTGTATGATTTAGATGATTATGAGTAAGTTCATGAGTAGTAAGGCATCAGATTAAATACTTGTAGGCTAGTTTCAATATTTGAGATAGCTTATGACATAAATTTCTTAGACTGGGCTTAGTAGTTAATGTTGATCAAAGGTTGGATAATGGTGTTGGAATAATCATTAAAATAGCATAATACTTTTTGTTTCGTGCTTGTTTAGGCACCTCTATACTTATATATTTGGTGGTTTTTGGAATATAATTTGTAATGTGTGACCATGTGGATCTTACATGATGTTGTTCGCCTTGTCTACATGAATACAATTATATCCTGTTAATAAAAAAAGCCTATGGTATCAATGGTGTAATTTAATTGTATTCCACTCTCTTATATTATTGGTATATTAGTTGTATATGGAAATACTCATTTTGATTTATTGTAAGAATTACAACCTAATATCCTACACTTATGAAACATTGGTACCACTATTGAAATACTAGAAACAACTGTTTTCTCTAAAAGAAAATCTGACATATTTAAAACACTCTATTGATGGATGTTTCGGAGAGAAGTTATGTATATTGTTTTTTGGATATTGGGTTTATGCAAGTTTACGAACACCTCATGGGTCCTAACTTGGACAAGTCTAGCTCTGTAGTTGTATACGGAGGTTCTATGACAACCTTGGCCATCATAATCATCATCATTAGCATTATCATCATCACCTCTACTGCATTTGAATTTACTGTGTACATTTTGTGATATATTGTTTTTCGTGTTGTGAAACCTATCTATGTGCATATTTCTTCTTTAGTATTAATATGTGCAATACTTGTATACTTGTACTTCTCATTCTTGTTTTTAGGGTGAATGCGAATATCATAGAAGTATTAGTAAAGATTGTGTTAGCTAACATTTGTCATATTTTCTAGTTGCAGGTGATGCACCATTAGTTTATATTTTGTATGCTTTATTTTCTATTAATGCTCAGCCAACCTATGATATCTATTAAGTACCAGTGGACTGTACTCACCCCTACTCTGTTGTTTTGGTGTAGATCTAGGTTTGGGTGTACCTCAAAGGTGTTGATTCGAGTGACATTTGCATTTTTTTAGGTAGCAATTAATTTCATGTATTTAGAATTGGTAACTGACTTTCCCTTATTTAGACTATGTCTTTATTTGTATTTAAAGACAAAGTTGTTCTTGTTTTGGTATATTATGTATTTTGATCTCTAGTTGGGCTAGTGATGATTTTATACCATGATAGAAAAATTTACGATTATGGTATGATATATTTGGTTATGCTCTTCCACTTTTACTCTATGGTGTAGTTTGTCTTTATTCTAGAAGCCTTACTTTGGGTTATTTTATATCAGTTGGTGTGATAGGATTACTATTTAATTCTTGCAACGACAAGTGCCATCATGACCCTTGGGTTTTAGTTTATGATAGTCAAACCTTGCAAAGTATTTTATATGGGTCTTCATGCCATGAAGACCATTCTAGATCCATAGGCATAGCACCTCATGGTATTTTAGGTACTTGCTGTTGTTATGGTGTGACTAGTCATTAGTTTGGAGAGTTCTTATACATGAGTTGGTTGCTTACACAGAGTTAACATATGTTTCCTACATGCCTCTAGCTCATACGATATGTTATAATTATTAGGAGGATGGTTATTTAAATGAGGAGTAACATCGATATTAGTTGGTCAACCAAGTAGGGTCAGATCCTTTTTCTCACTAGGTTAGGTCTTTGAGGGTCTTCTGCGATTGTAAAAAGATCAGTCACAAGTTAAGAGGATGTCCTTGATGTGGGATTATTTGTCATTCAACTCAATCAGATAAGTGTTATAATAGTTTAGCATCTTTGATTAGAGATAGTGCTGCTTAGTTCCATAATTGGTGATTTTGATAGTTAGGTAAGGTTTGGACCCACACAAATTCATTCTCTTTTTGACCCGTTAGGCATATGACTTAAGATTTCACCATCATAGGTGCACTTTTTGTTTTTCTTCCTTTACTTTTTCATTTAAATGTATTATGGTTCTTGTATCCATCCATGATTGTATGCCTTGGTAAGTTTATACCGATTGTTGTGTGCCCCAATATAGATTTTAGGATTCTATTATTAGCCCGTAAATAATTTATTTTCATTTTTGATAATGTGGATTAGTGTTGATATTTCCCTTGGTATATTGGTCTTTTCATGGCCTAATCGAGATACTTGCTAGTGATTTTTATTTTTGGTTACCATCTACCCCTCATATTAATATTTATATCATTGCTATTATTATTTCCATTATTTTGTATTTGTCAATCCTTGCTCAGTATATGGCTAAGGTAGCATCACCTGCTAGAATTTTATTTCTCATAGTTCTTATTTATTGGCTTCGGCGGCTAGCTTGGTTGGTCATTTCCTTCTTCTATTGTCGAGTCCAAACCGGTAGTTAAGTGGGTTAAAGGAGTGAATGTAACTTGGCCTTCCATAGTTCAGTTATGGTTTTAGAGATGACAAATAATTATACTATCAATTTTTGGTTTTCAAATTCTTAGACTAGCCTCCTAGGCTATAGAGGTTTTAGGCTTGGCTATACCTTTCTATGTAATCCATTTCTAATGTTGACCAGTTTGGGGTCCTTTCTTCCAATTTGAGTAATTCATCACTTCGTAGTTATTTTGTTGTTTATGTCAAGAAGATTAGGATTTGTTTTTCAGGCTCATCATGTTCATCTCCTAGTTGTAGTTTCTCTTGGTATTGGTATTGAGTTGGATACTCTGTTAATTCCTTGATGTGATTATTGTATTTTGGAGTTAAGAGTGTTGGAGATAGGTGATCTATCTTGTGATAACTTCTTAATTTTGTAATTTGGGCATTCATTGTTGAGATGGAGTATTGAATTAATTAGTTTTTTGTTAAAGTTTCATTTCTCAATGTTACTAGAGCTTTGGTTATTCCAAGTGCGATATGCAGCCTTGGTGAGTTCTTGAATATGCTTTGGGGGTTCGTGTCCTCTAGTAGATATAAAGTTTGATACTTCTGTTTTTTAGTAGGGATTTATCATCTGTAGTGATTTTATTCTTCAGTTGCATCCAGTTTCACCCCCAACATGATCTAATACGGATATGTCTAGTTTGGATACTCAGGTAAATTGGATATTTGACATTTGATTTGACTTGTTATCTTAATTTCAAATTTGACACCTAGGAATGGCAATTTTGATGATATGATGTATTTGTAGTGTGGATTCTTACCCATCTTCAGGTTTGGTTTAAGTAGTGGAGATCGAGTGGTTCAGCTTTAGTATTGAGATTTTCACTGGGAAGTTGTAGGGCTTGGGTGTAGCCTTTATTTTAAATTATACCTTATTTGGGATTGCATCTATAGGGTGGCTAAGCCTACTCCACGTCTACCTACTCGATCTTTTTCACTTCAGATGGTTTGGGGTTGATTAATGCTCTAATGATAGTCCATTGCGCGATATCGATTTCTTTAGCCTTAACCTTAGTTTTTAGTAATCGTTAGAATTTTGGGTGATCTTCTCAATAGGAGTAGTATGCTTGAGGTAGATTCAGCATGACTTATTCCTCATTAGGTGGGATATACATGTAAGGATCATTCGGTAGTAAGCACAAAGACTTTGGATTCCTAACTGAAAGTTTTTAGGATCTTCCGAATGGGTGCAGCATCGACACAAATTGAGGGCCTTAGATATATCTATTTGTGTACCCAGGTATCGCCTTATGGGCTTATTCTCATGCTTGCCATTATGGATTCAGTGGATCAACTTTTATTCCTCAAGGTTAGTCAGATGGATTAGTGTGGGCAGGACTTAGGTGACTTTTTGTTTGGCTCGGAGTGGATAAAAAGTTTTGAAAGGCAAAAGATTATTATTATTTTATTTAGAGTTGGTTGCATGACTTATGCCTTGGTTTACCTATCGCTTGGTTGAGTTTTTGTTTAATTGTGTTGGTATCAGTGTGCCATGGTTTTGATTTCCATGCTTTAGCCTTTCTTGTTTCAGTTGGGCTATTTGGTAGTTGAGGTTGAGATTTGGAAGTTTGAGAGTTAAGTCTAGTAGTTGGTTTGAAGTAAGGGATACATATGGAAAAATCCCTTGGTAGCATCGTTTCTTCTTAGACGTTATTTGGGAAGTTATGCTCTAAGCATATGGGTCCAATAGCTCATCCTTCTGAGATCATTCTATTCATTGAGTTTCCTAGATTAAAGTCCTTTTAGTAGTGGAAATTGTAAAGACCCTCTGTGGAGTTTCCTTAATTTACATTTATTTCTAGCATTTCAATACTTTCCATAGCTGGTATAGGTCATTTATGACTTGCCGAATTATTGGTTTGGTTATTGGACAATTCATTTGGATTTTAGGCTCATGTCTCAATTTTGGAGCTTTTCTTGTTTAGTAATTTATCTTAGGCCAAAACTCTAAGTAGGTCACCTCGGATAAGAATTATGATGGTTCCATCAACTCCGGAACATATATATTAGCCTAGGGGGACCCTTGGTTCAGGTCTCAAGTCTTTAGGACTCATTTTGGGATATTAGGTGGATTGTATAAACAATGGAACTATATGTGTAGGCCCTAGAGTTAGTCAAAATGATCTCGAATGAAATTTTTAATGGTGTTATTATGTCTATAACGTCAAATTTTACATGGTATTGTACTATTTTTACGTGCATGAGGTTTGAAAAGGCTAAACGCTAAATGGTTATACTTGTGGAGAACATGAAAGTTTGCCAAATGGATTCAATATGGTATATAGAAGAGCACCTAATGTCCCATTAACCTAAATGGTTTGGCTATGGATATCACATGCAACTAAGGGGTGGTATGACGATACCACTAATACTAGAGTTGGTTAATAAATTGTAAATGGATTGGTTGGAATTGTTTTTAATTGGGCATTAATGCCGAGGTGTGTAGCTAAGCCATGGAAGGTGGCAGTCCCGGGGGGGACCAGAACCTAAAACTTATATTTTCTGATATGCGTGGTATCGATGACAATGTGCAGTGTCAAACTCTATATTGGGGGATATACTATTCATCACATAAGATATTACCTGGTCGTGCGGCTACAGGCACTAGGGCCCTTTTAGCAGGGGGAGTTGAATCCATATGCCCGTGAGAGGTTAGGTAGATAAAGGTACACATCCCAGGTAATGATTTTAAATGCGTACTAAACCCGGTTCGTATTCTCGACACTTATATTTGTATGATTGTATGCATTATGGTTGGTTTTACTTGGTTTTAGGGCTGGCATTATTTTATCCATATCCTAAGATTTATGCTAGCGGTCAGTCGCTAACACCTTCTACTGGCGATTGTATACCCACACTATGCAGGAATCGACCATTCTACTCCTTCTGCTTAACTCATGGATTCAGTATCAGCATTTGGACTAAAGTGGTGAGAGTCCATCGTTTCGGGAAGTATCATTTTTTGTTATGGATTTCTTTAGACACTTTTCTTTTATTTTGGGTATTGATTTTGGTCATAGTTAGGGGCATATCCCAACTAGATTTGTTCATTATTTTGGATAGAGGATTTGTTGTACTTCTAGGGGTTGGTATGGGCGGGATCGGTAGAGGTGTCAAGCTTAGCAGTGGCATTGTTATTGAGGTTGGCATCATCAGACATGATTTTTCACACTTCCATCAAATTACATTTTGGGATTGATTTTCATATTATGTTTTGGTATTCTTTTTGGCTTATGGCCTATGGTTTGGTTTGGTATGGTTGGGTAGTTTGTGCGGTACAATTAGATTCGGTTTGGTCAGTCTCGGTTGTAACCCTACCTAGAGTCTTAATAATAACTTTAATGTTATCTTTTTATATGTTCAAAATTCAACCTATATAAGGGTGGATATAGGTGGTTGGGTTGGGAAACAAGGGGCGGTTCCTGGTCCTGGTTGTACTTGGGATGCCCATTACGACAAGTCCAGGGGTTGGGTCGAGTTAAGTTGGTATCAGAGCCTAGATTCATGGTCAACTGGGAAGCACAATGCCGTATCGAGTAGAGTCTCTATTAGGGGTGTGAAGTGTGACACACTCATAAGAGAGAGAATGCAAGACATTTAGAAATGTTTTCACTTTCTTGGTATTCGATCTTCTAGCTTGAGTTCTCAATCCTAAAATCTCCTCTAATCCTTGTTTATTGGTCTTTCAGAGCATGCCTTCTATATATAGAACACAAGGAAGTTATTCCATCCCATTTGGGGATAATACTAAAGGGGTACTTCCTGTTTCTGGTGTACATCTTCGATCTCATATTTTTGTTGCTTTTGGTGCTAGAGTTCATCCAATTCCAGCTAGTTCTTCTCAGGTCCCTCAGGGTAACATGACGAATGCAGAATTTCATCAGTCTACTCATGTCATCGACTAACTGCTTGCTGATAAAGCTACGTGGGGTACGATTAGTGCTTTGACTTCTTAGACCACAAAGGTTGGTTAATTTATGAAGATGGGTCCTCCCAATTTTTCTCGAGTGAGGGTGGAAGAGGATCCATAAGTGTAATGCCCCAAATCTAGTATCCGAAAATGTACACGGTGCTCATTATGCCGAAGGACCACAAGATAACCCATAGCTGATATTTCTACCTTAACACTGCATAATATACTATATAAATGCAGAAATAGTTGGCTAAAACATGCCATAAGTTTCAAAACTGATAAAAATCTGATAAAACCATATCTAAATAATATGTTACGACAATACCGAAACAGAAAAAATGTATGAAAACACCTTGTTTGAAAATACTATAGTCTGAAGCCTCTAAACTGTCTGAATAAGGAATTGATGGGAGATGTCCCCTACTAATCCAACTATTAGAATAAACTACGTAATGAAGAAATAAAGTAATGATCATGTCCTTGAAGGATGAGGACTCACTGCTAACTCTGAGTGATGAAATAGGAATACTAATGATCTCTGGAGCTCGTGCTTCTGAACCTGTAGTAGAGAATAAAACACCATAGCGCAAATGTGTCAGTACGATTGAATGTACTGGTATGTATGTGAGGTAGGCTGAATGAAAAGGGTTAAAATAAATCAACAATGTTAATTGACTGTATGACATGAACCTGAGAATACATGCATGAATAAATTATTGTGACTGAATTCGTGATGGTATTGACTACTGAGTCTAATTAGTGATAACATGAGTCACTGATAATTGATATAACTAATATTGAGCGACTGTATCTGACAGTCTAGGTTCTGATGAAACTAACTGAGTTTTGTACTATTCTAAGTTGACTGTATCTGACAGTCCTAAAATTTTGAAAAACTATTTGAGTTCTATTACTGAGGCGGAGTCTGAAACAATAAATATGGGAAGTAGTCATCTAACCAACAAGCCTCAAATAAAATAATATATCTAGGTTGGGGTCTAATCTGTAACCCCAATTGGAAGGGTGTCAATACCGCATCACTGGTAAAGACAAGTTGTGGGTTACCCTCATCTGACAGCATCCCAGAAAGAGAATGGTGGGAACTTTATTTAACAGTGTTTATCCACCTCATCAATCCTCATCTGTTAGTGTTGATGTCTCAATCTATGCTGGCTACATAGTTCTAGAACGCAAGGATAGTTTCTAAGGATCACACCCCCAACTGTGTCTGTGTTTCCTCATCTTTGGGTTTACTCGGTGCTAAATCCTACTGCAATATGAATTGACACTGAACATGATAACTGAAATGAACTAGACTAAGTTCACTGAGTTTCGTTCACTGACAGAATACTACTGAGATTACTGAAGTACTAAGCCTTCTGAGATTACTAGGACTTATGAGTTTACTGATTTTTCCTGAGTCACATGACTAACCAAATTCTAGTGAACATTAATTGAGTGAAGATATTGTGAAAACATGCCACTGCCTCTAGGGACACAGCTAAATTTTCGGGTACGAAAACCCCCAAGACTCGATAGAAGAAAACTGACAAGGTATGACATTCTCGAATACACGACTATATCAACAATCCATCATATAATAAGTTGGGGATTTCATGAAGTACATGGTTATCATAATTTTGTACATGGTAGGAATACATATACTCAATGTCATAATTTCATACTATAACATCATGAGCATTCCAACAAACATCTACATTGCACATCAATAACATAGGAGTCATTTGAACATAAGGGTAAAACATAAATCCTTCACTTAAGTCAAAAATGAGTCATATTACATAATTTCTAGTCTCTTAGGCATTTTTTCAAACACTTAGGGTGCATGACTTTGGGCATGGCATAATCATCAAATTAACATATCATAACCAACTAAAATTTGTGAATTTTAACTGACATACTAAGATATTTTCATAGAAACACATAAAGATTCCAACTTGGGAATCATACCACAACAATAACCACATGAACATATTCAACACATAGCATGAATATCATAATTAATAGTTTAAAACTTTATTCTTAGGCTTCATGGACAAAGGGATTCCATGAATGAAAACTATGCATACATGAGAAAGGAAACCTTGAAGGGTCTTGGAGTTCTTGGATGTATTTCTTGAGATTGACCTTGATTCTCATGGGCTAGGGTTTAATTTTCTTGAGAGAGAATGTTCTTGATATTGGGGAAAAAGTGAATAATAAGTAGCTAAGGATGTTTTTTGGGCTTAAATCCCACCTTTGGGTGGAATAAAATCATAGGAAAAAACCCATTTAACCCTAGACGCATCTTTTAATTTTTGTAAAAAAAATTTTATCTGGACCCCTGGCACGAGGCAGCACTATCATGCCGTGCCTTTGGAAAGTTACAATCTGGAAAATTTCATGGTGGCGTAACGTGGTACAATTGCGTTGCCACCGTGGACGCGACCTGAAATCTCACCGGAAGTTGGTGGTATCACATTGGAACACTGGAAAAGGACAATTGTGAACTAGACCTTTGGTACGACGTGCTACTATTGGGGAGGAACATTGAAAATTTACAATTGCCATTTAAATTGGCTCCGTGATGCACTGATGGCTCAGGTAATACATTGTCTCACTAAAAAGGCTCTAACTCTTCGCCTAGGTGTCGGATTTGGGAGAATTTGGTATCGAAGGGAAGATTAATGAATTTCCCACACAACAAAGAGCGAAAATCATGAAAATTAAAAATATAGAAAAGTGTATTCATCTTTAAAACATATCTTAGACATCTTCAGGACAAATTTAGGCTAGGTGGAAGTACGGGGTATTACAATATCTCCCCCTTGGTAAAATTCATCCTCGAATAAAACTGAATGAGATAGAGAAATGATAGACTAAAGTACATTTTGAACATGAACAATTGGAACATGAACAATTGAAACATGATTTCATGACTGATAGAACTGATAAGCTGAATGCATTTTGCTGAATATACATATCTGCTGTATGAATAACAGATTTATGATAGCATGACTAAATGTCTGATAAGATGAGTTTCTTATCAAACTGAACATGTATATATGATGCTTGAATAAATGAAAGAACTGAAACATGAATGCATGAATGACTATGCAATCGTAATTGATACCAAGTTTATAATGGAATTCTGACCATGAACTAGATACTAAGTTGTAATTGAAATCTTAATATGAACCTGAAAGCCTTAACGAAAGCTATTACCTTAGGCAGAGTCTGAATTAGTGGAGAAGAGGTGAGGATACTTGGTATGCTTGTCTGCTTCTTCGCCCCTACTAGCTCCCTCCACAGAATGATTCTACCAAAGAAATTTAACTGGAAGGACTTTATTGTTCATTAGTACGCGAGTCTGATTGTCAAGAATTTTGACCGGAATCTCTTTGAAAAAGAGGTTGTTCTAAATATCTATGCTATGAATAGGGAATACATCTGCTGGGTCACCTATTCACTTCATGAGCAAAGAAACATGGAAGACTGGATAAACTGAGGCTAGATCTAAAGGTAATTCGAGCTCATAAGTTACTTTGCCAAAGCGACTATGAATTTTGAAGGGACCGACATATCAGGGATTGATCCTTCCCTTCTTGTCGAATCTCTTCACTCTCTTCATGGGAGAGATATTTAGATAAAAATAGTAACCAATCATAAACTCGAGATCTTTTATGCGCATATCTACATAAGAATTCTATCAGCTCTGAGCAGGCCAGAGGGTTTCTCTGATCAACTGTACTTTTTCTAAGGCATCGAATACTAAGTCAGGTCCTATAACTGAGGCCTTACAAACTTTGAACCAATCAACTGGAGATCTGTACCTCCTATTATAGAGAGCTTTGAATGGAGCCATTTTACTACTTGAATGATATCTTTGGCTTTTTATGCAATCTCAATCAAAGACAAGTGGCCATCCTAAATACCCTTGAAATCAATTGCACAATCTTGCAACATCTCTTCTAAATTCTGAATGGTCCTTTCTATTTGGCAATCTGTCTGAGGATGGAAGGATGCACTGAGATAAACATGAATGCGAAGACCCTTTTGGAACTCTTTCCAGAAATGAGAGGTGAACTGGGTACCTATGTCTTAGATAATAGATAACAGAACACCGTGCAATCCGACCAACTCTCTGATGTAGTGTTTAGCGTAATACTCGGCTGAATAAGAGGTATGGACTGGAACGAAATAAGTTGATTTGGTCATCCTGGCTACAATGACCAAAACTGAATCATGTTGATGATGAGTACAAGGCAAACCTATCACAAAGTCCATGTTCACTTCTTCCCACTTCCATGTAGGAATATTGAACTCTTGCATTGATCCACTGGGATACTTATGCTCTATCTTAACCTTCTAACATGTAGAGCACTTAAACATAAACTCTAGCATATCTTTGTTCATCCCACTCCACCAATAGATCTTCCACAATGCACGATACATCTTTGTGGCCCCTGGATGAATAGAGTAGAGCACACCATGCGTTTCTTCAAGAATTTACTATCTCAAGTTACCTACACCTAGAACACACAAATGAACCTGACAACGCATTAAACCATCTCTCTCATAGGAGAAAACCTCATACTTTTGATCCTTGTTTGACTCTTTAAACTTGGCTAGACTGGGATCTCTATCTTTGTTTATTTTCACCTTGGAAACTAGAGATGTTTTCAAACTACTATGAAACCATATATCACCCTCCTCTATATCGACTAACAAAACATCTAGTCTGGAAAGCTAATGAACTTTTTGAGCTAAGCTCTTCTTGTTGTCCTCAACATGAGCAACATTATGCATAGATAGTCTACTAAGAGTGTTGGCCCCTATGCTAGCCTTGTTCGGATGATAAAGGACACTCATGTAATAATTTTACAAAAGATATAACCACCATCTATGATAAACATTGAGATCTTTCTGAGAAAAGATATACTGAAGGCTCTTATGATTTGTGAACACATCTATATGAACTCCATGTAGATAATGCCTCCAAATCTTTTAGGCATACACTATGGCTGCTAGATCAAGATCATGAGTAGGATAGTTCTTCTAATAGTGTTTAAGATGATTGGAGTTGTAGGCTATGACCTTACCATGATGCATGAGGACACAACCCAAACCTACTTTGGATGTATCACAATACACTACAAAATCATCTGAACCATCTGGAAGAGCAAAAACTGGAGTTGAGGTGAGTCGACTTTTTAACTCCTGAAAACTATTCTTATAAGGATCTGACCACTAAACCTTCACTTTCTTCTGAGTCAATTTGAACATAGGGGATGTAATAGAAGAAAATCCCTTAACAAACCATCTGTAATTGCCAGCCAAACCCAAGAAACTCCTGATATCTAATTGATAGACAAGTCTGGGCCAATTTCTTACTACTTCAGTCTTTGAGGATCAAATCTAATGCCATCACCAGAAATGACATGACCAAGAAATGCTACTGACCTTAGCCAAAATTTGCACTTACTGAATTTAGCGAATAGCTGATGATTGCTTAGAGTCTAAAGTATAATTCTGAGATGGTGTGTGTGATTATGTTCACTGTGGGAATAAAAAAGAATATCATCGATGAAGACTATGATGAACATGTCCAAGTACTACAAATTCAAAATGTCTATATCAAGTTCGAAAAGTTATTTTCGAAATGTCCTGATATGAGGTGTATTTTAGAGAAATAGCTAGCACCCTGAAGTTGGTCAAACAAGTCATCAATTTGGGAAAGTGGACACTTTTTCTTGACTGTGACTTTATTGAGCTGATAGTAATAAATACACATTTTGAGAAACTGTATTTCTTGTACACGAATAAGACTGGTATGCCCCATGGGGACACACTGGTCTGATGAATCCCTTATCTAAGAGATCCTTCAACTTCTCTTTTAATTTTTTAAGTTCTGTTGGTTTCATTCTGTATGGCGGAATATATGTACGCTAAGTATGTGGAAGAAGTTCAATGCCGAAGTCATTTCCCTTTCGAGAGAAATTCCTTGAAGATCTTTGGGAAAGACATCTGAATATTAACTCACGACTAGGACTGATTTAAGACTGGGAGTTTTGGAACTATAATCCTTAACATTAACAAGATGATAGACATATCTCTTAGATATCATTTCTCGTACATGAAGGTAGGAAATAATCTGATCTCTAAAATCTGAAGTTCTACCCCTCCACTCTAGGATAGGTTTATTTAGAAACAGGAACTTTACTATTCTATTTTTGGAGTCAACTGTTGCATAGCAGGAATAAAGCCAATCCTTGTCGAGAATGACATCAAAATCAGTCATCTCTAAATGGACTAAATCTGCTGAGGTTACTTTCTGAAATATCACAATCAGGAAGTTCTTATATACCCACTAGGCTATGATAGTTTTACCCAGTAGTGTAGATACACAGAAGGGCTCTACTAGAATTTTGAGAATGACTCCAAAATCAACAGCTATATAAGGAGTAACAAAACACAAAAAATCTCCTAGGTCTAGTAAATAATAAATATGCAAGTGAAAGATCTATAACGTACCAGTGACTACATCAAGAGAATTTTCCTGATCTTGTTGGGACTATAGAGCATAAAATCTATTTGGGTGTTGCACATTAGTTGTATTGCAAGTGGCACCCTACTGATTTGGGTAATCGGACTAGGCTGAGGAATGGTTCTACTGACCCTGATAACCTGACTTAGGACAATCTCTTACTCTGAGGCCAGGCTTTCCACATCCAAAACAGACATCACTGCCATCTTTGCAAGTACCCTTATGGTTCTTACCACAAATCTAACAAAGGGGATTAGTTCGGGAATTGTTGATACTTCCCTGAGAATTAGAGCCTAGATCCCTATCTCTGTTACAATGCTTAAACTTAGGAGCTAGAGAACTATTTCAAGAAGGAGCTAGAATAGATGACATAGCACAGAACTAAGAATAGTTTCCTCCTTCTGACTTAGGATGAGCAAAGTTGAAACTACCTTTCCTTGCTCTCTTATCCTGCCTATCTCTTATCTTAATATTTTTCTTTTCTATATGTTGAGCATGAGTCATAAGCCTGGCTATTTTTATGTCACTACTGATTATCACAACCCTACACTCATTGACCATACTATCATTCACCCTAAAAACAAACTTACTCAATTTAGCCCTGCTATCTATAAGTACATGAGGAGCATATCTAGCTAATTGAGTAAACTTAAGTGAATACTCTTTCCCCATCATGTTTCCCTACCTGAGGTTGATAAATTTTAACACCTTAGCTTCCCTCAGCCTTTGGGGAAAGAATCAATCTAAGAATGTAGTGATTAACTCCTCCTACTCAATACGTACTGCATCAACTGACCTCTCTGACTTTCATTATTTGAACCACGTGTTAGTAATATCCTGCAACAGATATGCATCTATCTCAGTACTCTCACTAGAAGTAACCCTGATGATATCCGTAACCTTCCGAACCTGTTCTAGGAACTCGTAAGGATCCTCTTTTAACTTAGACCAGAAAAAGTATATAGGATTCATTCAGGTGAAATCCTGAATCCTTGCTGCAGCTGAATTAGCCACTAGATTGGCCGGAATGATAGATGGTCCGTAATTTTGAGCAGCAACTGAATTAGCAGGAATTTTTAATACAGATCTGAACTCTACATGAGAAACATATTTGTCCAAGGGATCTGCTTGGACAGTCTAAGGGTCTGACTAATTTCTATTTCTTCTTTGGTGTGACATGTTCTATAGATGAAAGGGAGAAAAGGATTAGATTAAAAGTTAAATTAGAGCTCATGCTCACTGGCATGACAAGAATACTAAAAGAAGGGAAACTGTTCCTAAAATACCTCATAGCCTCCTACACATAAATGTCACGCACAACACAACCATGTACAAAACTTTACTAGATGTGGCTTTCAAACTTTCTAGGACTCTATTAAACTTTAGGCTTTGATACCAAGTTTATAATGCCCTAAATTTGGTTCCCAAAATGACACACGATGCTCATAACCCCGAAGGACCATAAGTTAACCCATGACTGATATATGTATTTGAATAATACATAATATGCCATATAAATATGGAAATAGTAGGCTAAAATATTCCATAAGATTCAAAATTGATAAATATCTGATAAAACCATATCTGAATAATGTTGTACGATAATACCAAAACTGAAATGATGTCTGAATACATCTAGTGTGAAAACACTATATTATAAAAGGCTCTAAACTGTTTGAATAAGGAGTTGATGGGACATGTCCCCAACTAAATATAACTATTGAAATAAACTAAGTAATGAAGAAATAAATAAATGATCATGTCTTCAAAGGATAATAACTCTCTGCTAACTCTGACTGCTTAAATTGGAATTCTACTGATGCTCTAGAGCTCGTGCTTCTAACCTATAGTACAGAATAAAACATCATAGAACAAATACGTCAGTACTATTAATGTATTGGTATGCATATGCCGTAGGATGAATGCAAAGGGTTCAAATTCATGAACAATGTTAACTGACTATATAACATGAATATATGAAAACATGCATGAATAAGTGACTGTGACTGAATTCATGATGGTACTGACTACGAAGTTTGATTACTAATAATATAAGTCATTGATAACTGATATAACCTATACTGAGTGACTGTATCTGATAGTCTAGCTTATGATGAAACTAATTGAGTTCTATACTGTTCCGAGTTGAGTACATCTGACAGTCCTGAAATTCTAAAGAACTATCTGAGTTCTATTACTGACACTGAGTCTAATATTGTAACTATGGGAAGTATTCATCTAATCGACATGCCATAAATAAAAAAATATAGTAAAGTTGGGGTCTAATCTATAACCCCAATTGGAAGGGTCTCCATACCGCGCCACTGATAAAGACAAGCTATAGGTCCCTCATCTGACAACATCCCCAAAAGAGAATGGTTGGAGCCTCATCTGAAAGTGTTTATCCACGTCATAAACTCTTATCTGTCAGTGTTGATGTGTTAACCTATATTGGCTACATTGTTCTAGAATGAAAGGATTACATCTAAGGATGACACCTTCAACTGCCAGTGTGTGTTCTCATTCTTGGGTTCACTTGGTGCTAAATCCTACTCTCATTTGAATTGACACTGAACATGATTAGCTGAACTGAACTGGACTGAGTTCACTGAGTTTCGTTTACTGATGAAATACTACTGAGATTACTGAAGTACTGAGCTTTCAGAGATTACTAGGACTTATGAGTTTACTGAGTTTTCTTAAGTCACATAACTAACTAAATTCTACTAAACATGGTTTGACTGAGGATATTGTGAAAACATGGCATTGGCTCTAGGAACACAACAAAATTGTTAGCTACAATTACCCCTTTGACTCGATAGAAGGAAACTAATAAGGCATGATATTCATGAATACACGACCAACATCAACAATCCATCATACGAAAAATTGGGGATTTCATGAAATACATAGTTATCATAATCTTGTATATAGTAGGAATGCATATACTCAATGTCACAATTTCAAAATCTAACAGCATGAGCATTTCAACAAACATCTACATTACACATCAATAGCATGGGAGTCATTTGAACATAAAGGTAAAACATGAATCCTTCACTTAAGTCACAATTGAATCATATTACATAATTTCTAGTCTCTTAGGCATTTTGTCAAACACTTAGGGTGCATGACTTAGGGCATCACATAATCATCAAATTAACATATCATAACAAACTAAAATTCATGATTTTCAACTCACATGCTAACATATTTTCATAGAAACAAAAAAAGATTCAAACTTGGATATCATACAACAACAATAACCACAGAAACATAATCAACACATAGAATGAATATCATAATTCATAGTTTAAAAATTGATTCTTGGGCTTCATAAATGAAAGGAATCCATGAATAAACACTATGCATACCTGAGAAATAAATCCATGAAGGTTCTTGGATTTCTTGGATAGATTTCATAAGATTGACCATGATTCTCAAGGGCTAGGGTTTTTTTTCTTGAGAGAGAATGTTCTTGATATTTGGGATAAAGTGAATTATAAGAAGTTAAGGACCTTTTTAGGGCTTATATCCCACATCTAGGTGGAATAAAATCATGAGAAAATATCTATTTAACTCTAGATATATCTTTTAATTTTTGTGAAAAATTTCTAATTTGAACCACTGGCATGATTCAGCACTCTCGCGTCGTACCTCTGGACAGTTATGTAGTTAAATCTCGTTGCCACCTTGGATGCGACCTAGAATCTTAACGTAATGTGGTGGTATCACAGTGGAATACTGTAAAAGGAAAATTGTGAACAAAGCCTTTGGCGTGATACACCATAATCATGGAGCAACACCAAAAATTGACAATTGTCCTTTAAGCTTGCTCCGCGACTTGCTGATGGCTCAGGTGATATAATGTCTCATTAAAAAAGCTCCAACTCTTTACCTAGGTATCAGATTTGGGCAATTTTCATATCGATGGAAAGATTATTGTATTTCCCACACTATAAAAGTGTATTTATGTTTAAATCATGTCTTTGACTTCTTCATGATGAATTTAAGCTAGGTAAAAGTAATGTCTATTATTTAGGGGTTAACTTTGTATCTTATTGGCTCAAGGATGTTACTTGCTAGTGAAATAATTAGTGGGACAGTGATAGAGGTGATATGGAAGAGAAAGAGTTGTAGGAGGACTTTTTTAATGCCTTCTTGGATCTGTTCTTTCCTCAAGATTTAAGGGAAGTAAAGATGTAGGAGTTATCAACCTCGAGTAGGGGACGATTTCTGTAAAAGAATATGCTTTGAAGTTCTATCATCTATCAAGGTAGATTCCTAATTTTTTGGCTTATATGATGTCGCAAATGAAAATTTTTTATTTAGGTTTGAAAAAAGGTTTAATTCTTAAGAGAAAGAATACCTTTATGATTAATCCTATATGCATCTTGAGTTTGACTATCAATATATAACAGGTTGAGAATGAGAAGAAGAAGCACGCGCAATTTTGGGATAGGCAGGGAAAGAGGAGCAAGTTTTTCAATCAGGAAGGTACTTAGTCGAAGTGTGGTAGGGATGGTGGCGAGTCGTAGAAAAAGAAGTGGCGGAGTTTTGGCTTCTTTTCTACTGGCGTTCTTAATCAATCAGGAGATAGGAGTCATCATGGTAGTGACAATTCTTCGGCATAAGGTGCCTAATATTAGGGGAGCATAGTTCAATTAGTTTTTTTATGTCCTCCATGTCAATTTTGTGGTAGTCCTAATTGGGGTTATTACAATAAATGAGGGGACAAATGCTTCAAGTATGGCCAGGTACGCCATCGGCTTAGGGATTTTCCGATCAATAAGGTGTCTACGAGGGTGAATAAAACTCCTATTACTTCATCTTCTGTTCCTGCCGTTGGTGGGGTAGAATATGCTTATCTTACTACTTCTGGTTCTAGTATGGTTAGAATAGATTGTATGCTTTGGTGTCTTAATAGGAATCTGAGGCATCACCTGATGTCATTACTGGTACATTACAACTTTTCTCTCATGATGTATACTATATTTTAGATTTGGGGTCCGCTCTTTATTATGTGACTCCATATAAGGCTTTTCCTTATTGTTTTAATCTGGAAGTCATCTCAAATGTTTTTTCTATTTCTACCCCGATAGGTGACTCAATTATTGCTAAGAGTATCTATAGAGGGTGTATGGTATATATTGGTAGCAAGCGGACCTTGGTGGATCTTTTTGAGTTTGATATTGTATATTTTTATGTAATTCTAGGCATAGAGTGGTAGTATTCTTGTTATGTGTTTGTGGATTATCATACCCGTAGGGTTCTCCGTAAGTTCCTGGTTAACTTGTTATAGAATGGGAAGGTAGTTCCTTAGTTCCTAGGGTTTGTTTATTTCTTATCTTAGAGCTCAGAGGTTAATATCTAAGGGTTTTTTTATCACTTGGTCCGGGTTAAAGATTCTAACTTGGAAGGTCATTCTTTGTTTTTTATCAATATGGTTAATGGGTTTCCTCAAGTGTTTTTGGAAAATCTTCCTGGTGTTCTTTGAATAGGGAAATAGAGCTTGGTATTGATTTTATTTTTAGTTTTGTATTGATTTGCTTTTGATTACTCATCCAATTTGTATTCATCTATATAGAATAGCTCCATCTGAGTTGAGGGAACTGAAGGAGCTACTTAAAGATCTTTAGGATAAGTGGTTTATTCATCCTAGTATTTCTTCATGGGGTGTACCGGTTTTATTTATGATTAAGAAGGATGGTTCCCTTTGGATGTGCACTGACTGCAGACAGTTGAACAAGGTGACGGTAAAGAACAAGTATCCTCTTCCCCAGATAGATTATTTGTTTGATCAGTTAGAGGGTGCTAAGTTTTTCTCTAAGATAAATCATTGGTATAGGTACCATAATCTTAAGATTAGGGAGGTGAATATCCCTAGATGGATTTTTGTACTTTGAATGGGAATTTTGAGTTCTAGGAGATGTCATTTTGGTTAACTAATTCTCCAACAACATTAATGGACATGATGAACAGGCTGTTCTGGCAGTATTTGGATATATTCATCATTGTGTTTATTGATGACATTGTGGTTTATTTGAAGAGTGAGTTGGATCATGCCAATCACCTTTGTGTTTTGTTGCAGGGCATAAATTAACAACGATTGTATGCCAAGTTCTCTATGTGTTCATTCTGGTTAAATGATGTGACTATCTTGGGATATGTTATTTCTAGTGAATGGATCATGGTGTATCCGCAAACAATTTTATAGTGAAAAAGTGTCCTAGGCCCATGACCCCATCAAATATTAAGAGCTTCTTGGGGTAAGCTGCATCTTATAGGCAGTTTGTGGAATGTTTTTCTTCGATAGCTGCTCCTTTGACTAAGTTTACTTTGAAAAAGGTTATGTTTTCTTGGTCAGATACTTGTGAAGGGAGTTTTGAGAAGTTGAAGGATAAGTAGACTTCTGCTCTAATCTTGACCATGTCAAAATGCAATGATAGGTTTGTGGTTTATTGTGATGTATCTCAGGTAGGGCTTGGTTCTTTTTTTATGCGACATGGGAAGGTAATTGTCTATGCTTCCAGGCAGTTGAGGGTACATGAGAGAAATGATCCTACTTACTATTTAAGAGTGTTTGGTGGTAGTGTTTTCTTTGAAAGTATGGCAACATTATTTTTATGGTGTTTATGGTGATATATATTCTGATCACAAGAGTATTTAGTACGTGTTCACTAAAAAAATGCTTAATCTCAGGTAGAAGAGGTGGCTCGAGATAATCAAGGATTATCATATGAGTCTTTACTACCATACAAGTAAGGCTAATGTTGTTGATGCTCTTAGTAAGATATCTTAGGAGAGTTTGTCTCACATGGAGGAAAGCAAGAGGGAATTACTGAAGGATAATCACTGCTTAGCTAATCTTGGAGTTTATCTCTTGGACTCAAAGGACGATGGTGTGATGGTGTAAAACGTTGTTCGGTTATCTCTTGGTGAAGAGATTCAAGAGAAGCAAGTGTTGGATCCTATCTTACTGAAAATCAAGAGTGACATTGGTGGGCAAAACATAATTGTATTTTAGATTAGTGGCGATGGTGCTTTATGGTACCAAGGGAGGTTGTGTGTTCCTGATATCGATGAGCTTTGATGAAGTGTTTTTGCTAAGGTGAATGAGTCATATTATGTTTTTAATCTCGGATCTACTAAGATGTTTCAAAATCTCAAGGGGATCAATTATTGGAATGGTTTAAAGAGGGATGTGGCTGATTGTGTAGCCTGGTAAATGGTTTGTCAACAGGTTAAGGTTGAGCACATGAGACAAGGTGGGTTGTATCATGAATTTGATTTGCCCGAATAGTAGTAAGAAGTGATCCATATGGACTTTGTTACCAGTCTTCCTCGATCTCAAAATTAGTATGATTTAATTTTTGTCATTGGGGATCAAATGACCAAGTCTAAGCATTTCTTTCTAGTACGGACTACCTTTTCGCTGGAGTATTATGCTCAGTTATATCTTTAGGAGATTGTGAATAAGCATGGGGTACATGTTTTGATTATCTCTGATTAGGGTATGCAGTTTACAACTTATTTCTAATGGTTGTTTATGAAAGAGTTAGATACGAAGGTTGGTCTGTGTCCTACTTTTAATACACAATCAGATGGGCAAGTGGAGAGAACTTTTCGGACATTGGAAGGCATGCTTTGGCCTTATCTGATTAACTATTATGGCAATTGGGTTGGACATCTACTTTTTATGAAATTTGCTTTCAACAATAGCTATCATTAGAGTATTGGTATGGCTCATTTTGAGATATTGTATGGTAGGAGGTGTAGATCTCCTATTGGGTGATTTGAACTTGGGGAAGCGGACATGTTTTGTTCGGATTTAGTTTATCAAGCGATGTAAAAGGCTAAGGTGATTCAAGATAGGCTTAAAACTATTCAAAGTCCCCAACTGTCCTACACGGATGTTAGGTATAGAGACTTAGAGTTTTAGGTCAGGATATGGTGTTCCTCACGGTGTCTCCCAAGAAGAGAGCGGTGCGGTTTTTAAAAAAATTAAAACTCAGTCTTTAGTATGTTGGTCCATATGTGATTTTGCAGAGAGTTGGCAATGTTGCTTATGAGTTGAAGTTGCTATCTGTCTTAAGGTTTGTTCATCCGGTCTTTATGTTTGTATGTTGATGAAGGTATTGCGATCCTTCTTTGGTTGCTCCTTTTGAAGGATTGGTATTTTGGATTTTCTGCCTTATGAAAAGTTCCCGATTGAGATATTAGATAGGCAAGTTCGTCGTTTACGGATAAAATATATGTCTTCCATTAAGGTTCTATGGCGGAATAATAAGGTGGAAGAAACTAATTGGGAAGTAGAAGAGGAATGAAGTCAAAGTATCCGCATTTGTTTTCTGCTCCTACTATTTGTGCGGAAGGTATGTTTCTTTAACAAATCCTTAGTTTTTGAATTTGTTAAAGGAAAGATTAACATCCTTGCCTCTTTGTTTTCAATCTTTGTTGAAGGGATGTTTGATAATGAAAATGACTCTGTATGTGGTTACCCCTACCTTTTCCTTAATTCAAGGATGAATTCTCCTATTAGGGGAAATTGAAACATCTTGGGTTTTGAAATTTAAAAAGTTTCTTGGAAATCCGTTCCCTAAATCCAATATAGCTCATGGGTATGAGTCGTATATTGGGGTATGGGTGGTATGGCCCTATCGTATAATGTTTAGTGTTAGTTAGTGGTATAGTTCTGGTCACTGGAATGGGTATGACTAAGATTTGTGAGTTATAGGGCTTGATACAAGTCGTATCAGGGACTAGAATGGTGGGCAGTGTTTGATCCTCCTAGTATTTTATTCTACCAGATATACGGGTTATGGGTATGAATATTATGTTGTGGTTATGACTTGGTTGAATGAGTCGTATACCGGAAATGTTTGATCCAAGGGTTGAGGCTTGGATACGAGTAGTGGATACTGATTGTATAATAGGGTATGACTCGTATGGTTCAGTCGTGTCCATGTGACAGAATTTTTATGGGATTTAAGTGAGGGTATTCTGGATATTTCCCTACTTACCCTAACTAGGACCCATAACATCTAATACACTTAGGAGGATATTTACCATATTATTCGATTCATTAACACCTAGAAACTATTCCAAAACACTCTATAATTCTCTCATGAGCTTTTAGGGCAAGAAGGCAAGGGTTTCATCTTACACATTGCTTTGGTTCTTGTCTTAGGGATTTCTTTCCATCATTTCTTCTCTATAAGGAATTATTCTCTTCCCTTATTACAATTTCAACTAAATGCGTGGTTTATATGATTGATTTCACAGTTTTAATATTTGATGATTATGGTTTTCAACAATTATTTGGGGGTTTTGATATTAAATTCTTGGGTATGATTTCCTATGGTTTTAATTATGCTTTTATGTGCATTAATGTTTGGTTTGGAAAATTTGATCGCACGCTAATGGTTTAATGGTCTTTGGAATTAGTTATGGTTATATTATGCACCCAAGGTGTTTGATAAAATGTTTATAAATATATGTTTATTTCATTGACTTCGTTTAAGGGAACTCTTTCATGTTTTAAATTGGATAAAAGATTTATGCATGGTTTAAATTGTTTGAAAATGCTAAAGGCTAAATGGTTATGCTTGTGCCGAACATGGAAGTCTCCTAATTAGATTTAATATGGTATATTGAAAGGCACCTAAGGCCCCATAACGTAAATGATTTAGCTATGGATATCACTTGCAAGTAAGGGGTGGTATGACGATACCACTAATATTGGCCTTCGTTAATAAACTGTAAATAGATTGTTTGTACATAGTTTTAATTTGGCATTAATGGTAAGGTGTGTAGTTGTACCGCCCTAAATCTGGTACCCGTAATGCTACATGGTGCTCATGACTCCGAAGGACCACAAGCTAACTCATGACCGATATATGTACTTATATTATGCATAATATACTAAATAATGCGGAAACATGAACTGAAAGGCCATAAGGTTCACATAACTAAAGTAAAACATAACATCTAAACTGGGTATGAAATACCTAAAACAATTGAAATAACTGTCTGAACATAATAGTTTAGAAAGCCTCTAATTGACTGAACTGTCTGAGTAAAGGAGGTGATGGGACATGTCCCCAACTAACTCCAACTAATAAACAAATTAATGAGAGAAGATGGAAATAATCATGTCCTCGAAGGATAAGGACTCACTGCTAACTCTGACTACTGATATCTGGAATCTACAGATGCTCTGGATCTCATGTCTCTGAACTAATGGTATAAGACACCATAGAGCAAATGCGTCAGTACTTTGAATGTACAGGTATGCATGTGAGGTAGGATGAATGCATGGTTTTTGTATGCAAGAACAATACTGGCTAACTAACTAAAATGAATGTGAGAATACATACATACATACATAGTAACTATATATCTGAAATCGTGATAACATGAGTGAGCGGATGACTAACACGGCTAATGACTGAATTCTGATCACTGACAACATGAGTGACTGTTTATGACAGTCCTAAATCTGATCGAACAAGCTGAGTTCCATACTGTATCTGAGTTGACTGTATTTGACAGTCCTGAATTCTGAAGAACTATTTGAGTTCTTTTACTGAGACTGATACTAAGACTATAAGAGGTAGTCATCTAACCAACATTTCCAAAATAATGCATTATAGCTGATTGGGGTCCTATCTATGCCCTAATTGGAAGGGTGTCAATATCACGCCACTAGTAAGGACAGCATGTGACTGACTCTAATATAATAGGTAACTCTAATGATAATGAAGGGAACCCTCATATAGTAGGCTAAGCCACCTCATATAGCAGGTTATGATGTCTCAACCTATGCTGGCTACATAGTTATAGAACACAAGGATTACTTCTAAGAATCAGAACCTCATATAATAGGAGAATTCCCATCCATGGGTTTGCCCGGTGCTTATTTCTACTACCATTAGAATAGACACTGCACATGATTTACTACACTGAACATGAGCTGCGTTACTGAATTCCAGTGATTGATGGAATACAACTGATATCTGACATCAGACTTAGTTCATGAGATCATAGAGATTTCCTGAGTTATAAAACTATCTGAAGTCTAAGAATTTATAGCTTAACTAAGAGTGTCGTGAAAATAGGACATGGCTCTAGGCACAAAGCTAATGTTTAAGGTACAAGTACCCCTAGGACTCAATAGATAGAAACTGACAAAGCATTACTTGCTTGAATACATAATAATACCCATAATGCATTTACTAAAGAATTTCATCAAATATGTGATAGGCATAAGCTTGTACATACATGGGGATTTCTTGACATCAAGCTAGTTAGACACTTTTCCTTTATTTAGGCATTAAATCAAACGTATTGTAGGTATGATACATGTAAACATCATTGTACAACAATTAAACATCATGGTCATATTCTAATTTCATTATTCAAAGGTTTAATCATTGGTTTTCAAGAATCTATATCTATAATAATTAAACACACATAGAAATTCACACCCAACATAGAGTAGAATTCCATTTCTCACTTATTAACATGAACAAGAACAACTCAATCGTTAAATCATAAAGAAATTCCATAACTTGAAGTTGGAAAATGGATTCTTGGACTTCATGGATGAAATGACTCCATGAATGAACAATATGCATGCCTGGGTTAAGATTCTTGATGTTCTTGAACTTGAAGATTTAGAAATCCCTTATTCTTGAAGAAGATTGGATTTTGTTCTTGGAGATTAATGTTTGAGTGAGACCCTAATATTAGTTGTGAAGTAATAAAGAATCAAATGGGTAAAATTGAATATAATTGGGGGTATATATAGGTGGGTGGAGAATGACCAAAATACCCTTTGAAAAATAGTTTTAATTTGCTGAATCAGGACCTACGACGGCTCATAAAATGGTCCATCACTAGAGCGATGGTTCGTCATTTTGACCAGCTAACGTGGAACAGGGAAGGGGCTTACTGCCTAAGTAGCGACGGCATGAGCGATGGTCCATCGCAAGTTTGATGGTCTGTCAACCTGGCCATCGCACCTTATCCAGAAAGTGGACTCACTATTTCCCTTGCGACGGTCCATCAGCCTCACTATCGCACCTGAGCGATTTTTACTGCCTTCTGTGTTTTGGCCTTAATTTTCTTCTCTGATGTCGGATTTTAATGAAATTGGTATCAATGGAAATCTTATTCAATTTCCCACGTGATGGAAAGTGAAAATCATAAAAATACCACAGGTAAAAAAATGGTTTCATATTTCAAATCAAGTTTTGATATCCTTGAGATGATTTCAATCTATGAAAAAGGCATGGATATCACAGTAGTTAAGCCATAAAAGATGGTGGTCTGGGGGTAACAAAAATTGGAAACACATGTTTGCCGATATGAGGGGTCTTGATGACCATATACATGTGTCACATTTTATATTGGGGGATATACTAGTTATCCCATGAGATATTCCCTAGTCATGCAGCTACACGAACTGGGGACCTTTTTTTAGGGGTAGATGAACCCATATGGCCCGTGGGTTGTTAGGACGGCAAACCTACACAACCCAAGTAATGGTTTTAAATGCATGCTACACTTGATCCCTTTTCCCGCCATTTATATATGAATTGTGTATGAATTATGAATTTTTTTAATTGGTTTTATGACAGATACTATTTTATCCTTTTCTTGTAATTTATGGGCTGAAGTGGTGATTTTTCATCATTTCGGGAGGTATCATTTAATTTTATGAACTTCTTTAGACAATTTTCTTACACTTCGGATATTTGTTTTGGCAATGGTTGGGGGCATATCCCAATTTGATTTGATTAGTGTTTTGGATAGAGGCTTTGTGGTACTTCTGGGGGTTGGTATGGGCGGGATTGGTAGAGGTGTTAGCCTTAGCCTTAACATTGTTATTGAGGTTGGCATCATCCGACATGATTTTTTACTGTTCCATCATATTACATTTTCGGATTGATTTTCATATTATGTTTTGGTTTTCCCTTTGGTTTATGGGCTATGTTTTGGTTTGGTATGGTAGGATTAAATTGGGTCGGTCATAGTTATGATACTTTACCAGATTCTTAATGAGAACAATAACGTTATCTTGTTATATGTTCGAAATTCAGCCCATCTAAGGCTGGATATCGGTGGGTGGGTTGGGTAACAGGGGGTAAGCTTCGGTCATAATTGGACTTGGGATGCTTATAACAATAAGGCTCGAGGATGGGTGATGTCATAAGTGAGGCTTTTTCTGCTTAAATATTCATCACTTACATGGCCCGTGGGGTGCGTAAGAAATATCCGACTGTATGTTCGAGATTTTGTAAAAAATAGGTGAGCCGCTTAAGCTCATTTTGCTTAAGCGATAGGGTAACCTCTTAAGCGGCACCTGGTAGCTTTAAAAGTCCTTTTCCCCACCCAATTTTCTATCATTTCTTCAAACATTTTTACAATAAGCTAAGAGCACAAAGAGAGAAAACATGGGAAATCATCCATATAAGTTGAGGTAAGTAAATAACACTTCTTTGTCATTTAACATTAATTTTCCCTTCTATTTCAAACGTCATTTTTAGAAATTATGTCTTAAATTCCTAAACATTAAGGATTGATTTTAGACTTGGGTTGTGCTCAATTTTTGCCAAAATTTTAATGACACATACCTTTCCCTTTGAGAGACCTCGGTATTGATTCAAGTTTGGATTTCATTTGTAGGCCTCGGGGGCACTTTCTTGATTTAAATTTTGACCCGACCCATAATTTATTATTATTATTTTGATTTTTCTCCTATAGACATGTAGAATACTATTTTGATAGAGTGACGACATTTCAGGATCGTGGATTCAAGACAAATGATTCATAGATGATCAAGAATTGCAGTTCAATATTGAGGTAGGCTTTTGTCTAATCTTATTATTGAGATGTGTTTTATATATGTTAGATGTTAGATATGGATGTTAGGATGAGATCATGGGTACAAAATAGTGACTTAACCTAAATTATTAATTTGGGGGATAGAAGGGTGAGTAACCCTTAAGGTGAAATACTTATTATTCTTCTATGATCTTATTACCTTTGGTTGCTAGTATGTCAGGCATAGTTGAGACTAATAAGCCATATGTGTAATATTTATTGCGTTACTCAGTGGATTTTGAAGGTTTTCCTAGATTCAGATACTATGGATATATCAGATATGTATTATTGGGCCTAAGGCTGTGAATATGATATAGTTTGGTACATGGGTCAGCAATGGTATTATGAAATTACTTGGAATTTATTCTTGATGTGCATTCCCTATCCCCACTATGCCCTATATCTATAAGTCTTATAGCGGGTTGCATTGGTGTACGTATAAGTACTTCTTGTTGTATATTATGTGGTTCTTGTACCTATCATATACTCTGGCTATAGGTTGGTTAGTATTGATTGAACCTTCTTAGCCTATGTCGGTGGTGGTTTATGAAAGACCCAGTTCGGTATTATTTAGTTGGATTAGTAGATTACTTTATATTGTTATTGTTATTATGGTTAGCTCATGATAGATTGATTATCGAACATATATTGAGATTCGAGTTATGACTCTAGTTCCTTTATCTTAGAGTTATTTTTTTATGCATTATGATTCCTAATAAGGCTTTATGGATTTACACTCCGATGATGATACCACTGGTTTCTCCTACGATTATAATGCCTTGAGATGCTAGTATGAAAACTTAGGTTGTACCTTTAAGTTAGCTTGGTGTAAGTATATCTATATCTATCTTTATCTAGTGACGGTAATACTATATATACCTTCATTACTTTCTTCATGTTTTATATCTATCCCCTATCTTTGCATACTATTTTGTATCCTTCTTCCATCCTTTATTTGTATATTGGCTAGTGATATACTGTATGGAGTTCACATTCGTGAGTATGGCTAGACTAAGATAGTTTATCTTCATTTTCTCGTTAGCTGTATTATATTAGTTTCATGGATATGTATGAGATAGTTCATGCTTATTATTTTAATAGCTATATTGTGTAGTTTTCTGGATATTTTTGAGTAGTTTCCATTACTACTTGCATGCTATTATATTTGCTTTATCTTTGGAGCTCTATTGGTAGTTTCCTACTGAGTACCATCTATTTTGTACTTATACAACACTTCTGCAGTGTGCAGATCATAGTATGGGCTTTCACCATTATTTGTACATCGTGTAGAATAGATATGTTTCGTAGACATAAGGTGATCTCTTGGTATTCAGAGTATTGTTGATCTTCCTCTTATATAAAAGACGGATATCTATGTGGTATTTAGAGATAGGTTGTACCAGTATATTCATTTAGTATTTCATTTTTTGAGTCATATTAAATTAGAAGCTCCTGTACTGAATCCACCCAGATTTTGAAATGCCTCGCGACTACCCCATAGATGTCACACGATCCTTAGAACCACAAGTTATCGTAAACTAACCCATGATACTTGCATAACTAGTGAGTAACTGAATAAAATACATAAAACTTAAAGTAATAAGCGGAAGAGATGTCTTAAGCCGAACATGTTCAACACAAATTTACTTAAATCAATACTCTAGTTATTAAAAACAAAATAGAAATTAAGTACATCAACTCTAACTGACTGTCTATATAGACTCTACTAACAATAACTATACGTAGACGGTACATGACCCCAATTATACCTAGGAAGAATATGACTGAATAAAAAAATTATATTGAAACAATAGTTCACTCGAGTCCTCGAATCAAAAGAACTTATCACCTGCCGGCTAGAAGCTGCAAACATTCTGATTATGCTATGTGGGCTACAACTGGTTTTTTCATTATAAAATAATGTATCCATATAGACGTATATGTGGTTAGTACTTCTGGAATGTACTGAGTATGTGAGGTTTAATACAATAAGTAAAACTGAAGTTGTGTCAAATCATGCATTCTTAGTTTAAAGGACTCACCATGATCTTGATTAAAACTAAAAGCTGAAATATCATAAAACATAAATCGTAAAGCATAATCTAATAAGCTTTATGAGTCCCTACACTTAGTTTTTTTAAATCTTTACATTTAAGGGATATTCTTATAACCAACATAAACCATGGGAGCTATCATAGAGTCCAATGACTTACCCACATTGAGGAAAGTTGTTGTACCCTTTCCATTAGAATATAACCTTAAGTTAGAGTGATCACCAAACTTAGCCTGTATTGGAAAAATGATGGTATAATCTCTAGTGAGCCCTCTGAAACTATGGTGGCACATAGTTTCTGTAGAATAGGATGTACTAAATCCATAATCTATTTTTGGTGTAGAATACTATTCAAAAAACATGTACTTATATGCTCATACTTATGAAATCCACCTTAAGGTAGCATATGGGTTTATAAATAGAAAATAAAATATGCTAGTCTTAAATCATATTCATGAGGAAACTTGTAGATTTCATGTCTAGTCTGAGATCATAAGATCAAAACTGAACTTTAATCATGCTGTAAAACTTGTATCTTGAACTTATAAGCTTGACCTTCTTGTAAACGTAGTAGCTTATTCTTCAAGTTTAAATTATTCATCATCTTATAAAAACTTCATATCAAAATATCAACTCAAGACTTAAGATCACTTTCAGCGATAAAAACATAAGTAAATATGAAATCATACATAAAAGAATGTTCAATTAATGAGGAAGTATCAAAATCTCAATGCATACAGAAAGTGGGTATAAACCCTAGTAATTCAATTTTTTCAAAATCAATTAAAAGTCAAACTTTTGGACACAAGGACAGAAGAATATTCTTTTTTAAGCTGTGCATACTTGAAGTTCTTGATTTATTGAAGGAAAACTTGAATTTGGAGCCTTAGAAGTTAAACTTTGGGAAAAAACCCTAATTCCTTTTTTCTTAAGAGTGGTAAGGAGAAAAATCATTGAAAACTAACTAAGAATGGGAAAATAATTATTATTGGATAATTTAAGTCATGGAAGAAGAGTTTGATGGTAGTAAAAGACCAAATTACCACTAAAGAAACTTAAAATAAAATTCAGGATTTGTTTGTTGCGAACTAATTTGACAACTCGTCAGTTTGGTGACAAATCATCAACCTTGTTGTCACTATCAATCAAAATTTTAACATTTTATTGGTAAGGTTGATGACTGTAGTTGATGGCTCATTACCTTGTTGATAGCTCATCAATGTAGTCGTCCCTTAGTTGATAGCTCATCAACTTAGTAGTCACCTTCGGACTGACAGATACTCCCAAGTAAAATGAGCATAACTTACTATTTCAATATTGGATTTTGGTGAAATAAGATGAATTGGAAATAAGACTCAAAGATATTTCAATTGATATATAGTAGGCAGTTTTAATATTTCTATTATAAGAGTTACACTCATTTAAATATGACCTTTGTAGAATGCAATATTAAAACCCAATCGACACAAATGCGTTCAACTCAACTTTGCTCTAAGTGTATCCTATGACCATAATCACATCGAATACACTTTACCCACAAGGTGAATGATCATGATACTTATCTGTGGTTTGAAATAATCATTTTAGATCTGTTAAGCATATGATGAACAGTTGGAAACTTATCTAGGAGCTTATGGGGTGTTAAAATATCTTCGTCTCCGGATCATGCCTCCTCGAATAAAGAATGATATTCACAGTAAAAGAATTTAGTAACTATATTGAAACTGAATATCTAACAGTTACCATTTCTCTTAACTGAAATAATCTCTTGATAGGGTATTAACTCAGCTGATATAAATGAAACATGAACACATATCACATACCTAGGAATTATATGGAATAATATGGCATGACATCTCTACTAATGAATGATATAGTTGAGCTAAAACATACAACTTCAATCATGAAACTGATTTCTAAGTTTACTTGATTGACTATGATTACGTTTGTGAGTTTAGAAATCAATTTAAACCTTTATGACTCAATAATCATACAGAACTACAAAGTGATAACTGATGAGATAAAATCTGCAAGAGTAACTAAGAACGAATATGATTTTCCTCAAAATCTCATTATCATAATTTCTAATAATAATAGAGGGAAACAATTATGTTCATGATCTAGGTATGGAATTTGAGAAAGGAATCACAACATGGATATAAATCTATATCATGGGAAGCCAATACTCTCTCAACTATACTTACCCTATTAAATACAATGGGTTATTTTATGCACTTATAATTCTCATGTGGGTATATATTGCTAATTCATCAAAAGTCTGAGTTGAATTACATACTCTCACCATGTTGAAGCCTAACTTAAAATCATAAGGTACTACATATAAAACCAAAATACTAGTCTACACCATGGGTTTCAATAGCCTATCTTTTCTGAGCTTTTATCTCAAGAATAATACTCCTTACCACTTCAACAACTATGTTTAACCTCTGACACAAAATTCACTAAAAAAAATGCATTCATTCACTTATAGACCATCATGACATTCAAGTCAAATTTTGTAACAACATATGAACTTCTATGCAACCAACCCACCTATGATTTTTCCCATTTTCTCTAATAGCTCTATTAATAATAACTTTCAAGTAATATTCCTAAGAAGACACAAAAAAAATTCTTAACTAGCTATAGTATACCAAAGATATGCATCACTCTTCTTTCACACTAATAGAATTAGATAAAAAAAATGCTTTTAACAAATTTTCCCTAATAAGGAACACCTAGTCTTTCCCATCTAAACCATTGTTCATCAAGTTTCACCACCACTATCTTAACATAGGAAGAGCATACAAATGGGATAGAACATGAGGACCTGAAGCATGAAACAATACTATACATAACTTTGATACTTTGAGGACATACATAACATAATATGAATTTCACTGGTCATTAAAGGAGTTCCATTTGTTTTGCAAACTTAAGAACTAATTGTTCTACAAATTTAAGAACTAAGTCTACTCTAAAACATAGTTTCATACTTATTATAGGCTACTAAATATAAGGATGGAGTTCATAGATTTATGAGAGGTGACTCGAATCATAGAGTGAAGTGGTTTCTTCTTTACCAGGAGCTGAGAATGATCTTGAATATGTACGAAGTGTATAAGCATTGGTCACAGGAGTGGATGTATCACTCAAGACATATTGAAGGTTCCATAATGATTAAAATTAAAGGAAAAGAATACAATAGAGAAAAAAGTGAACCACTATCTCTTCAAAACTCTTATTGACATACATGAAAATCAAATTCTAAAACTTGATTTGGTTCTTCACCCTATCATATCCCCTGTAGATTGAATCCAACCATAATTTTTTCACTCTAATACCCTACACATAAATGCTCAAACACATATGAATAAACTATATCTAGGCAATACGAACTTTATTCTTGGACACTCTCTTAATTTACACCACACTTAACTTTCTCTAGCTTTAATAATCAACATTATACTACTCAAGCGATCTATAATCATCCAAGAGATCCAGTCCCTGATATTCTAGAGCTCTACTAGTAGCCACTAGTCCTTTTCAGGGTAAGGTGATGAATGTAGCCTTTTATCAATCTATTTATACCATTGCTCAGTTGGTTAAGCTCAGGCTAAGCGAGCTATATATGGAGTTTCATCTGCTAGGGCTATAAGGGTTGGCTAGTTTACAAATATGAATCCTTTAAATTTTACTGATGTGAAGGTGTAAGAGGATCCACAAGGTTTCTTAGATTAAATGGAGAAGATATTTAGGGTGATACAGGACATAAATATAGAAGGGGTGAATTTTACAGCTTACTAGCTCAAAGATATTACATACTAGAGGTACAAGGAGTGGTATAGTTATAGATGTAATGTTTAGGAGTTGTCCTTATGGGATACTTTTTCAAATACATTTTTTGGATCGCTTCTTTCCTCATGAGCTAAGAAAAGAAAAGATAGAGGAATTTGTCAGTCTGAGAAAATGGAAATATCAGTCAAGAAATATGCCTTAAAATTTTAATAGATGTTAATTTAAAATTTGTAATTGGTGTTTGATATTAGGGATGGGACGATGAAGTTTGCTTCTGTACTATCTAAGTAATTGATCCTTGAATGTAAGAATTTGATAATCAAGGATATTGATATGTCTAGGTTGGTGGTTCATATGGAATAGGTGGATAAAGAAAAGAGAAAACAGGTTTAATTTATAAAAAGGTAGAGAAAGAAGTTTAGGTCTTTTTAATAAGGTTGTGGAGAGAAAAAAGGTAGTCGGGATGACGATAAGTGTCCAAAGAAGAAGTGTGGGAGTTCTGGTTCCTTTTTTTGTAGTATCTCTTACCCGAAGCCTTCGAAGGATAGGCGTCAGTAGGGTAATAATAATGTTTGAACATCGGGTGCCCAATCTCAGGAGAGTGGGGCACTATCGATTTTTTAATGCCCTCTTTGTCAGTTCTGTGGTCTTATTCATAGAGGATTTTTTATTGAACGGTGGAACAAATATTTTAAATATTTTTAGTCAGCCATATGCTCAAAAACTAATTGGCAGGTAAGAGTGTTTTAGAGCGGTGAAAGATCTGATTGCTTCATCATCTGCCCCTGCGACTAGCAGTGTTTTGTTGGAGTATGCTCCTGCTTCTTGTGTCGATTTTGGATGGAATAGGTTGTATACTCTTGTTCTTCTGTGAAAATCTGTGACATTTCCTAATGTCATGACTGGTATGTTATAACTCTTTTATAGTGACATGTGTTGTTTGCTTGATCCTAGGTCCACTCTATCTTGTGTGATGCCATATGTGGTTGTATGATTCGGTTTTGATATTGAGGTTATCTCAGATTCTTTTTCAGTTTCTACCCAGGTAGGTGAGTCTATTGTTGCTAAAGACGTCTATAGGGGTAGTGTGATATCTATTTCTAGTAGGCATATTTTTATGGATTTGTTTGAACTGGATATGGTAGATTTTGATTTTATTCTGAGGATGTATTAGTTACACTCGTGTTACATATTATTTTATTATTCGACCCATAATGTTGTATTTAGGTTGCCTGATGAATTTGTTATTGAGTAGGAGGGTGGTTCCCTAGCTCCTAGGGGAAGGTTTAGTTCTTATATTAGTGCTTGAATATAAATCTTCAAAGGGTGTGTCTATCATTTAGTATGGGTTAAAGGTTCTAAAAAGGTAGTTCTGTATTTTCATTAGGTTCCATAGGAAAATAAGTTTCATGAGGTCTTCCAGATGATCTTCCTAGTGTTCCTCTATATAGGGAAATTGAGTTTGGTATTGCGTTGGTTTCAGACGCTCATCATATATCTATTCCTCCTTATAGAATAGTTTTGGCTGAGTTGAGGAAACTTAAGGAGCAACTTAAGAATCTTATATTTTAAAGGGTTTATTCATCCTAGTGTATCCCCATAGGGTGCACTAGTATTATTTCTGCTCCTGAAGGATTGTTACTTTCGGATGTGCATCGACTATAATAGTTGAATAAGGTAACAGTTAAGAACAAGTATCCTCTTCTATGGATAGATGATTTGTTTGATCAGTTGTAAGGTGCAAAGTTCTTTTCTAAGATAGATTTTTGGTCTGGATATTATCAACCTAAGATTACGGAGGAGGATATACCTAAGATGGCTCTTCGTACTCGTTTTGGGAACTATTAATACTTGGTAATGTCATTTAGCTTGACTAATGCTATGAAGGCGGTAATGGATTTGATGAATATGGTTTTCATTCTGTTTCTAGTTCATTTTATCATTTTATTCATTGATGACATTCTATTTTATTCTAAGAGTGAGATGGATAATACTAATAACATTCGTGTGGTGTTGCAGACCTTGTAGGAATAACAGTTGTATGCCATGTTCTCCAAGTGTGAGTTTTGGTCTAACACTATGACTTTTATTGGTCATATTATTTCAAATTAGGGGATCAGAGTGGATCCAAAAAAATTGGTTGTGGTAAAAAAATATCTTAGACCCATGACATCAATTGTTATTTGAAGCTTTTTGGGTTTGGATGGGTATTATAGGAAGTTTATGGAGGGGTTTTCTTCTATAGTTGTCCTATTGACTAAGTATAGCACATAAGCCCTGGTGGGTCGTATCAAGAAATTGAGTTACCCAAATGAAAATAAGAGGTAATCAATATGAATTTCATTACTGGTCTTCCTCATTCTTGGAATTAATTATATTCGATTTGGATCATCATGGATAGGATGACAAAATCTGCTCACTTCTTACCAGCGAGGACCAATTTGTTGACGAAGGAACATAGGAGGTTGTATCTTCATAAGATAGTAAAGCTGCATAGAGTACATATTTTGATTATCTATGATCGTGGTACACAGTTTTCATCTAGCTTCTAGCTGTCTTTTAGAAGGGATTGGGCACTTAGGTGAGTTTGAGTACTGCTTTTTACCCACAAATGGATGGGCAGGATGAGAGGACAATTCAGACATTGGAGGATATGTTCAAGCATGTTTAATAAAATATTGTGGTAGTTAGGTTAATCATCTTTATTTGTTAGAGTTTACTTACAATTAGTTCTTATTCTTGTATTGGTATGGCCACTTTTGAGGCATTGTATGGTAGGAGGCATAGATCTCTTACTGGGTGGTTTGAGCTTGGTGAGATGAATATGTTTGGTTTTGATTTAGTTTATCAAGCTATGAAAAAGGTGAAGGTGATTTGGGATAGGCTTAAGGCTACCCAAAGTCACCTAAAGTCCTATGCGGATGTAAGGCATAGAGACTTGGAGTTTGAGATTAGGGATAAGGTATTCCTAATGGTATCTCCCACGATGGGAGTAATGCAGATCGGTAAGAAGCAAAAGCTCAATCCCTAGTTTATTGGTCCTTATGCAATTTTACGGAAGGTTGGTAATGTGGGTTATGAATTAAAGTTGCCTTCTTGTTTGAGCTCGATTCATCCGGTATTTCATGTATCTATGTTGAGGAAGTGTCTTGGTAATCCTACTTCAGTGGTTCCTATGGAGGTCTTGGGTATCTCGTATTCTCTATCTTATGAAGAGGTTCTAGTTTAAATATTTCATTGGAAGGTTCTATTGCTAAACCACAAGGTGGAAGAGACTACATGGGAAGCGGAGGAGGACATGAAGTCCAAATATCTGCATCTGTTTCCTTCTCTTGGGATTTGCGCAAAAATTATATTTTCTTCAGCATACCTTTTTTTTCAAACTTTGGTCAATGAAAGATTAATATACTTGCATTATTATTTTATAACTTGGTTAAAGGTTTGATTGATATTTGATAATGGAAATTACTCTACTATATTTCTTTGGATTTTTGTTCACGATAAGAGTAGAGATACCTAAAGGGTGTGAATCATGCTTGTACGTACCTTGTCCATCATTCGATGATGAATGTTCTAACTAGGGGAGATTGAAACATCCTGGGTTTAGGACCCTTAGAAAATTTTTCAGATTTTTGGATTTTGGACAACTTACAACAGATGGATACCAGTCGTATACTAAGGTACGAGTGTTATGCATTGGTCATTGTTGGCGGGTTGGATTAGGTTATGGAATGTGTATGATTTAGGCCTGTATGAGTTCTATAGATGGATACAGGCCATTGGTTTAAATCTTTCCTTTAATTAATCTTAGACTTGGTAGACTATCTTGGATTCGAGTACGAGTGGTTCCTCATGAGCCATAAGCTAGGGTACGATTCATACCATGGACTCGTATAGTGGATAGTGTTCAAAGATCTTATGGTTCTATTTTGTTAGGGGTATGGGTAAAGGGTACAGATCATATGCTTTGTGTATGACTTGGTTTGGGTAATTTATACCTTGGATAGTTTTGGGTCAAACAGAGAGGCCTAGGGTACGAGTAGTGGGTACCACTCACATTGAATGGTACAACAGGTATTATTAGTCATACCCCCCTGACAGGTATTTTATGTATATTAAGTAAGGGCAATCTCGACATTTCCCTAATTAACTAAACAAGGCCCCATGACTTTTAACACACTTGGGATGTTATTTGATCTATTATTCTATTCATTAACACTTAGAAAACACTCTATAATCCTCTCTAAAGTTCTTGGGCATAGGAAGCAAGGGTTTCATCTTAAAGATTAATTTGGGGCTTATGTTGGTGATCTCTCTACATTTTCTTCTCAATTAAGGAATGTACTCCTCCACTCATTGTTAGTTCTAACTAAAGCCATCTTTTGTAAATTGTTTTCATGGCATAATTGTTATATGGTTTTGGATTTTCAAATATATGTTATGGGTTTAGGTTATAATGGTTTGAATATGATTTTCCTATGTTTTAATTATGTATTTACATGTTTAAATGGTGGTTTGGATATTTCGTAGTCATGGGAATGGTGAATTGGTGTTTTATTTTGGTTTTGGAAACACTATGCCCATAATATGTTTGATTAAATGCCTATAAGAATGCTTTTACTATGTAGTTGGAGTTTTTAATAGAACTATTGCATGGTATGGTTTGGTAATGGAACCCGAAATGGTATAAATAGTTTAAATAGTTTGGAACGATTAAATTGAATGGTTTGGTAGTCATGGTTATGGTTAATGAACTCCTTATAGGGTACAATGGAATCCCCCAAGAAAACATAATAATGGAACAATTGTGGGGTACATGGGATTACCCCAAGTGAACTTGGTAAATGTGTACATAGGAATCCCTTAACCTCTTAAGGTTTGGCTAAGGACAATACTTGCAAGTTATAGTCGGTATAACGATACCACTACTAATAGACTTGGTTGATAATAAATGGAATAATAAATTTCTTGGTTGGAAATGGTTTTAATTGGGAAATAATAGCAGGGTGTGATGCCTAACTTTTAAGGTGGGAGTTCAATAAATGAACACTAGAAACTCAGGTTTTTTGACTTGAAGGGTTGATCAAGGCGACTATATATGATACTATCATGCCTCAAATCCTATTGGGGTGAATAGGCACCCTTAGCTATGAAGGCTCGAGAGAACCGATCCATAACCTAGTAGTTGTCATGTATGTAACTATAATAACGAAAGGTTTTGTCATACCTTGATTTAATTCATTGATAGGAAATAAATGACAAGCCCAGAACTATATATACCATACTTGGCTGTTGGGGCCATAACATCTTAGTAGATAAGGCTCTATCCTGCTTAACTTTATATTGATCTACAAAGCCTCTGAAAGATACATAGTCACTTAGTTTAGGTTGGGACAAACCCATGCCTTACTCTTAACTACTGTATAGTTCGAAAAATATATGAAACAAACTCGGAAAGCCCCAAATCAAATTGGAGCTCACCAATAGTCACTGGACATCCCTGCTCCCTCTGGGGAGATGTATGAGTTGAAGTAGCTATGCCTGCAGCATGAAATATAGGTCACCCATAAAGGGACGTCAGTATGAAAATATGTACTAAATATGTAGGGCTGAAGGTAGTACACATGATACGGAAGCTCTATAGAAATCAGGTACAAGTGAATAAATAGTGCTAGCACACCACCTTCATATATTTGTAGGATCAGGTACATTACATTCTTTTCTTAATTTTAAATTTTTTGCTTCATAATCTTTGTAAGTCATATAATACAAATGACCAACTGATCAGTGGTAAATAAAAAAATAAGGATTGGCCCATGCTAGGCTTACGCCCCTTAGTTGCCACCCATAAATAAATATTGGCCTCTGCCCATGCTAGGATTGTGCCCCTAAGTTACCACCCACATATAAAGGTATCGAGATAGGCCAATGCTAGGCTTATTCCCCTGAGCTGCCTCTCATTTTACAGATTTGCATTACTTAGTGTATTTAACCTTTGAGATTATTACTTTGGTGGTCATAACATTATGGTACCTTAAAACAATAATCTACTAATAAGACACATGTAAATGGGCACTTAATGCAACAACAATGAGGTCAGGATCTGTTTTCAGACCAATGAAGTATTTAGGAGCTGAAAATACAGATGGGTCTTATTTGAGTAAATGTAGAACTTATAAAATATACTAGAGAAAATAAACATGCAGGTCTAATAATAAGAATGTTTTGAGCTATTTTAACCATTAGAGAGTGGGAACAAGGTCATTGGCTACATGGAATGTAGTACGCTGCTATTATGTATAACTTGTATTAGGATAACCTTGGAATCTTACTTAATGGAACAAATGTCCGATTTCATACCAAAGAGTGCAACATAGAGTATGCCTAACATACTTGGTTATATAACTCCAAAATTAACCCAACTTGACTTCCCTCCTTTTAGATTTCTTATCTAAAATATATATATGGTAAAACAATATTAGTAACCAACCAACATATTTTGAGATACTTAACTTTACCAAAACAGTAACCGGGCAGTAAGACCTTAACCTATCAATCGATTGTATTATATTAACCCTTTTCCCCTCCAACTACACCTGCATACCATACAATTTCTTCTAAGATTCACCAAAACCATCTTGGCTTCATTGTGCCCTCCAAATATTATGAAAAATGGATTGGGCAGTAAACATTCAAAATAATTAGTTCGGTGGTTTACCGCCATACCTTTCTTCTATATTTCAATTAAAAATGGTCACACCTTTCTCCAATATCAACTTAGCAGCCCATAACATATACATATAAATAGTCCACAAAACAACCCCGAATCTCTTTTATTGTAGCAATCAATTATTGAACTCATCATCTCTTGAGTTCTCAATAACAACACACCCACAATTCTCTCTCAAATTCGTATATAAGGAGAACAAAATGGAGCAGTCACCTTACCTTAATTCTTCAACTTATTCTTTTAATTTGAACACCTTATGAACTTCAACTTTCACTTTTTTCATACTTTAAACCAAAGAAGAAAAGAGATCTCTTATTAATAAGAAAAAGTGAGCAAGTAGCTTTTTCTATATTCTGCCATGAATTAATAATTAAGCACTTATAGCATGATTCCCTAATCTTCCATTAGATAATTAAGCTAAACGATAAGTGTTTTCACTTACCTTGGGCTGCAAAAGTTAGGGTTTCTCCAAGAACCCTAAAAGGAAATATAGGGCTGCTCCTATTTTCCTTAAAGAAAGTAGAGAGAATTTGTAAAGTGTAACCTTTTTTGTGACTTAAGAATGAGGGAAATGACCAACAACTTGGTATTATATATGCCTATTTTTTGCCAGTCACTAAGCTACATTTTAGACCTTAAATTTGGTCAAATTGGTCCCAGTATGTGATGCACCCACTTAAAGTGATTAAGTTGCTCAAAGGGTCAAAGTAGGTTGCACACCTACTTGATTAATTTCTTAATTGGGATCAATTATACTTGGGCATTAGCAGATTTATATGTTGGAACATTTCTCTTTTTTTTTTTCTTCTTTTATTTAATTTAGGCCCAATGAGTACATTTATATAGTCCCAAATCTGATCCATAGACATGGATCCATTAATTTGGTCAGAAAAGATTAAGTAGGTGACTCACCTACTTGCTTAATTAAGTCACGCAAGCACCTCAATATTTCATTCTATTTCCATCTCATAATCACCTTAATATAACATAGAACTTGTACACACCTGGTCACTCTAAACTGTAGATTCACATACCGACTTACGATACCAATTTAAATAATTGTATCAAAGTTAACTTAATCATGTCCCATAAAAAGGAATGGGAAGCATCTAGAATTCCATATACACCATTAATATTCATATAACAAGTCTCATCCATTACCTACCACAAGGCTATACCAAGTTACATTTTTATAGAACAAGTACATACAACGTACGGGGTATCACATATACTATGAGGTACATGGGAATCCTCTATGTACACAGTATATATATATCATGGAGGGTAAGGTACTTAGGAATCCCTTACTCTTTTGGTATCTCTTGTTCGTGCGACTACACGTATTGGGGCCCGTTCATGGGATTACACTGGATCCATATAGCCCGTGGGTGGGTATTGACAATTAAGCTACACATACCTAGATTAATGATTTTAAATACATGCTACACCTGGTTTCCTTTCCCAGCACGGTCATATATATGTATGTTTTGTATACATATAGTTATTTTACTTTGTTTAACTGGTTGGGATTATTTTACCCCTATCCTGAGTTCATACTAGCGTTCACCCACTAATCTATTTTCATTCGCCTATGTCCCAACACAATGCAAGAATTGATTGTTCTACTCTCCTTGCATAGTGATCGAATTTTGGGATAAGCTCTTGTGATTTAAGCGGTGAGTTCTATCTTTTTGGAAGGCTCTATTTTATTTTCATGGATATTTTTACGTAGTCTTGTTTATTTATGGATATTGGTTTTTTCTATGGTTGGTGGTATGTCCCAACCAGATATTGGTTTTCTTTTGGTTAGAGGCTTTTGTGGAACTACAATGGGTTGTCATAGGCAGGATCAGTATTGGTGTCATCCTTTGTATTGGCATTGGTATTGGGGCTGATATTGTAGGACCAAATTTCTCACTGTTCCATCTTTTTATGTTATGTTAAGGAACTTGGTTTTGTAAATGTTTTTGTTTTTATTTTTGGTTTTGTTATGGCTATCCGTTAGTTTGGGAACGATTGAACTTGTTTGGGTCGGTCTCGGTTATAAACCTATCCTAAAGTCTGGATTTGGATAGTTATACACTATCTTGTTATATTTCCAGAATTCATCTGATAGTGTATGGGTTTGATGGTTGGGTTGAGTATTAGGGGTGGTCCCCAGTCCTAGTTGGACTTGGGATACCCATTACAACAAGGCCCATGGTCAGGTTATGTCAAAACTGCTAGGCAAGAGTTTGAAGCACAAACTCTCAAAACCAAATGATCCCCTCTAGAATGTCCCATGAAATGATGATGAAACAATGTTAAGTCAAACATAAGCAAACTATTTATGTTGAGCAGACAATACAAATTTTTTTCAAAAACATATATGATGGAGAAACCTTCATCAAGTGTCAATTGGCGATCATGCAAACATCAATCATCTATAACCCATCTGATATAAAAAAGTCTAAATAAGTAGACAAATGGTAGGCCTAGCCAACATACAGGTAAATCCCCAACTGAGAAAAATCTGAAATCGAAGGTTGCGCTCAAGCTCTAAAACTCCTAGAGGAAACCTCAACACTTAGGTCTAAACACTTGATCTCAACTATCCAAACCCTATCCTATGCATGGTTAATCATCTATACTCTAGATCTATCATAACCTATAAACTGCCATTCAAAGGCATCAAAATTAAAAATTGAAGCGGACAAGTCTAAACTAAAGCCATACACCCCAATTTACATTACTGTAAAAAATCCAACATTTCTATTGGTTCTTGCTAGAGTCAAAATAAAAATATAGTGACGTTACGACTCAATTTATTAGTAATAATGCAACCGACTTTATCCCATCATTTTGTAAGCCAAACCTTTTCCCGAAGCTATAAGTAATGGGCTACTTTTATGAAAAAAGGGATAAAAGCTGAAAGATTACAAGTAAAGACTTACATTAAAAATAAGGAAATAATAATAGTCATAAATATTGATAAAATAGAAATAACCATCCCATGAACTAGTAGTGCTGGTACAAGAGCTACTAACAAAAGGAACAAAAATTGAAGTAGTCAAATACAATTTTTTATGGAATACTGAAACACTACACATAAATAATAGAAGGAAAAAGGGCAACTCCGACTCTAAAAGATCACCCTATCACTGAAATCAATACAATATGATCTCGGTGCCTATGACAACAACTAGTACTCGAATCTACACCACAAAGGTATAGAGGTGTAGTATGAGTACAAATGTCACGGGTATGTAGTAGGCATTATCGCCAGACTAAGCTAAATCCTAATATAAGTATGATAATATGCTGATAAATAAGCTAAGTCAGAGTAAAAGGTCAAACATAGAATAGCGATCTAATATTATAAATGAATAACCTAACATATATAAAATGGAAGAAAGCATAAATAATACTAAAAAACTCTCCCCCACAATATACTAAGTGTGAAAAAGTAATAACCCAACATGGTCCCCCGTAACCCTTGAGGGTGCACTAAAAAGAAAGTAGATAACCGAACCTCCATTAATTTATCGAATATCAAGATATAACCATGAAATCATCCATTTCCCACCATTTCATAAATAACCTTAATGCTAAAATCAAATTATAAATCATTATCATTTATCATAATTTTTTTGTCATGAACCAGAACTTATGTCATCAATATCATCATTAATTGCATACTTGAATAGGAACTTAATATCAAAAAATCACTGGATTTCGCGCTTGTCATACCCCGTACTTCTACCTAGCTTAAAATCATCCTAAGAATATTAGAAACTTTCTTTGAAAGATGAATCCAGTTTTATAAGTGTAGAATTTTTAAGATTTTCACTTTTTGTTGAGTGGAAAATTTAATAAGATTTCCATTGATACCTATTTTATCAAAATCCAGTACTGGGGTAGAAAGTAATGGGCGAAATACAGAGAGTACTCAAAACTACCCAGGTGCAACGGTGAAGGCCAATGGACCATCGCCCAAACCATTACAACGGTGGTAGTAAGACAATATTCTATCTAAGAACGATGTCTCTGGAAGAAAAACCATCGAGCTACCAATGGACCATCACCCAAGCCGTCGAAGAAGATACAGTGAACCCCAATTCTGCCCAGGTGTAATGGTCAGGGCCTACGGACCGTCGATCCAGCGATGGACCATCGCACCCAACATCACATATTTTATTTAGCTATTTTAAGTCATTCTCAAAAGAGTCTTTTTGGTATTTTACCACCCTTTCTAATACCTAATAATATCAGCTTAAGGCTCATAAGTTCATTATCCTTCTACCACATCAAATTAGGGTTTTCTCTCAAAGATAATCCCCAAGAACAAGATCCAAATCATTCTCCAAGAAACTAAGAGGTTCAAGTTCTTCAATTCTAAGGACTTCACAAAATTCTCAATCAAGGTATGTCATGTGTTGATTCATGGGTCTCTTTCAACCATAAAGCTCAAGAATCTATTTTCAAAATCAAAGATTTGTATATTTGTGAATGTTCATGATTTGATTGAATTGGAAATTTGATGTTCGTGTTGTTTGTTGGTTTTGTTACATGTTATAAACTATTAATTATAATAACTGATTCTAATATATGATGAATTTCAAGATATTCATGATAAACCCTTCAATTTACAAGTTTATTTATCTATCCATGATTATTAGTGGTGTTGATAATGGTATAACCAAAGTATGCTCGCCATGTGTTTAATTAAATGCCTATGTAAAGGAAAAGTGTCATACTAGTGTGATAATATGAAATCCCCATTCATGTACAAGTTATGTATGTCAAGTGTTTGATTAAATGTCTTAGCCAATGGATTATGTATTGTTGATGTTGGTAATGTATTCGAGAAAGTCATATCTTGTCAGTTTCCCTCTATCGAGTTGTTGGGGTACTTGTACCCAAATAATATAGTTGTGTGACTTGAGCCAGTGTCATGATTTCACGATATCCTCAGTCCATCTATGATCCATAGAACTAAGTTAGTCATGTGACCTAGCATCAAGCGAACCCAAGGATGGGAACCCAACTATTATATGAGGGTGTGATTTTTAGAAGCAATCCTTATGTTTCAGAACTATGTAGCCAGCGTAGGTCAAGATATCATAGCCTGTAATATGAGGGTAGATAAGGTGACATAAGGTATTATATGGGGGTTCTTACTATTCTCACTAGAGTTACAGGTTATATGAGGGTTACTCACATATTATCCTTACCAGTGGTGTGGTATTGACACCCTTCAAATTGGGGTTACAGATTAGACCCCAACTTAGCTATATTGCATTATTAGGGGCATGTCAGTTAGATGAATACTTCCTATAGTTTCAATTACAAAATTAGGACTATCAGATACAGTTATTCAGTCTCAGTAATAGAACTCAAATAGTTCAATAGAATTTAGGACTGCTAGATGCCATCAACTCAGAACAACATGGAACTCAGCTAGTTCCATTAAAACCTAGACTGTCAGATACATTTACTCTATATTAGTTATTTTAGTTATACATTTATCAATATCTCATGTTATCAGTACTCAGGCTCACTAATCATGTTATCACGAACTAAGTTATAGTTAAAATATATTTATGCATACATTCTCACGTTCATGTTATCCAGTCAGTTAGTATAGTTCATGCATATGAACCCTTTGCATTCACATACCTCAGATGCATACATGTACATTCAATCGTACTGATACATTTGCGCTATGGTTTTTTATACCATAGGTTCAGAAGCACGAGCTCCAAAGCATTAGTAACTTTCCAGACTCGACAGCCAGAGTTAGCAATGAGTCCTAATTCTTCGAGGAAATGACCATTACTTTATTATGTCATTAATTAATTTATTTTAGTAGTTGGAGTTAGTTGTGAACATGTCCTATCAACTCCTTATTCAGAAAGTTTAGAGGCTTTCAGCCTAGCATGTTCAAGCATTTTTTTTTGTTGTTTTGGATATTTAATACCCCATCCAGATGTTATGCTTTAGTATTTATTTTATAGTTTTGAACCTTATGTCCTTTTAGCCTTTATGTCCACATTTATATAGTATATTATACAGTGTTCAGGTACATATATCAAACATTATTAGCTTGTTGTCCTTCGGGGTCATGACCAATATGTAGAATGTGGGTACCAGACTCGAGGCATTACAAACTTGGTATCAAAAACTAAGGTTCAATAGTGTCCTAGGAATTCTAAAAGTTGCATCTAGTAGAGTCTTACACATGGATGTATTTTGCACCACATTTATGTATAAGAGGCTATAAGATATTTTAGGAATAGTTTCCTTTCTTTCAGTATTCATGTCGTGCTAGTGAGCATAATCTAGTGGTAATCTCTCAGTGTAATCCATTTCTCCCTTTCTTATACAAACCATGCCTCCCAAAACAAGGAACAAGAATCTGTTATCCCCCCAGCCTGTCCAAGAAGATCCCTTGGATAAATATGTCTCTCATCTAGATTTTAGAGTTTCATTCACTATTGTTGCTCAGTCAGTTGCTGCTCAGAATAAATGACCAGCTGTCGTTCCTACTAACCTAGTGGCCAATTTAGTTGTAGCCAGGATTCGGAAGTTCACCCAAATGAATTCTCCATCCTTTCTTGGGTCTAAGTTAGATAAGGACCCTCAGGAATTCATCGATCAGGTATAGTAGGTTACAGATATCATGGGTGTTACTTTTAGTGAGAGCACTGAGCTAGCTACATATCAGTTCCTACACGTTGTCATACTTGGTTTAAATAGTGGAAGTCAGAAAGGCCAGATGATGCAGCGCCTATAGAGTGGGAAGATTATCTCACCACATTCTTAGGTAGATTTTTTCCCCAAGAGTTGATAGAGTTTTAGGTGTTAGAATTTATCAATCTCATGAAGGGAAAAATTATGGTGAAAGAGTATTCTCTTGGGTTTACTAAATTAGCCAGATATGCTCCTCATATGGTTGTGGACAACAAGGCCAAGATGAGTAAGTTTGTTTTTTGGGTGAATGATAGTATGGTCAATGAGTGTAGGTCTACGATGTTGAATAGTGACTTGAATTTAGCCAGGCTTATGACTCATGCTCAATAGATAAAGGAGAAAAATTTTAAAATGGGAGAGAAGCAGAATAAGAGAGCAAGGGCAGGTAGTTTCAACTTTGCTTAGCACAAATCAGAATGAGGAAACCATTCTTAGTTTCTTTCTAAGTCATCAGTTCCAGCTCCTTCTTAAGCTAGTGCTCAATCTCTTAAATTCTGAGACGGCAATAGAGATAGAGCGCTATGATCTAAGTCTCAGGGCAGTGGTAGTAGTGCCCACACCTTTCCTCTTTGTTAGAATTATGGCAAGCACCATCAAGGTGTTTGTAGAGCTGGCAGTGGTATTTATTTTGGATGTGGCAAGCCAGGCCATAGATTAAGAGACTATCGTCAGCCAGGTCCTAAGGGTTAAAATAACCTCTCCTCAGCTAAGTTTAGTTACCCAAACTAGAATGGTGCCACCTCCAACGCTACTAGTGGGAAACGTCCAAATCGACTTTATGTTCTCCAGTCTTGGCAAGATCAGGAAAATTCTCCTAATTTAGTTATTGGTATGTACCAGATCTTTTATGTCCATGTTTATGATTTGCTAGATCTAGGTGCTTCTCTATCTTTTGTTACCCCCTATATAGCAGTTGATTTCAGAGTCAGTACCAAAATTCTAGCAAAGCCCTTCTCAGTATCTACCCTAGTAGGTAAAACCATCATATCCCGATGGGTATACAGGAACTGCCCAGTTATGATATTTTAGAAAGTCACTTCAGGAGACTTAGTCAAATTAAAGATGACTGATTTTGATGTCTTTCTCAGCATGGATTGGCTTTATTCCTGCTATGCCATAGTTGACTGTAGAAATAGAATTGTCCAATTTTAGTTCCCGAATGAACTCATTCTAGAGTGGAAGGGTAGTACTTCAGTTTTCAGAGGTCATCTTATTTCCTACCTTCGGGTAGGAAAAATAATATCTAAGGGATATGCCTGTCATCTAGTTCAAGTTAAGGACACTAGTTCCAAAACTACCAGTGATGAATCAGTCCCAGTAGTGAATGAATATTCAAATGTCTTTCTCGAAGATCTTCAAAGAATTTCTACCAAAAGGGAAATAGACTTCAGAATTGATCTTTTTCCAGATACTCAGTCTATCTCTATTTCGCCATACATAATGGCACCAGCAGAACTCAGAGAATTGAAAGAGCAGTTGAAGGATCTCTTAGATAAGGTATTCATCAAACCCAGCGTATCCCCATGGGTGCACCAGTCTTATTCCTGCACAAGAAATATGGTTCTCTCCGAATGTACATTGATAACCGTCAAATCAATAAAGTCATGGTCAAGAAAAAGTAACGTCTTCTCAGAATCAATGACTTGTTCGACAAGCTATAGGGTGCCAGCTATTTTTCTAAGACAAACCTCAGATCAGGCTATCATCTGCTCAGTGTCAGAGAATGTGACATTCTGAAAATAACTTTTCGTACTCGGTATGGTCACTTTGAATTCATAGTCATGTCTTTCTGTCTTCCTAATTCCCCAACAACTTTCATGGACATGATGAACTGGGTGTTCAAGCAGTACTTTGATATATTTGTCATAGTCTTCATACATGATATTCTGGTCTATTCCCACAGTGAGCATGATCATACAAACCATCTCAGAATTGTACTTCAGACTCTTAGAGATCATCAGCTTTTCACCAAATTTAGTAAGTGAGTGTTTTGGATAATGTTAATAGCATTCCTTGGTCATATACTTTCTGGTGATGGCATTAGAGTAGATCCTCAAAAGATCAAAGCATTAAGGAACTAGCCCAGACCTGTCTCTCTATCAGATAAGCAGGAGTTTCTTGAGTTAGTCTGGCTATTATAGACAATTTGTTGAGGGATTTTCGTCTATTCCATCCCCTATATCCCGATTGACTCAAAAGAAAATGAAGTTTCAGTGGTCAGATCCTTGGGAGAATAGTTTTCAGGTGTTTAAGACTCGACTCACCTCAGCTCCAATTTTGGCTCTTCCAAATGGTCCAGATAGTTTCGTAGTGTATTGTGATGCATCTAGAGCAGGTTTGGGTTATGTCCTCATCCAGAATAGTATGTTCATAGCCTACGCCTCCATTAAAAATAAACCTCAGGAGAAGAATTATCATACTCATGATCTTGAGTTAGCAGCTGTAGTATTTGCCTTCAAGATTTTGATCCATTATCTGTATGGAGTTTATTTAGATGTGTTCACAGATCATAATAGCTTTCAGTATGTCTTTTCTCAGAAAGATCTCGATCTTCATTAGAGAAGGTGGTTAGATCTCTTGAAAGATTATTGCATAAGTGTATTTTATCATTCGGGAAAGGCCAGTATAATGACCGATGCTTTCATGAGACTGTCTATAGGTAGTGAAGCTCATGTTTATGATAGTAAGAAGAAGTTAGCTCAGCAAATCTATAATCTTCCTAGACTAGTTTGCTTAGTAAGTTAAGAGAAGGGTAACATATGGGTTCAGAGTAGTTCAGAATCATCTCTAGTTTCCAAGGTGAAAAAAAAGCATGATGGAGATCCCAGTCGTGTCATGTTAATAGAGTCATTCAAGGATAAGAAAGTAGAGGTTTTCTCCCAAGAGGGAGAAGGTGATCTGCGCTGTCAGGGTAATATGTGCATTCCAAGTATAGATGAATTAAGGCAGTAAATTCTTGTAGAAGCGCATGGTGCACGCTACTCTATTCATCCAGGGGAAACAAAGATGTTTCGCAACTTATGGGAAATCTATTGGTAGAGTGGGATGAAGAGAGATGTTGCAGATTTTGTGGCTAAGTGCTCCTTATGTTAGTAGGTTAAGATAGAGCATTAGAAGCCTAGTGGGCGTGTGCAATTGATTTCAAGGGTAATTTGGATTATAACATACCTTTGATTGAGTTTGCATATAACAGTAGCTATTATTATAGTATTTTGATGGCTCTATTCGAAGCTCTTTATGGTAGGAGATTTAGATCTCCAGTTGGTTGGTTTGAATTTAGCGAGGCCTCAATTATAGGGCCTGACTTAGTATTCGATACCTTAGAAAAGGTCCAGTTGATTAGAGAAAGACAATGGGTTGCTCATAGCAGACAGAAGTCATATGCAGATGCGTGCAGAAAGGATATTAAGTTCGAGATTGGCGATTATGTGAACCTGCAAATCTCTCCCATGAAGGGAGTGAAGAGGTTCAGCAAGAAGGGAAAAAACAGTCCCCGATATATTTGTCTCTTAGAGATTCTCAGTTGATTCAGCAAGGTATCTTATGAGATCGAGTTGCCTTAAGATCTAGCCTCAGTCCATCCAGTCTTCCATGTCTCTTTGATCAAGAAATGCATAGGTGACCTAGCAGTTGTAGTCCCTATTCAGAGCATAGATGTTCAAAATAGCCTTTTTTATGAAAAGATTCCAGTGGAAATCCTAAATTATTAGACTCGTAGACTAAGGAACAAGGAAGTCACTTTAGTCAAAGTTGTTTGGCGGAATCAG
>JAPEIP010000011.1:80477831-80491504 GCA_026120095.1 Capsicum chinense
ATGTAGGAGGCTTGAGACCCCTACATCATACTACATTATTAGGTGCTTAAGTAACCTTAGTATATGAGGGGGAGGTTCATGTCCCCCATGCATATATTTATGATTATTCTCGAGTCTGTGTGGATACATGATCTGGGGCCGAACCAGGGGATAAGAGCTTAAGGCCATATAGACCATGGGTGTTATTAATATGATAGCTAAGTTTGCAACCTGGGCTAATATTTCAAAAGATCCTGCTAAACCTTTTACCCTACCCCAACATATTATGTATGCATATGATGATATGTATAATATTTTGATGGGATTTGACTTGGCATTATTTTATCATCTATCCCCGAGTTACATGCTAGCTCTCTAACTGCTAACCATCTCCAAACCAATATCTCTATGCATTACAGGTATCGAAACATCTTATATTTTTCCTAGGAAGTGACCAGATGCTCTAGTTAGTTCGTCAGTTAACATTTAAGTTATGCTGATAGGTTTATGTGAAGGGGTGATCTCCGATCCACGTAGTACTTAAGATACCCAACATGACTAGGCCTTTATTAAGGTCGTGAAAAAGGCTGGATCTGATACCATTCTATTTACGACCCGAGTTGGAGCCATATCTGCTATGGGCATACCGAAACATAATGGCCGAAAAGACCCTTGTAGATGCCTAACCCACTAGTGATAGTGTTCTTTTTGAGCTCAGGCCTACACGAATTTAAAATACAGCCCTACAGAGTAAGGCTTGCTTACTTATATACACATTATCCCTCCGGTGTTTTGCTGATATGGGACTCTTTATCTTAATATGGGGTGTTAAACCTATAATCTCTCAAACTCTAGAGAAAAATCCTTAAATATTAGATATTCTCCTCTCTACTATTAAAGTACAATCCTTTGATTCTTCATATCCATATTTTTGGCTAGGACATTGGTTAACCTAAAAGACATTTCTAGGAACTCATAATTACCATAACGAGTCCTCAAGTCTATATTTGGGATATTTTCAGCCATAATTCTCAATTGTTTGCAACTATATCTCAAGTAAGTCTTAGAGAACATTTTTTTCAGTATAAGAGAACATTGCTGCACCGTGAAGCTGGAAAAAAATTATTAATGTAAGACATGCTATCATATATTCCCCATCCATGTACAAGTTAATGCATTACAAGGATTTGATGAAATGTCTCTATGAATGAATTATGACCAAGTGAACATTCTTATTTTATTCCAGATGATGTTTTGCTTTACTTTTCATGCTATCGAGTCCTAGGGGTATTTAATACTCAAAAATTTAGTTATTTACCTAGAGCTAGTATTAGTGATAGAGTAGTATCAGTCTTATCACGATCAGTATAACTCAGTCAGTTACAAAGCTAAAGAAAACTTTGTATTAGTCCAGTCCAGTTCAGTATAATTAGTTCTGTACCATAAAATTAGGAGTAGGATTCAGCACCGAGCAAACCCAGGGATGAGGGCATTCCTGTTAGTGTAGGGTTTAATCCTTAGTAGTAATCCCTGAGTTCCAAAAGTATATAGACAGCGTAGGTTGAGATGACTTCCTGCTAGATAAGGGTTGACACATCTCTCATGAGTTTTTTTGTTAGTGAGGGTTGACAAAATGTCTTCCTATTAGTTAGGGTTAACTCACAGCCAGTGTTAGTATCTGTGGAACGGTATTAGCACCCTTCCAATTGAGGTTGCTGATTGGCCCCCAACTCAGTTACCTTATCTTATTTGAGGTATGTCAATTAGATAACTACCTCCTACATTTTTGATTTCAGTCTTCGGTTTAGAACTCAATTCAGTTCCACTTAATCAGGACAGTCAGACACAGTCAATCAGTATCACTAACTTTAGATATTAGTTATACATTTATCAAAACTCAGTACTTAGATTTAGAAAAGTTCAGTTACAGTATACATGTACTCTTATATACAGTTACTCTATATCATTTAGTCAGTTATTATACATCCATATGAATCATTGCATTCATTCTTACCTCATTTAGCATACCAGTACACTCCCATGTACTGATCGCATACCCATTTCTTGTGCTATAATGTTTCATATTATTGGTTCAGACACTTAGGTTCCTCACCACACATAGGCATATCTAGTAAGCAATAGCTTAGTAGTCGGAGTTAGTTGGGGGCTTGTCCCAACAACTCCACCTTTTAGATAGATTCAGTTGGAGGCTTTCAGACTAGATTTTCAGACAATATTCAGTTTTACAGATGTTAGATTTCATCAGAATTTTAGATGTTTTGAACCTTATGTCACTTCACCTAATTTTTCTGTATTAATTAAGTATTATTATTCAGTGCTCACAACAGATACCATTCATGGGTTAGCTTTTTGTCCTTCAGGGTCGTAAGCACCATATGACGACTAGGGGATAGTCTCGGGTCATTACAGGGAAAACCAGATGACAAAAACATCTACCATATAAAATAAAATATGATCAACCATAGTATCAAACTCTTAAACATTCATAAAAGATTATCTATAAACCCAATCCACTACTAAAAAATCAACCATTGAATTAGATCACATAATACCACAGATAAAGAATCCCAAGATAACTCTAACCGTGGGACATAAAAAGCAAACACATATAATAACTAGATTTTGAATCAAATAAGAAAAAACCTGACTGATGGTAAACTTAAATCATAGATGTAATAAAACAATTTGAGGACGCAACGTCAAGTCGAGCAAGTACGACATACAACTAACCACGCCTTTAACCTGTTGAGCTCTTAACTAATCTCCTATTTTAATTATTTCAAAACTATTTCCAACACATTAGGGAAAACCTCAATGAGCATGCATACCACCTCTAGCTGGGGAATGTACTTCCCAAGTTAGAGAAACATTTTGAGATAAAGGAACTATCTCACCACAAATAGGCACTCTCTAGAGATATGGCTAAAATCCATAAAACCATAACATGCCCCTAGAGCAGCACTGAAATTAGAAGATCAAGCTAACTCAGAATAACCAATATAACTAGAATAACAAATAGGTAAACAACTTGAAAGTTAACCACTAGTTTGGCTAAGATGAACACTGTAGCTAGGATGGACTCTATTGGAGAACTTAAAAGCATCTTGAATGGGCCTACTAGACTAACGTTGATACTAATAAGACTAATAATTAGGGTACCTACCTTGAGAACCACTTCCTCTTAACTATGACCAACTATGGCTCCCACAAAAATACCCTAATATCATGACTTTATATTATTTCCTCCTTAGGTCTCATGATATAGCTCCACAATAACTTGAGAATGATCAAAAACCCCATCAAAAGTCCTACCTACAACATCCAAACACTATATAAACATGTGAAGATGGATTCTTAATCTACGATGAAAGAAACAAACATTCTCATATTCAGTAGTCAAAAATAAACTATCATGTCTAGTCAAGTAATAAAATCAACCCTCCTAGTCAACTAAAGTCATGCAACCCTACTTCATCCTCAATAATAAATCTTTAAAACAATCCCAAGAATAAGAGAGATATACTTATTCAAGAAGATCTTCGACAACTAAGATCATGTCATAGGGGGAGATCATATTGTCCTAGAATCAAGATGGCCTCTCTTTCAATGTCAAACAACCTAGTACAACTAAAAGGTAGTGTAATCCATACCTTGAGTCTCAACTAGGCCCATATTATAGACCCTATCCTCATAAGAAATAAAGAACTCATAAGCATCCTCGGTCGGTACATTATAAAACCTAGATGGATCCAATCTGAAGAATCTTTCCAATATCTTCTACTCTTTAACAAACATAAAAAGATCAGAATATACTAGTTGTACAAATATTGGTAGGGCAAACAAAAGTTTAGGAGGGTCCTCAACACTAGGAGTCAGAATTACAAGTTGTGCCCCTACCTTAGTGCTAATCTGATTCGTAGATTGTGATACATTAGATGATGCACCACCAGGTAATCCTAAAATCTAAAATAATGAATCCTTGAGCATTAAAAAATAAATAAACCCCGATGAAGCTTGGGATGGTGCTTGGACCACCACTAGCTGGGGAAGAAAAATCACTAGCCCAAGAGCAAAAATAGGCTCTGGGGAGGCCCACTATCTTTGTCCCTTATTGGGTCTACATTTTTAGGATATCCTTTACCTCTTGGTCATTCATCAATTGCAATAGGATCCCTAAGAGCAGGCTTAAGGTCATCATCTCATGTAGCGATACCACACGTCCTATCCATCTATGTAAGAGTAAACAAAAAAAATCTTTAGAAATATATTTAAACCCTTAGCATAAAATAAGTAACAGAAGATAAGGACTTTAAAAAATGTCCTATAGCCTTCCAAAGATAAGAAAATGACATCATCATTTCAATCCTTATTACTCTAATAGACACTTACTCTTGTATCAGCAGTACTGGTAAACCTAGGCTTTGTTAGAAATTTGTCATGACCTAAATTACGAGTCATGGTGGCACCTACTTTATCTGACAAGCAGGTAAGCTAAACCAATTATTAGTAATGGGATATTTTGTTGGAAAAAGTCATAAAATATGAAATTGGCATATAAGTACTTATAATAGTAATAAGATAACAATAATAGTCTACAAGATTAATAAAATATAAATAACAATCCCATGACCTAGTAGTGCCAGTGTAAGAGACACTAACAAAGAAAACGTAAGTACTAAAATAGTCAAATATAAAACCATCTTAAATACTGAAAGTCTAGACATAAATAATTGAATATAGAGCAACATTGACTCCAAGAGCTCACCTATACAAAAGTCAAAACATAAGATCTCGATGTCAATGAAGGACACTATTACTCTGATCTATACCAAAAAGGAATATAAGTATAATATGATTACAAAATCCATGGGTACTCAATAGGCGTCATCGGCCGACTGGGCTAAATCATGATATATATATATAGATGATATGCAACTAAATAAGCTATGTCAAAATAAAAGGCAAAACCTATAAATGCACTATGATACTAGGAATGAATAATAGAATAGATATAATAAGGAAGAAAGTATAAATAATACTATAGGACTCGCCCCAACAATCCATAAGCATAGAAAATTAAATAACCCCATGTGGGTTACACATGCCTGGAGGTGCACTTAAACTAAAGTAAATAACTAAAGATCCACAAATTTACCGAATATTATTCTATAACCATGAATCCATCCATACTATATCATATCATAAATCACCCTCAATGTCGAACTGGAATTGGCATTCAATGTCAATAAACCACCGGGTTTAGTTAGAAATTATCACCAACTCCCAAATATCAAACTAGCATGATTAGCATGTATGTCATCTTTTAAAATCTCAAAAGCAAGCATTTAAATGGGTATAACATGCATATCAATGTGTAGGAGAGATAACACAAATCTTGGCCTAAGGTGGGATGAATAGATCCACTCCTAATCCCCAAAATCCATTCTAAGAAAAATTCTACCTCAAACTAGGCTAAGTTATTATAACACCCAAAATTTTTGGTGCTTGAATTTTTTTTGAAATTTTATCCTTGCTGTCCTGACTACAACTTACCCTATGAGTCGTAAGGAGTCTTGATGATTCATTGAACCTAACTCGTATCCTAACAAGTGTGTATGGATATGTCTTCTACTATGAGTACGGGTAGACCATTACAAGTCATTACGACTCAGTATGGGCCGTTGTGTGCCAATCGTAGGATGTCTAGTGTATACCTAAATAGTTTCTATATTGACTACGACTGGACCCCATATATTATAGGGTACTATTATGAGCCATGGTATACGACCTATAAGTTTAATAGTATGTGTACTTGGTGACACTATCTTGATAACGACTTGAGAAGACAAGTAGTGATAAGTCATTATGAGACCCATAACAATTGATGATTCATTTTTCGTAAGATTTTTAAATGGGGTATTTTAGATATTTCCCTTTTATCCCTATTTTAATATATAACACACTCCAAATATTCTTTCTTCTCTCTCTCAAGTCTCTAAAGCATCCTCATATAGGGTTTCTATAAAGTGAGTCAAGTAGAGCTTCAAGGGTTGAATTCTCTCTATAATATTGGGTATTTCAGGCTTATTACTCTTCTCAAATTAGTACTTTGCTGAAGGAATATGTTTTAAATTATTATTCATATGGTTTTGATGTTGGTTTTTAACATGGGTTGAGGGTTTTGAATGATTGCTGGTTATGTAATTTTTATGTTTGTATATGCAATTGGTAATAGTTAAATGGTGGTTTTGAAAATAATTTGATACATGGGTATGGTGAATAAACTAGGGGATTGTGAATTCGCCAAATTTGGGTAGTATTGACAGTTGTATTGTTAATGACCTCAACCCCTACTGCAAAACAAAATTTTACTATGAAAACTATGCATATTGAATTACTCTTGAACTTTTCCATAATGTGAAGAATTAATGAAACATAATGATTTTGAATTGAACTTATGGGGTTGTCAAATTCCCGAAGCTAATATATAATTGAACCAAGAAGTTTGTGAATTTCTCCAAGTGATATTAATTTTTTTGGCATATTGATATTACCTTGCAAGTATAGTTGGGATAGCGATACCAAAAATGTATTCTTAAATATGAATCATGTTTCAATGAATAAGAGTGTGTGTTAAATACTTTAATTGGGATTTATTGATAGTTGTGTAGCTGAGCCGTGAAAGTGGAGGTCCCGAGGGACCAACATCGGAAACTACAGTTGTCGATGTCAGGGTCTACATAATTGGGAGGTTCGAGCACCCCTTTATTATTATCACATAATTGGGAGGTTCGAGTCCACCATATAGCATTACATGATTGGGTTTTTTAGTTAACTTTGTATGCTAGGTAGTTTGATTCCCCCATGGTGCATATGTACATCCTCTGGTTCATGCGACTACATACACTGGGCCCCTTCAAGATAGGGAGAGCTAGGCCTATATAGGCCGTTGGTTCCTTCTTATTTTATTATGGTTGAGCTACATGACCCAAGCTAAGATTTTAAAGGTTCATGCTAAGCCTTATTCCTTACCCCGGCATATGATATCATGTATATGTGCATTTGAATATAATTATACGCATTGGAATTTGGATTGATTTTACTTGTTACCCATGGAATTATTGTATTCCCTATCCTTGAGTTACATGTTTGTGCTCAACCTACAAACTATGTCCAAATACTATATCCCGACGCAATCAAGGAATCGAGATACTTCTACTTTTCCTGCGGAGTGTTAAGTAGATCAGCTAGGTTTATCAATTCATTATTTTGAAGTGGTAATCTTTCATTCTATGGAAGACTTAGACATTTCATTAGCTCCTTCCATACAATATAATTGAGAGTTTACATTATTATTGCCTATAATGACCTTTTTACTCATTTCTCATGATCCAACTTAATTTTATTGATAGAGCTTTTCCATAGCATTCCCAAATCATTTATGACTTACAGGAACTGATGGTTTTGTTACTGGGTAGTTCATTTAGTTATTAGAACCATTTTACTATTTAGAAGTTTTTCCTGGTTTTAAATAGTTGCCAAGGAAAAACTTCTATAAAACAATATCAAATGCATATTTTTACTATGCCAACTACTCTGGAATATTGATTTTTGATTAGAAAGACCTTTGTTTTGGATCCTGCTACACCCAAAATCATTTTGGACCTATTGGTCGGAGTTGATAAATTGGAAATTTAGGTGTGGGCCCATATTTAGTTGAAATGATCTCAGATTGAAAATTTAAGTTATCCAATACATCTAATATGTTTAAAATCTGTGTGGTTGAATGTTTCATTTGATCATATTTGATTCTTGATACATCTCAAGGCATTACTTAAAACATGGAGTATATTCAAAATTTTAGCTACCATCTTATGCAACACAGGGTGCCACGATTGCAGAGAGAGTATCACAGTTGTGATGTTGTGATTTTAGCCTGAGTGATGGATATTATGAGAGCTGAGGACCTGGGAAGGGGTATTTAAATGCCATTTTGGTTGAGAATTAGCCATTTTCTAATTGCATTAAGTCCCAAAAACCCTAATAGATTGTATAGTCCATAAATTGAGTCTTAGAGGTTGATTGTGTTCTAACTTTTGTATTCATAATTAACAATAAATTTATGGTATGAATCATTCATTTATTGTGTTGTACTCTTGATTATTTGACCCAAACCTTAATTATTGAGGGATATAGCTCCCCAATGATAATTGAACATTGGGTTGGTCTTAGAAACTTATTCTCTATTTTTGGGACCTATTTGGAATTTTTTTAGTGTGTTTCTTGAACCCAAATCACAATAGTGCAATATAGGTACTGATATTCTCGTAATTATGTATATATTATATATTTTTAATAGCATGGCTCCGTGAAGAATCTTTGCAGAAAGGGAAAACAAAGGTTATCAGTTCATGTGCTAATTTAGATTTGAGGTTGATATGCTTATTTCTTATTAGATTGTGCTTTATTATAGTATAATAACGATATTTGTTAAGATTTTGAAGTGTTTTAGATTTTATGATGGTAGATGTTAATTATTAGGATTTGTTGAACCACTTAGACTATTGAATTCATAATGTGGGATACTTGACCTATAGTCCAGAACATTAGCTAGATGGATTTGTTATCTCTTGAAAAGAATTACAATGTTCTACTTGTCCTAGTTATATAGGAGTGACCCTGTCCCTCATATTAAGAGGAAGTGGACTTTAGTTATGTATAGTGGTAAACTTAGCCCTAGCTGCTTTGGTTAAACTAAGAATAGTGCTTGAAGAATAATAGTACTATAGAACTAGTGTGGATTGTTAAACCTCTAAGACATGATCTAGATTACTTAGCTTAGTCGTAGAAGTTAGAATTAAAGAGAAACTTGGTATATTGGAACTAGGACATGACCCGCCGAAAGATTGGATTATGTAGTTTCATTGGTCACCTAGACACTTGTTAAACTCATTGAACATACCTTTGTTACTATGATGGCTATCCCACATAAATGGTTTATTCATGATGTTGGTATTAGAAATAATGTTCATAATTATTTGCTAAATTATTGATAATACTTTGGTAGAAAGGGAATTTCTAATAAAAGCAACCCATGATTATGTTACCACTTAAATCATTGACTCAATTACCATGTGAGCCCTGAATTATGTTATTAATCATACTACGATCAAGGCTACTGACTAAACTAATATTTGTGCTAAAAATCTTCTTGTCCTAGTATTGTGAATCATGATAATAACAAGGGGCTCTAGAAAGTATAACCATGGTTTTGTAATTGACCATGCTAATGAATATGTTAATCCTGGTAATGCGTTAAGTATTCATACCATATAAATGTGCATGTCCATGAACCTATTAATATATTATTACGACAATGAATGATGAGCTACTATAGTATGTCTTTCCTTAGTTTTCCTTCACTTTAGCCTTCGTGGGGCAGACATATACTATTGATTTGATTAAATGTATATATATATATATATATATTGATGTTATGAAGATATGTAACAAGTCTGGGGGATATATTGATGTTATAATAACGCTCGAAAAGTCCAACGGATATATTGATGTTATGATAATGCCCAAAAAGTTTGGAGGATATATAGACATTATGATGATGCCTAGTAAGTCCATACGATATATTGATGTTATGATGATGTCAGACAAATCCGGAAGATATATTGATGTTTTGATAATGCCCGACAAGTACGGAGGATATATTGATGTTGTTTATGGTGAGTGTACATATATATATATATGCGCATTTGTGGTTATACCTTTATTTAGTTACATCTGTATGTTTAATAAGGTGATAATGGTTTTCATAGAATTTTGGTTATAGTTTTCTAATGGTAATCACTTCTTTGAGGGTGTAGTTATGCTGAATAATGAATTAGGAAAAGTTGGTAAGTAGAATATTGTGTAAAATTTAAGGATTCACCTATTAGGTATGGTTAGCATTGAATAAATGGATTAATTGAGGAATACTGACTATTAGAATGAGCTATTTGGTAACTAGTTGTCTATTAGGTGCCTATATTACTTTTTGGCTAGAAGCTTAGTGTTTGAGCTAAAGAAACTTATTTAGTTGAAAAATGATAATTAGCAATTCTGGTTGATCCATGGCTTATACTGATGATAGGTTTAGCATTATTGATGATTAATGATATTGATGACTAAGTTACAACATCGATTTGTTATTAATTTAGGATTTGTACATTAATGATGCTAGATAATAAAAGACATTAATGGATAGATATATAGGTATTTGAATAATGATTAGTGGTATTTCTCTAGATGGTTACTAGTGAGATTATGATGATTAGAATTAAGCATTGGCTAAATCGCATCTATGGTCTAGTAGTGAATCTTGACTAGATGTTGGATGTTGGCTAGTTAGTGAATAATGGTTAGGCTTTATTTCATGAATAAGTATTATGTAAAAAATCAGTTAGGATAATAATTAGAGAACATTAGGTGACTAGTGTATTGGTGATTTTTTAATAATCATTTGTCAACTAATAACGAGTAGGTAGAGTTTATTGATGAGATATATATCTCTAGGGTGATATGACTATGGGTATGTGTAATTTTGTATATTTTATTTAATTGTGGTAAAGGTTTATGATTATAAATATGGTAAAATGGTCATTAACGGGAAATGTCATAAACAATGGAAAATAAGAAGCTTACTATATGTATATAAACATTGATGATTTGATCCTTTGATGCATCTCCAGTGGCATGGGACATCATGATGGGTTGCTTACTTTATGTTCTTTTGGATGTACTCCACGTTGGTATTGGAGGTTGTGGTTAGTTTTTTTACTTTATGCTCTAATGGATATTTTTGTGCTAAGTTATTATTTATGTGGTTTTAATAATGTTAGTGACGCTTTACACTTTCAGATTATTACTCTTTATATATGATGGCACAAATGTGTATTGATATGATATATTGTACTATCATTCTTATTTGATTATTTATTAAATATAGTAATGATAAAGATTTTTCAGGTTCTATTTTGTTGCTTGACTTAGAGATATTATCTTGTTTTATATCATCTTTATACAATGATTTAGCTCAATCGACTGATGATGCCTAATAAGCACCCATTGTCTTGGTACTCACACTATACTTCATTACCTTTTTGGTGCAAATCTGAGCACTATTTGCTACCACTAAATTGTGTACTCATTCGAATCTTTCACTTATATTGTGCTAAGATTTTGAGTTTTTTTTAAAGTGTTAGTTTGATCTTAATCTTTCATAATTTCCTAGGACACGTGCTACTAATAATCGTGATGAGGGTCCCAAAAATCAGCGTAGGGATCCTACTCCTATTCCAGGGCATCCTCATGATGTGTCCCAGTTAGGGAATAGTATGGGCTACCTACCCCAAACCATATTCCCATACCTAATCCAGAGATTCCTCTGCTATAGCCAATGATGAGTTACGAACTAACCAAGGATCCACCCAATTATATTCCCTATTTATTGCTTAGATATGCCTTGATTTAGCTATTTCATATTATTAATTTTACGCTATCTGATGTGAGCAAACTACTGGGGCGGGAGTGCAGCCTGCAGCTATAACTCTTAAAGTTGAGGTTCCTTGTATATAGATAGTTATTAATCCAATAGCCGCTCAGCCAGTTATGACCTAGCTTGCTCTGTCTGCTCAGGAGCAGAAGATGCTGGGTAGATTTTTTAGGTTGGCTCGGCCTAGGTTTTCTAGTGCTTCTATAAAGGACGCATTTGAGTTTCTTACTATTTGCGATGATAGGCTCCAAGGATTAGGCCATGTTCAGACAAGTGATATGGATTACACCATATTTACATTGGATTTGTCAACTCAATAGTAGCAGAGAGGTTTTATGAGTTCTAGGCCAACTGGATCTTGTCCCTTGTCTTGGAATCAGTTCTCTTATACGTTATTAAACAATTATATATTGTACAACCTTAGAGATTGAATGAAGGATCAGTTCAATAGATTGGAGCAAGGTTCTAAGACAATCACCAAGTATGAGGCATATTTTCAATAGTTGGCAAGGCATGCGCTTTTATCTTGGATACTAAGTATGAGAAAGGACTGAGACTCTCTATTTGGATGGATATTTAATGTCTAGTCATTATGGGTAGGATCTTTATTTAGGTTTCAGATCATGCTAGATTGAAGAAGAACATACATCATGAGGGTCATGATAAGAGGCAAAAGCTCCAGAGCAGATTTATTGGGAACCATAGCAGTTTCTAATTTACAGGTGGTAGTTCTCATATTGGGTATCCTCTGCATCTATATTCTCAGCCTCAAATCCAAAGTAGTCGACCAGATCGGGCATCTCTTCAGACCACTAATGGAGGTTAGTTTGGTACTAGTGGTTGCCCTTTTAAGGGAAGTGATAAGTCTTTGAGATATTTGTCTACAGGCAATGCTAGATGTTGTTGTTACTTTGGTTAAGCCGGATCTATGAGTTCTGGTTCTGGTCTTGACTTTTATTTTACTTGTTGGCGTCCTTGTCATTTTTTACGAGCGTGCCCTAGTCATGGGGAGATAGCTATTTTAGACTAGAGTATTACCCCTATTAGGTTTTTTTATCCCTTATATTGATGTGGTTTGCGAGGTTGTAAGGTAGTAATTAGGGTGGTAGAGGATAGGAGGTCGGGTAGGTGCCCAACCAGGTGGCGGGAGCAGTTAGTTTTACGCTGTACCTTCTAAACTTGTGACTGTGATGTTGGATACTCTATTTACATATATGATTTTGTTATACCGCTAGATGTCTCTTGCTTTATTTGATCTGGTATCCACTTATTCTTATATATCTAATTATTATTCGCTATAATTGGATTTGACTAATGACTTTTATTATCTTTTCCATTGCATGTATCTGCTCGCACGGATGATTCTTTAGTAATGGATAGAGTGTTCATATTATGTTGTTGTGATAATTAGTAATATTGATACTTATATTGATCTTTTAATTTTTGATATGCTGGATTTTGATGTCATTCTTGGCATGGACTAGTTATCCCACTATCATGATGTCATAGATTGTCTTTCCAAGATATTTAGTAAAACATTATAAAATGCATGTTCTAACTGCGCTAGCAACCGCAGACCTTTGGTTATTTTCCTACTACACCCAAATATATTTTGACCTATTTGTCAGAAGTTGATAAATTGAAAATTCTGGTGTAGAGCCCATATTTGGTCAAAATGAACTCAGATAGAAAATCAAACTTTGCCAACAGATTGGGAAAGGTGAAATCATTGTGGTTGGATATTTCATTTTCTCATATTGGATTCCACATGCATTCAGAGGCATATGCAAAAAATTCCACATTTCTGTTGTCAACTAGTCTAGCCAAGGGTACTGTAATCATGGAGTGACTATCGCGAACACGATGCAATGATCGCGGTCTAATTGATGGTTATCACGAGAATTGTGGACCTTGGAAGGGGTATTAAAATGCCATTTTGGTCAAGAATTAGCCATTTTTCAATTGCTTTGACTCCCCAAAACCCTAATAGAGTGGGTAGTCCACAAATTGAGTCTTAGGGGTTAATTAGTATCTTGAATAACTTGCGTATTCATGATTAACAATGAATTTAAGGTATGAATACTTCATTTATAGTTTTGAATTCTTGATTATGTTACCCAAAGCCTAA
>JAPEIP010000011.1:80494919-80512852 GCA_026120095.1 Capsicum chinense
GATGAAGTTGATTCAGGTTTGATTTTTTACCTTGACTTAGTGATATTATCTTGCTCTATATAATTTTCATTTCATGATTTGGCTAAGTCGACTGATGATGCCTACTAAGTACTAGTTGTTTTGTTACTCATACTACACTTCTGTACCTTTTTGGTGTAGACCAGAGTACTAGTTGCCGTAGCTGAGTTGATATCACGTAGTGTTAATATTCAGGAAACAGGGTGATCTCTTAGAGTTTCGAGTCCTCCGTTTTCCTCTATCCTTGTTCAGTTTTTTGTATTTGAGATGGATGTATTGACAATTTTAGACTTTTGGGTTGAATTTCCTATTATCATACTTATATGCACTTATACTTCTATTACACGGTCGTGGGATTGGTATCAATATTTGGATTGTCTTATTTTAGTGGAACAATGTCAGTTATAATTTTGTTTGTGTAATTGGGCCCAGTTGGGCATTTCTATCAAAGTAGATCATTGCCTTAGATCCAGGTTATGGTGTGGTCTTACGTACTGGTGGGTTTTTGTAGGTGCCATCATGAATTTTGAATCGGGTCATGAAATTGACATTGTCATTGTCATTGTCATTACCAGAGTTGGGGCCATATCCCAATATTTTATTGATTTTGGTTTTGGTTTGAAGGCTTTGTTGGATTTTTGTGGACTTGGGTGGTGATATTGGTTGGTTGTGTTTTGTTTGTTACTCGTTATCGGTTATACACATGTTTTAAATTTCTTGAGCTCATATTATGCTACCTTTTTATATGCTTGGAATTCAACCGATGTTGGGGTATTGTGTTCAGTTGGTTAGGTATAGGTGGTGGTCACTGACACTCGTTGGATATGAGATACCCATCATCGCCAGGCCCTTGTTTGGGTTGTGAAACATATCTAAATTCACTTCAAAATGTTAAACAAGCCATTTTAAGCCCTAAGATAATAGTCCTACCAAAAACATGAGCAACTAAGTCAATTATGCCTAAATTATAGTTCCTTGATAGACTAAATAGTCCAAATAATATTAGTTATACTTGTCATACCTCCGAGAACTAATATCCATCCCATATCTAGCATTATATAATAATTATACTATGAACTAGCCAAATCTATAAGGAAGGAATGCCTAACCTACCTTTATAGCAATGAAAAGATCGATGAATCTGTTAAACCGAGGATTTCCTCTTCTGAGAAGCATTCGCAAGATGCCAGGCTATTAAAACAAAAATCTACTCATCAAACCAAGAAAAATGATAACCATATTACACTTTTGTTCTTTGGGTCAAAAATTCCATAAAAATCCTATGTGGAACCCATTTACAAAATGACACCTTTAAAATTTGCACTATGTCCCTCTACACTCAAGGAATATTTACCCTAAAGAATAGGTTAATTCCAGGATAAAATGGTGCTATAATCAAACCACCAATATTCTAGGGATTTTGGAAAATAACAAAGGATTTAATCACGAATTTGAAGGAATTTTACCAATAATTCGGAGAAAATATATATTATTCGTGTTTGTGAACACCCCAAAATCACCCACTAATAGTTCTCCCAATTTTTCACACTTTTTAGAGTTTGGCAATATTGAAAATGGGTAAAAATGGGAGATAATGAGTTAAATGGGGATGTTACAGGATTCCCAGGTGTCCTGGTGCAGCTTAAGCGGACATTGGGATGTTTAAGCACCATATGTCACATATTGGTTAAGTATCAATTTGCCTCTTAAGAGGCCATCTCTTAAGCACCCAAGGCATCATTTAAGTGATATATGTTGAATAAGTGAACCCACTTAAGACACTAGATGGCCACTTACAAGCCTTTGCTTAAGCGACCTTATGAGTGCTTAAAAGAATCCATCATCAGCAGATAAGACTTTGAAATTTCTCCAAGTCTCCAATGACCCCTAGAAATTCATTTGGAATCTTGTATACACAAAAAAGCTATGCTAATCTATCAATTTTTATGTTCTAGACTCAATAACGTAGTATAAATTTCCAATCTAAGTTTGTTTAGATGAAAAGTAGGTCCACACCCATGTTCCATTTTTCTTAACTTCTAGTCAATGGTGTAAAATGAGTTTAGAATCCTCGGGACCCAGACCAAGTGTCCACATGGCATAAATTTGACGTTCTAGATCTGTTAGAACTGTGTGGATAGGAAAATGAGGTTATTTGTTTATTGTTTTTACCAAGTAACTACTTTTAACCAACAAAGAATTCAAAACTTAGAATTATCTCTAAAAAACCAAATGGATTGCCCAGCAATTGAACTGTCAGCTCCAATAATTCGTAAATGACTTAGGGCTGCTATAGGAAAGATCTAAATAACAAAGATGAGCATAAATATAGAAAATAACCTGGAGAATCACCATAAGATGAAGGGAAAGATCACAAAAGAGGACTAACCACAAGCTGAAAGCACAAGCAATCAACCCCATATCTACAGGAGGGAATGAATCATTAAGGAATAACGAAAAACTCACCAAGGCTACAAACATTGCAAGTTATGGCCATATGCAGGGTAATTCGGTGAAATGTAACCTTAGTTTTAAACTAGTTAATGCAATATTCCTTGTCGGTAATGAATACATATAGGCACATATTGCCAAGGAGAAACACTCCAGAAGGCTTTATTAGGCCGTATAAATCCCAAAATAAGGGCTTCCTTAATCCATAAATTTTTATCCAAAAATACTCAATTAAACCATGAATCACATTGTTGAAGAACCGAGAACCAATACACATATCAATGCCAAGGTCAAGGCCACCATTGAAAAATGAATCAAGCAAATCAAGTAAAAGAATTCACTATTTTCCACCTTAGCAAGCGGTTATAGGAAAAGATCACCGATACCTACCTTCGTTAAGTCCACTCTAAGAAAGAAAAACATCATGAAAAGATTAGAGAATCCAACTCCACAAAAATACTAAGATCAAACTATCACCAGGAGGCGAACCCAATAAATCTAAAAGACAAGCCTAAGACCTCTTGACATCAATATCATGACCAGTACAGTCATTGAACTATACAAATTTGTAGAGCAAATACCAATTTGGTTAACCTAAAAAATAGGATATATATAAAAGGATAACATATGCTAAAAATCTAAGCAAACCAAAAGGCGAGTCCTAGAACCTCAAACCAAAAAACAAGCAATGTTACCAAATCGCCAACTCTAAAACCATAAAAGAGTCATAGACGTCTAACCTACCTTTTCTTTTATAACCCACTCAAAACCAAATCTAAAATCAATAGCAGAAGGAAAATGACTAACCTTACCTTTTTATAAAAGAGAAAACCATCCAACTGAGCTAGTCACCTAGCATAATTAAAAAATTGTTAGAAAGGAAATTCTAATTATATAATTCTAGTCTAGTCGTCTATCAAGTAAGAATCAATAAATGTAAAATAATTTCAATAATAATATCAAGCATAGAGATACAGTATAAGAAGTAGGTGGTACCAAAAAAGAAAATTAATAACAAGTACAACTATAGGATAAAAAGAAGGACAATACGCCATGGTAAATATGACTCAAACCCAAATGCTACTTCCTTTGGGAAATATCTATACTGATCCACTCTACCAATTACAAAAAGGAATCAACTATGGTGGTATTCACATAATCATGAACTTTACAACAACCCACATAATAATCAATATGAAAATACCAAGGCATATAATCATCAATGTGTAGAAACCCATTTCGCTAAAATAGAAAGGTAAATACATGAAATAAAAGGTACACCTATCATCATTTAATCTAACGTCACATTCCTAATGCAACTAAGTCAATATGAATTTTAGCAGGTCCAAACTCAAAATGAGTGCTTAAATTTCTAACTAAGGTACTAAGTGCTACGTTATGGATAAGCTTAATGGCTAATAATCCCATACTAGGGAATATCTCAACAAAATATAAATCTCTCTATAGTCGTAGCAAATCCCTGAAGCTCTAACCTGGCAAGAAACATTGGTTAACATTCATTGGCTAAATCACAAATAATGGGGACACTTCCTATTGCAATGGCTATCTTTCCATCAATCATAACATACCTCAGGAGCCCTAGGATTGCAGGGAATATATGCTGACTCTATCTGAACATCCAACTCACATCTGAGGTATTCTTTAGACTAGTAAGCAATCTCTCCGTACAAAAATGCTTCTAGAACATACTAAGGTACTGTACCGATTGATCTAAAGTAGACACAATGTCCTAAAGATTATAACAAATGATATACAAGGTCCATCAAGAATTCTTTTTATCATGATCTCCATGACTTATATGAGAGCCATCTATTGTCTTAGATGTCACTTGTGTGGAACTTATTGACTACTAGTGAAGTTGATCTACACTTGAGGGATCTTCATTCTCAAACAAAATTGAGATAAACTGGTACTAATGATATGACATCTTACTGTCACATCTATAAGTATTAAGACATACTCATTCTATGGCCCTTAAACAATCAACAACCTAAGAGAAAGTAGACCCAACAACTATCAGATGTTCTGAAACTAATTTTATTGACAAAGATAATAACACAATAATTTAATGTGCATCTCATGCTCTGAAGGATGTGTAACATAAGAGTATCTTTATCCTAATTAACAAAATTATTCACATACTCTGGAATTGACAAAAACCTTATTGAACACCAATAAACTAAACTTTGGCTTGAGAGATACTTGACAAATGAAACTTTATCTAAGTTTTTCATAAAAAGGCTCAAAATTCCCGAGATGAATCTTCAAGGATTGAAAATATCACAAACCTTACCGAAGCATAGGCTTGTCCCAAATGGTCTAATTGACACGAAAAATCTTAGATATTAACCTATGAATCCATAATTTGAAGTTGTATTGAATCACTAGAAATACGTGCAAAAGTCCCTTTCACATTTATCCATGACCTCTTATCATTTATATGGATAGAGTAGAGTCAAAATAATATGCTAAAGGGTTCATAAAAATGCATACACATGATAAGGATTTAAGAATAAAATTTCCTTAGAATACATGTAGCCTTCCAAAGATAGGATAAAAACAACTCCATTTTAATCTGAAGTTCTCTACTTGACACTTAGCTCTTCTACTAACATATCAATTAATTTGGGCTCTAATATCAATTTTTAATGATCCAAATTATCTGGTCATAATGGAACCTATTACAACCCACCAGTAGTTAAGCTAGCCCTTAGTCTAGAACTACTAGTAATGCACCATTAATGAAAATTAGTTGAACGGCGGAAGAAATATATTAAAACGGCTAATATATATAAGACAAGCCAGGACCTATTGAAGTTAGTATAAGTTATTCTAATATAGTAAGAGTACAAATTCAAATATCTAATAAACAAACACTTCAACCCATCTTTGGATATAATATAGAGATCAGTCTAATTTGTAAGAGGTAGAAATTTAGTACTCCAAAGTCTAGGTGCCTCTAAAGCAGCCACTTGTATACTTAAGCACCTATGAATTAAGCAATAGAAGTTTGCTAAAGTGGTCATGAACCAGGGACACGAGCATCTCAAAAGCAGGCTTCTCACTTCTAAAGTAATATTGGCTTAAGCGTTGTTTGATCGCTAAAGTGGACCTCAGCCAAATGGCCATGGCTACTAAAGCAGTTAAAGTACACTAAAGTGACTACTACTTATGTGACTAATGGTCCACTTAAATAGTTGCACTAGATGCTACTATGCACCAGACTATGCTATGTCTAAAATGGACTTCGATCAAGTGCTCGCGATTTGTTCAAAAGACCATATGCCTAAATGAACTATGTTATAATATAAAATAAAAAATACTACATTCTAGAAATAATGGAACCATTGAAAAATACATCCAAGATCATTTTGACTAACAGGCCTATACCTATGGAACCATTCAAACATTCATCCAAGATCGTTTTGACTAATGGGCCTACACATATAGTTCTATTTTTCATATATTTTACCCAATATCCCAATATGAGTTTAGAAGCCTTAGTACTTAAACCAAGGGTTCCTCTAGTCTAAAATCAATGTTTCAAAGGTGATAAAACTATTAAAATTCTCATGTAGGGTTGTTTACTAGGAGTTTTAATTCGATATCAATTCCTTATTGTGAAAGTTCTAAAATAAGTAAATGAGCTTAAAACCAAAAAACTATTTGGTAACTAAATATACTATTCCAATAAGTCATAAATGACTTGCAGTTGTAGTATGAATGCTTGAAATATTAGAAATATACATAAATCCATGTAATGACCTAGAGGGTCATTACATGGAATAGGGAAAATCATAGCCTTAAGTATATAACGGCATTTGTAACTCATTATATGGTTGGAGAGGTTGCTTATGAGCTGGCCTTACCTCTAGACTTTTTATTCGTTAATCCACTTGTTCATTTATCTATTATTTGGGACTATACTTAGAATGAGGTTCGCGTGCCTCATTGGGACTTAGTTCATTTGGATGACATGTTTGTTTTGTGGAGGATTCGTTGTTGATTTTAGACAAAGATGGTAGGCGGTGTAAGTCGAGTGATATTTTAGTGGAGATACTGTGTTATAGTGTAGTATTCTTTGGAGGTCGAGTTAAGGATGAATTGTAGTTACCCTCAAATCTTTACCAATTTATTTATTTCTTTTTCTTTTAGTTCGAGGATGATGTGGGGCCTTAATTGTGATATAGGAATGGTTGGAATGTTCCCAATGCCTCTGGAAGGGTTTTGGTAGAGCTTGAAGATTTTATTGGCTTTAAAAATTTCATAGTTGATTACAGTCAACATTTGATGTTCTGAGTGACAGATGGCGATTTGGATAGTTTCATTAGATCCAAAATATTTAATTTGAGTTAGTGGTGTGTTGGTGTGGGTTCAGAGCATTTATTTTGCATTTTGACCCTCTATTTAAAAATCTAGTGAAATTGTCGTAAAAGATACCAGGGATTAATTTTTTGAAAAAAATATTCATTTAAAAATTTAACATCTCTATGTAGTTAGGAATGTCAAAAATACTATAATGCCCCGTACTTTTCCTAGCTAATTTCATCTCAAGAATTTCTAGTGTTAGCTTCTAAATTAAATAGAAGTTATTCCTTTAGGATCTTTCAAGATTTTCACTTTTTGTAATGTGGAAAATTCAATAAGCTTTCCATCAATATGAGATTCGCCCAAATTCAATAACCGGGTCATAAGTTATGAATCTTGTAAGTTCCCATCATAAAATAGTGCCATATTAGTCAATGGCACGCTGCGCCACCTGAGGAAATGGCATTTGGCAAATTCTAGTAGGGATCCGTAATTATGGTGCCTCGCGCCAGGGCCCAAATTAAGAATTGTCCTTTTCCAGTGTCTTAGCGCGAATTCCTCCACGTCGCGCCAAAGTTCTAGGTTGCAAAAGAAGGGGAAACGTGATTGCTCTGCATTGTGCCATCCGTAAGTTTCATAATTGTCAAATTCCAATGACACAACGTTATAGCGCTGTGTCGCACCAGCGGTTCAGGTCAAGAAAATTTTACTGAAATTACATGACACGTCCATGGTTAAAAGGTCAACTTCCCACCCCTATTTAAGCATTTTAACACATGATTCAACCACTTTTCATTGAAAATACACTCTCTTCTCTCAAAAACATCTCAAGAACAACCTAGGGCTTTTCATAGAAGATTCAGGATCAAGAAATTCCTCCGTCAATTTTCACAAAATCATGAACCAAGGTATTCATAGTGTTCATTCATGGACTCCTTTCATCTATGAAGCCAAAGAATCCCGTTTCTAAATTCAATTTTATGGATTCTCTTTTGAATTTCATGATTGGGCTGCTCTTTGTCATATGGATAATAAGATATTGAATTCTACTACATGTTGGGTGATAAATTCTATGTGGGTTGCATTATTATAGATAAAGATTCATGCAAACTTATGATTAAACCCTTGAATGATGAAATTAGAATTGAACAATGATGTTTAATTACTATACAATGATGTCTACATGTACCATGCCTAATATGTTTGATTAAATACTTAGATGAAGGAAAAGTGCCTAACTAGCATGATACCATGAAATCCCCATGTATGTATAAGTTATGCCTATCACATGTTTTAATGAAATGCTTCTCTAAATGTATTATGGATTATGTTGTTAGTTATATATTAAAGTAAGTTATGCTTGGTCAGTTTTCTTCAATCGAGTGTTGGGGGTACTCGTACCTGAAACATTAGTTGCGTGCCTGGAGCTATGTTATGTTTTCACGATACTCTCAGTCAAGCTATGAATCCTTAGACTTTAGAAAACATTATGACTCATGAAATATCCATGACTCACGATCTCAGTTAGTTGTCAGATATCAGTAGTATTCCGTCAGTCAATGGAATTCAATAACTCAGCCCATGTTCATTTCAATAAATTATGTTCAAAGTCTATTTAGATGGGTTTAGAAATTAGCACGAAGTGAACCCAAGGATAGGGACACATACTATCAGATAAGGGTGTGATACTTAGCAATCATCCTTATATTTTAGAACTATGTAGCCAACATAGGTTTAGACATCAACACTATCGATGAGGGTTTATGAGGTACATAAGCATTGTCACATAAGAGCCACACCATTCTCATATAGAGGACACTATCAGATAAGGGCCAACTATATCTTGTCCTTACCAGTGGCGCGGTATTGTCAGACTTCTAATCTAGGTTAAGGATAGGAATCCAACTCAGCCATAATGGTGTATCAGGGGTATGTCGGTTAGATAACTACTTCCCACAGTTTCATGTAACAGAATCAAGACTATTTGATACAATCACTCAATCTCAATAATAGAACTCAGATCATTCTTTATAGTTCAAGACTGTCAGATACAGTCAACTCAGTTACAGTAAGGAACTCAGATAGTTCTATTAGATTCAGGATTATCAGATATAGTCATTCATGTTATCAGTTATATTTAGATTCAATAATCAGGTTATTTCAGTATTATTGTCTTTTGTTATGCCTCATGCATGTATTTTTATGCTCATGATAGTTCGTTAGTTATTATTATTATTAATGCATGTGAACCCTTGCATATAGCCTACCTCACATGTATACTCAGTACATCCCAATGTACGAACGCATTTGTGCTATGGTGCTTTCTTTTTATGTTACACCACAGGTTTAGAGATATGAATTCTAAATTAGTAGTAGATTCCAGTCTCAGTAGTTAGAGTAGTAGTGAGTCCTCATCTTTTGAGGACATAATATTTCTTTATTATCTTATTGATTAATTTATTAGATGGAGTTTGTTGGGGAGATGTCCCATCAACTCCATATTCAGACTATTTAGACATTAGAGGCTTTCAAACAAGATGCAAACTCTCATGTTTCAAATTTTATTATTTTTAGTTTTGTTTTAGGTATTCTATTAACCCACTCAGATGCGACATTATCCAGTTATATTCAGTATTGAACCTTATCGCCTTTCAGTACATGTTTCCGTATTTTCATGTTATATTATGCAGTGTACAAGTATAGATATCAGTAATGGGTTGTCTTGTGGTCCTTCGGGGTCATGATCACCGTGAAACATTTTGGGTACCAAATTCGTGGCATTACAAACTTGGTATTAGAGCGTAAGGTTTAATAGAGCTTAAGGAAGTTTGAAAGGCATATCTAGTAGATTCTTCTACATGGGTATGTTGCACGCCATATTTATGTACAAGAAGATATAAGATGTTTTAGTAATAGTTTCCCATCTTTCAGTATTCATGTTGTACCAGTATGCATAATCTCTAGTCAATCTATCAGTCTAATTCATTTCTCCCTTTCTTCTAAAGAACATGCTTCCTAAAAAAAGAAATAGAAATTAGTCAGCCCCTTAGCTCGATGATCCTTAGGGCGATCATGGTTCTCATGCGAAGTTCAGGGCCACATTCTCTACTCTTGCTCAGTGAATTTCCACTAAAAATGAATCCTTCATCCTTTCTCAAGTCTAACGTAGATAAGGACCCTTGGGAATTCATTAATCAAGTTCAGAAGGTTACATACATCATGGGGGTGATAACTATTGAGAGTGCTGAGATAGCTGCATATCAATTGCTAGATGTGGCTCATACTTGTGTCAAATAATAGAAGTCAAAGAGGTCAGATGATGTAGGTCCTATAGAGTGGGAGGAGTTTGTCACTGAATTCTTCGATAGATTCTTTCCCTAAGAGCTTAGAGAGGATAAGGTGCTAGAATTCATCAACCTCAGGCAGGGCAATATAATGGTGAAAGAGTATTCTCTTAATTTTACTCAATTATCCAGATATACCCCTCATGTTGTTGCAGACAGCAGAGCCAAGATGCGTAAGTTTGCTTCAGGGGTAAATGATAGCATAGTAAATGGGTGCATATCTACCATGCTGAATAGTAATATGACTTTTGCCAGGCTTATGACTCATGCTAAGTAGATAGAGAACAAATGATTAAGTAGAGGGAGAAGAGAATAAAAAAGCAAAGATAGCTACTTTCAACTTTGCTCACCCTAAATCAGAAGGAGGAAACCGTTCCTGGTTTCATCCTAAGTCATCACTTATAGCCCCTTCTTTATCTAGAGCTCTAGTTCCTAAGTTCAGAGAGGGTAACAAAGATATATTTCCTGGATCTAAGTCTCAGAGTAGTGTTAGCAATACCCTAACTAATCTTCTTTGTCAGACATATTGTAAGAACCACAAGGGTGCTTGCAGAGCTGGTAGGGATGTCTATTTTGATTGTTGTAAGCCAGGCCATAGAGTCAGAGAATGTCCTTAGTCAGGTTATCAGGGTCATCTCCGTTCCTCAGCTTAGTCCGGTCGCCCAAATCAAGAGGGTGCCACCACTAGTGCTACTAGTAGGTAACGCCCAAATCATCTCTATGCTCTTCAGTCCCAACAAGATCAGAAAAAATCTCTTTATGTAGTTACTGGTAGATTATAGATCTTTCATTCACATATTTATGCTTTGCTAGATCCAGAAGCTTCTTTTCTTTTATTACTCTCTATCTAGCAGGAGATTTTAGAATTAGTCCATAAATTCTAGCTAAGCTTTTTTCATTCTCTACCCCAGTGGGTAAAACCATCATAGCTCGATGGGTATACAGGAACTGTCTAGTAATGATATTTTAGAAAGTCACTTTAGCAGACTTAGTCAAATTAGAGATAACTGATTTTGAATTCATTCTCGACATAGATTAGCTTCATTCAATCTATGCAACAATCGACTGTAGAAACAGAATAGTCCAGTTTTATTTTCTTAATGAACCCATCCTTAAGTGGAAGGCTAGTACTTTAGTATTTAGAGGTCACCTTGTTTCCTTCATTCGGTCAGGGAAAATGATATCTAAAGGATGTGTCTATCATATTTTTTAAGTTAAGGACACAAGTTCTAAAACTCCCAGTCTTGAATTAGTCCCAGTAGGAAATGAATATTCAGATGTCTTTCCCAAATATCTTCCAGGAATTCCTCTCTATAGGGAAATAGACTTCGGCGTTGATTTTCTTGCAGATATTCAACCTATTCTATTCCTCCATACAGAATGGCACCAAAAGAAATCAGAGAACTGAAAAATAGTTGAAGGATATCCTAGACAAGGGATTCATCAGGCCCAACATTTCCCCGTGAGGTGCACCAATCATATTCCTGCACAAGAAAGATGATTCTCTCAGAATGTGTATAGACTACTATCAACTTAATAAGGTTACAATCAAGAACAAGTATCCTCTTCCTAGAATTGATGACTTGTTTGACCAACTTTATGGTGCTAGTAATTTCTCTAAGATAGATCTCAGATTCGGCTATCATCAACTCAGAGTTAGGGAATGTGACATTCCAAAAATAGCTTTCCAAACTCGGTATGGTCACTTCAAATTTATAGTAATTTCATTTGGTCTTACCAACGGCCCAGCTGCTTTTATGCACTTGATGAACTATGTGTTCAAGCAGTACTTGGTCATGTTCATAGTCTATTCTCGTAGTGAGCATGATCATGCAGACCATCTAGGAGTAGTGCGTTAGACTCTCAGAGATAATCAGTTATTCACCAAATTCAGTAAGTGCGAGTTTTGGCTAAGGTCAGTAGCATTTCTTGGTCATATCATTTCCGATGATGGCATTAGATTTGATCCTCAAAAGATCGAAGCAGTAAGAAACTGCCCTAGACTTATCTCTCCATTAGATATTAAGAGTTTCTTAGGTTTATCCGACTATTAAAGATGGTTTGTTGAGGTATTTTCTTATATTGCATCCTCTATGTCTAGATTGACTCAGAAAAATGTCAAGTTTCAGTGGTTAGATCCTTGCAAGAAGAGTTTTCAAGAGTTGAAGACTCGACTCATCTCAGCTCTAGTATTAGCTCTTCCAGATGGTCCAGATGGTTTCGTAGTGTATTGTGATGCATCTAGAGTATGTTTGGGTTGTATCCTCATGCAGCATGGTAAGGTCAAAGCCTACGCCTCCAGATATCTTAATCTCCATAAGAGAAATTATCCTACTCATGATCTTTAGTTAGCAGGCGTAGTCTTTGCCTTGAATATTTGGAGGCATTATCTCTACAGAGTTCATGTAGATGTCTTCACTGATCATAAGAATCTTCATTATATCTTTTCTCAGAAAGATCTCAATATTCGTCAGAGAAGGTGGTTAGAGCTCTTGAAAGATATAACATGGGTGTCCTTTATCATTTGGGAAAGGCCATTGTATTGGCCGACGCTCTCAGTAGACTGTCTATGGGTAGTGTTTCTCATGTTGAGGATAATAAGAAAAAGTTAGCTTAGGAATTCTATCATCTTGCAAGACTAGGCGTTCTCTTAGTCGATACAGATGAGAGTGATATATGGGTTCAGAGTAGTTTAGAATTATCTCTAGTTTATGAGGTGAAAGAAAAGAAAGATTGGGATCCAAGCCTTATTAAGTTAAAAGAGTCAGTCAAGAATCAGAAAATATAGGTTTTCTCTCAAGGGGGAGATGGTACTATTCATTGTTAGGTCCGTCTCTGTGTTCTAGATGTAGATGACATAAGTCAGCAAATTCTTGCAAAAGCACATGGTGTACGTTACTCTATTCATCTAGGGGCCACAAAGATGTACCCTGATGTGTGACAGATCTATTGGTAGAGTGGGATGAAGAGAGATATTATAGGGTTTCTGGCTAAGTGCTCTACATATCAGCAGGTTAAGATAAAGCATCAGAAGCGTAGTGGGTCCATGCAGGAGTTCAGTATTCCTACTTGAAAGTGGGAAGTTGTGAATATGGACTTTGTGATGGGTTTGCCTCAAACTCATCGTCAACATGATTCAGTTTGGGTCATTGTAGATAGAATGACCAAATCAGCTCATTTTCTTCCAGTTCATACCTCTTATTCAGCAAAGAATTATGCAAAACTCTACATCAAGGAGTTGGTTAGATTACAAGGTGTTCCATTTTCTATCATCTCAGATAGAGGTACCCAGTTCATCTCTCGTTTTTTGAAAAGCATTCCAAAAGGGTCTTGCTACCCAACTTTATCTTAGTAAAGCCTTTCATTCTATGAAGATGGTCAAGTAGAAAGGACCATTGAGATTTTAGAAGATATCCTAAGGGCCTGTGAAATTGATTTCAAAGGGAGTTGGGATGACCACTTGACTTTGATTGAGTGTGCAAACAATAATAGCTATCATTCCAGTATTCAGAGGACTCTATTTGAAGCTATCTATGGTAGGAGATGTGGACCTCCAATTACTTGGTTCAAAGTTAGTAAGGCCTCAGTCATAGGTCCTAACTTGGTATTCAACGCCTTAGAAAAAGTCCAGTTGATTAGAGAAAGACTTCGGGCTGCTTAGAGCCAACAGAAGTTTTATGCAAATGTTCATAGAAACGATCCTGAGTTTGAGATTGGTGATCATGTCTATTTAAAGATCTCACCCATGAAGGGAGTGAAGAGATTTGGCAAGAAGGGAAAGATTAGTCCCAAATATGTCGGTCCCTTTAAGATTCTCAATCGTTTTGGCAAGGTAGCATATGAGCTTGACTTACCTTCAAATCTAGCCTCAATTCATCCAGTCTTTCATGTCTCTTAGATAAAGAAGTGCATAGATGAACCATTAGTTGTAGTCCTTATTCAGAGCATTAATGTTCAAAATACTCTCTCTTACGATGAGATTTCAGTCAAAATCTTAGACTATCAAACTCTTAGATTGAGGAACAAAGAAGTCCCTCTAGTTAAGGTTCTTTGGAGAAATCAGTCCGTCAAGGGATCTACTTGGTAAGCATAGGCAGACATGCATAGTAACTATCCTCACCTCTTCTTCGCCAATTCAGATCAATCTCAAGGTAACATGTCTCCTTAAGCTTACTCAGTTTCGTGTTCAGTGTTCATCACACACTTGGAATGCAGTTTCATTCTTATGTTCCCATTATAAACCTGGTATCAAGTACCATAGAATATTCATTCATGCACTCATGTATCAGTTTAGTTATGTAATTATACATCAGATATGCATTCTTATTCTGAGAACTTAGTTCTTCAAAACACTTAGTCATACATTTATGAATCAGTTACACATGAATTAGATATGCATGTTCAGTATTATATGTTCATCTTATTAGTCATGTCAGTCATGAGATCATGTTCTAGTTATTCATGTTCAGTATGTATGCAAGTTGTCTTTGCTCCCCTGTCAGTCAGTCTTATTCGTTCTCAAGGGGCCGATATTGCAATACCCCATAATTTTCCTAGCTAATTTTATCTCAAGAATGTCTAGTATTAGCTTCTAAATTGAATGATGGTTATTCCATGAGAAATTTTAAGGATTTCACTTTTTGTAAAGTGGGAAATTCAATAAGCTTTCCATCGATATAAGATTCTCCCAAATCTGATAACCGGGTTTGAAGTTACAACTATTTCAAGTTCCCGTCGTAAAACAGCCGCGATTATGGTGCGTCGTGCTAGGGCCCAAATTCAGAATTGTCCTTTTCCAGTGTCTTAGAGCAATTTCCTTCGCGTCGCGCCAAAGTTCCAGCTTGCAAAAGAAGGGTCAACGCGATGCTCTGCTTCGCGCCATCCCTCAGTTTCCCAATTGTCAAATTACAGTGACACGATGTGGTAGCACCGCATCACGCCATGGGTTCAGTTCAGGAAAATTTTACTAAAATTACATGACGCGTCCAGGGTTAAAAGGGTCAACTTCCCACCCATATTTAAACCCTTTAACAGGTGATTCAGCTACTTTTCACCCAAAATGCACTCTCTTGTCTCAAAAACCTCTCAAGAATAACCTAGGGCTTTTCCAAGAAGATTCAGAATCAAGAATTTCCTCGGTCAATCTTTATGAAATCACGAACGAAGGTATGCATAGTGTTCATTCATGGACTACTTTCGTCTATGAAGCCCAAGTATCCTTTTTATAGATTCAAGTTTATAGTTTCTCTTATGAGTTTCATGATTGGGGTACTCTTGCTCATATGTATAATGAGAAATTGAATTCTGCTCCATGTTAATGCATTATAGATATAGATTCATGCAAACCTATGATTAAACCCTTGAATGATGAAATTAGAATTAAACTATGTTTTTTAATTATTGTACAATGATGTTTACATGTACCATTCCTACAATATGTTTTATTAAATGCATAGATAAAGGAAAAGTGCCTAACTAGCATGATATCATGAAATCCCGATGTATGTACAAGTTATGCCTATCACATTTTTGGTGAAATGCTTCTATAAATGTATTATGGATTATGTTGTTAGTTATATGTTCAAATAAGTTATGCTTGGTTAGTTTCCTTCTATCGAGTCGTGGGGGTACTCATACCCAAAAAATTAGCTGTGTGCCTAGCGCCATGTCATGTTTTCATGATACTCTCAGTCAACCTACGAATCCTTAGACTTCATATAGTCTTATGACTCTAGAAATCTCCATGATCTCATGAACTCAGTCAGTTGTTAGATATCAATAGTATTCCATTAGTCAACGGAATTCAGTAACTCAGTCCCTATTTATTTTGGTAAATCATGTTCAGATTCTATTTAGATGGGAGTAGAAATGCACACCGAGTAAACCCAAGGATGGGGACACATACTATCAGATGAGGGTGTGATTCTTAGCAGTCATCCTTGCATTCTAGAACTATGTATCCATCATAGGTTGGGACACTAATACTGTCGATGAGGGTTGATGAGGTAGATAAGAACTGTCAGATAAGGGTCCCACCGATCTCGTACATTGGACACTATCAGATGAGGTTCTTCCATAACCTTTCCTTACTAATAGCATGGTATTGACACCCTTCTAGTTAGGGTTATAGATTGGACCCTAACTCAGCCATAATGGCATATCATGGACAAGTCGATTAGATAAATACTTTCTATAGTTTCATGTTATAGAATCAAAACTGTCAGATACAGTCACTCAGTCACAGTAATAGAACTCAGATAGTTCTTCTGATTTCAGAACTATTAGATACAATCAACTCAGATACAGTAAGGAACTCAGGTAGATCCATTAGATTCAGGACTGTTAGATATAGTCACTCATGTTATTAGTTATATTTAGATTTAGTAATCATGTTATCTCAGTATTAGTGTCAGCTGTTATGTCTTATACATGTATTCTCAAGCTCATAATAGTTAGTCAGTTATTATTACTATTTACGTATGTAAACCCGTGCATATATCCTACCTCACATGTATACTTAGTACATCTCATTGTGCTGATGCTTTTGCGCTATGGTGCTTTATTTTTATATTACAGCACAGGTTCAGAGACACGAGTTCCAGATCTACAGTAGATTGAAGTATCAGCAATCAAAGTAGAAGTGAGTCCTCATCTTTTGAGGATATGACATTTCTCTATTATCTTATTTATTAATTTATAAGTTGGAGATAGTTAGGGACATATCCCATCAACTCCTTATGCAGACATTAGAGGTTTTCAAACTAGATGCAGACTCTCATATTTCAGACTTCAGTATTTTCAATTTTGTTTTGGGTGTTCTATTACCCAACACAGATGTGATATTTTTCAGTTATGTTCAGTATTGAACCTTATGCCCTTTCAGTGCATGTTTTCACATTTTCATATTATATTATGCAACGTATAGGTCCAGTTATCGGTCATGGGTTGGCTTGTGGTCCTTCAGGGTCATGAGCACCGTGTAGCGTTCAGGGTAATAGATTCGGGGTGTTACAAATATCCTATTAGCATATATAGTTTTTCTCAATGAGGTGATAAAAGAATCCTACTGTTCCATTTAGAGCATTGTGTCTTGCATAAACTATATATTTGTTGATATCCAGTGCATCTACTTAAGCGATCATGGTACTATTAAATGGTAGCCACTTTTCTATTAAGGGATAAATGACATTTAATTTAGTAGCACTTGATCTCTTAGGCTAACCAGCCTAAGAATCTTGGCCCTTTAGTGACCCTCAAGTTGCTTAATCCTGTAGCCAGGATTCGGGAGTTCACCCGAATGAATTCTCCTTTCTTTCTTGGGTCTAAGTTAGATAAGGACCCTCAGGAATTCATCGATCAGGTATAGTAGGTTACAGATATCATGGGTGTTACTTTTAGTGAGAGCACTGAGCTAGCTACATATCAGTTGCTAGACGTTGTCATACTTGGTTTAAATAGTAGAAGTTAGAAAGGCCAGATGATGCAGGGCCTATAGAGTGGGAAGATTATCTCCGCACATTCTTAGGTAGATTCTTTCCCCAAGAGTTGATAGAGTTTTAGGTGTTAGAATTTATCAATCTCATGAAGGGAAAAATTATGGTGAAAGAGTATTCTCTTGAGTTTACTAAATTATCCAGATATGCTCCTCATATGGTTCTGGACAACAAGGCCAAGATGAGTAAGTTTGTTTTTGGGGTGAATGATAGTATGGTCAATGAGTGTAGGTCTACGATGTTGAATAGTGACTTGAATTTAGCCAGGCTTATGACTCATGCTCAATAGATAAAGGAG
>JAPEIP010000011.1:80544598-80560241 GCA_026120095.1 Capsicum chinense
GATCATTGGTCCTTATATGTGCTGGTATTGATATTATATATTGTATTATCGTTCGAGTTTTATTATTTATTTCATACTGTAATGATGAAGTTGATTCAGGTTTGATTTTTTACCTTGACTTAGTGATATTATCTTGCTCTATATAATTTTCATTTCATGATTTGGCTAAGTCGACTGATGAAGCCTACTAAGTACTAGTTGTTTTGTCACTCATACTACACTTCTGTACCTTTTTGGTGTAGACCAGAGTACTAGTTGTCGTAGCTGAGTTGATATCACGTAGTGTTAATATTCAGGAAATAGGGTGATCTCTTAGAGATTCGAGTCCCCCGTTTCCCTCTATCCTTGTTCAGTTTTTTGTATTTGAGATGGATGTATTGACAATTTTAGACTTTTGGGTTGAATTTTCGATTATCATACTTATATGCTCTTATACTTCTATTACTCGGTCGTGGGATTGGTGTCCATATTTGGATTGTCTTATTTTAGTGGAACAATGTCAATTATAATTTTGATCATGCAATTGGGCCCAGTTGGGCATTTCTATCGAAGTAGAGCATTGCCTTAGATCTAGGATATGGTGTGGGCTTACGTACTGGTGGGTTTTAGTAGGTGTCATCATGAATTTTGAATCGGGTCATGAAATTGACATTGTCATTGTCATTGCCAGAGTTGGGGCCATATCCCAATATTCTATTGATTTTGGTTTTGTTTTGAAGGCTTTGTTGAATTTTTGTGGACTTGGTTGGTGATATTGGTTGGTGGTGTTTGGTTTGTTACTCGTTATCGGTTATACACATGTTTTAAATTTCTTGAGCTCATATTATGCTACCTTTTTATATGCTTGGTATTCAACCGATGTTGGGGTATTGTGTTCAGTTGGTTAGGTATAGGTGGTGGTCACCGACTCTCGTTGGACATGAGATACCCATCATCCCCAGGCCCTTGTTCGGGTCGTGAAACGTATCTAAATTCTCCTCAAGATGTTAACCAAGCCATTTTAAGCCCTAAGATATTAGTCCTACAAAAAACATGAGCAACTAAGTCAATTATGCCTAAATTATAGTTCCTTGATAGACTAAATAGTCCAAATAATATTAGTTATACTTGTCATACCTCCAAGAACTAATACCCATCCCATATCTAGCATTATATATTAATTATACTATGAACTAGCCAAATCTATAAGGAAGGAATACCTAACCTACCTTTATAGCAATGAAAAGATCGATGAATCTGTTAAACCAAGAATTTCCTCTTCTGAGAAGCATTCACAAGCTGCAAGGCTATTAAAACAAAAATCTACTCATCAAACCAAGAATAATGATAACCATATTACACTTGTTCTTTGGGTCAAAAATTCCATAAAAATCCTATGTGGAACCCATTTACAAAATGGCACCTTTAAAATTTGTACTATGTCCCTCTACGCTCAAGGAATATTTACCCTAAATAATGGGTTAATTCCTAGATAAAATGGTGGTACAATCAACCCACCAATATTCTAGGGATTTTGGAAAATAACAAAGGATTTAATCCCGAATTTGAAGGAATCTTACCAATAATTCGGAGAAAAAATATATTATTCGAGTTTGTGAACACCCCAAATCACCCACTAATAGTTCTCCTAATTTTTCACACTTTCTAGAGTTTGACAATATTGAAAATGGGTGAAAATGGGAGATAATGAGTTAAATGGGGATGTTATAAGATTCCCAGGTGTCCTGGTGCAGCTTAAGCGGACATTGGGATGCTTAAGCACCGTATGTCTCATGTTGGTTAAGTATCTATTTGCCTCTTAAGAGGCCACTCTTAAGCACCCAAGGCATCATTTAAGTGATACATGTTGAATAAGTCAAACCACTTAAGCCACTATATGGCCACTTAGCAGCCTTTGCTTAAGCGACCTTATGAGTGGTTAATAGAATCCATCATCAGCAGATAAGACTTTGAAATTTCCCCAAGTCTCCAATGACCCCTAGAAATTCATTTGGAATCTCGTGTACACAAACAAGCTATGCTAATCTATCAATTTTTATGTTCTAGACTCAATAACGTAGTATAAATTTCCAATCTAAGGTTGTTTAGATGAAAAGTAGGTCCACACCCATGTTCCATTTTTCATAACTTCTAGTCAATGGTCTAAAATGAGTCTAGAATCCTCGGGACCCAGACAAAGTGTCCACATGGCATAAATTTGACGTTCTAGATCTGTTAGAACTGTGTGGATAGGAAAATGAGGTCATTTGTTTATTATTTTTACCAAGTAGCTACTTTTAACCAACAAAGAATTCAAAACTTAGAATTCTCTCTAAAAAAACCAAATGGATTGCCCAGTAATTGAACTGTCAGCTCCAACAATTCATAAATGACTTAGGGCTGCTATAGGAAAGATCTAAACAACAAAGATGAGCATAAATATAGAAAATAACCTGGAGAATCACCACAAGATGAATGGAAAAATCACAAAAGAGGACTAACCACAAGCTGAAAGCACAAGCAATCAACCCCATATCTACAGGAGGGAATGAATCATTAAGGAATAACGAAAAACTCACCAAGGCTACAAACATTGCATGTTATGGCCATATGCAGGGTAACTCGGTGAAATGTAACCTTAGTTTTAAACTAGTTAATGCAATATTCCTTGTCGGTAATGAATACATATAGGCACATATTGCCAAGGAGAATCACTCCACAAGGCTTTATTAGGTCGTATGAATCCCAAAATAAGGGCTTCCTTAATCCACAAATTTTTATCCAAAAATACTCAATTAAACCATGAATCACATTGCTGAAGAACAGAGAACCAATACATATATCAATGCCAAGGTCAAGGCCACCATTGAAAAATGAATCAAACAAATCAAGTAAAAGAATTCACTATTTTCCACCTTAGCAAGCGGTTATAGGAAAAGATCACCTATCCCTACCTTCCTTAAGTCCACTCTAAGAAAGAACAACATTATGAAAACAATAGAGAATCCAACTCCATAAAAATACAAAGATCAAACCATCACCAGGAGGCGAACCCAATAAATCTAAAAGACAAGCCTAAGACCTCTTGACATCAATATCATGACCAGTACAGTCATTGAACTATACAAATTGGTAGAACGAATACCAATTTGGTTAATGTAAAAAATAGGATATATATAGAAGGATAACATATGCTAAAAATCTAAGCAAACCAAAAGGCGAGTCCTAGAACCTCAAACCAAAAAACAAGCAATGTTACCAAATCGCCAACTCTAAAACCATAAAAGAGTCATAGATGTCTAGCCTACCTTTTCTTTTATAATCCACTCAAAAACAAATCTAACATAAATAACAGAAGAGGAAAATGACTAACCTTACCTTTTTATAAAAGAGAAAACCATCCAACTGAGCTAGTCACCTAGGATGATTAAAAAATTGTGAGAAAGGAAATTCTGATTATATAATTCTAGTCTAGCCGTCTATCAAGTAAGAATCAATAAATGTAAAATAATGTCAATAACAATATCAAGCATAGAGATACAGTATAAGAAGTAGGTGGTACCAAAAGAGAAAATTAATAACAAGTACAACTATAGGATAAAAAGAAGGAAAATACGCCATGGTAAATGTGACTCAAACCCAAATGCTACTTCCTTCGGTAAATATCTATACTAATCCACTGTATCAATTACAAAAAGGAATCAACTATGGTGGTAGTCACATAATCATGAACTTTACAACAACCCACATAATAATCAATATGAAATTACCAAGGCATATAATCATCAATATGTAGAAACGCAATTCGCTAAAATAGAAAGGTAAATACATGAAATAAAAGGTACACCTATCATCGTTGAATCTAAAGGCAAATGCCTAATGCAACTAAGTGGATGTGAATCTTAGCAGGTCCAAACTCAAATTGAGTACTTGAATTTCTAACTAAGGTACTAAGTGCTACGTTATGGATAAGCTTAATGGCTAATAATCCCATACTAGGGAATATCTTGACAAAATATAAATTTCTCTGTAGTCGTAGCAAATCCCTGAAGCTCTTACCTGGCAAGAAATATTGGTTAACATTTATTGGCTAAATAACAAATAATGGGGACACTTCCTATTGCAATGGATATCTTTCCATTAATCATAACATACCTCAGGAGCCCTAGGATTGCAGGGAATATATGCTGACTCTATCTGAACATCCAACTCACATCTGAGGTATTCTTTAGACTAGTAAGCAATCTCTCCGCAAAAAAAAGCTTCTAGAACATACTAAGGTACTGTACCGATTGATCTAAAATGGACACAATGTCCTAAAGATTATAACAAATGATATACAAGGACTATCAAGAATTCTTTTTATCGTGATCTCCATGACTTATCCGAGAGCCATCTATTGTCTTAGATGTCACCTGTGTGGAACTTATTAACTACTAGTGAAGTTGATCTACACTTGAGGGATCTTCATTCTCAAACAAAATAGAAATAAACTGGTACTAATGACATGACATCTTACTGTCACCTTTATAAGTATTAAGACATACTCATTCTATGGCCCTAACAATCAACAACCTCAGAGAAAGTACACCCAATAACTATCAGATGTTCTGAAACTAATTTTATTAACAAAGATAATTACCCAATAATTTCATGTGCATCTCATGCTCTAAAGGATGTGTAACATAAGAGTATCTTTATCCTAATTAAAAAACCCATTCACATACTCTGGAATCGACAAAAACCTTATTGAACACCAATAAACTAAACTTTGGCTTAAGAGATACTTGATAAATGAAACTTTATCTTAGGTATTCATAAAAAGGCTCAGAATTCCTGAGATGAATCTTCAGGGATTAAAAATATCACAAAACTTACCGAAGCATAGGCTTGTCCCAAATGGTCTAATTGACACGAAAAATTTTAGATATTAACCTATGAATCGATAATTTGAAGTTGTATAGAATCTCTAGAAATACACGCAAAAGTCCCTTTCACATTTATCCATGACCTCTTCTCATTTATTTGGATAGAATAGAGTCAAAATAATATGCTGAAGGGTTCATAAAAATACATACATATGATAAGGATTTAAGAATAGAATTTCCTTAGAATACGTGTCGCCTTCCAAAGATAGGATAAAAATATCTCCATATCAATCTGAAGTTCTCTACTTGACACTTAGCTCTTCTACTAACATATCAATTAATTTGGTCTCTGATATCAATTTTTAATGATCCAAATTATTCGGTAATGATGTAACCAATTACAACCCACCAGTAGTTAAGCTAGCCCTTAGTCTAGAACTACTAGTAATGCACCATTAATGAAAATTAGTTGAACGGCAGAAGAAATATATTAAAGTGGCTAATGTATATAAGACAAGCCAAGATCTATTGATGTTAGTATAAGTTATTCTAATATAATAAGAGTATAAATTCAAATATCTAATAAACAAATATTTCAACCCATCTATGGATATAATATAGAGATCAGTCTAATTTGTAAGAGATAGAAATTTAGTACTCCAAAGTCTAGGTGCAGCTAAAGTGGCCACTTGTATACTTAAGCACCTATGAATTGAGCAATAGAAGTTTGCTAAAGTGGTCATGAACCAGGGACATGAGCATCTCAAAAGCAGGCTTCTTACTTCTAAAGTAATTTTTGGCTAAGCGTTGTTTGATCGCTAAAGTGGACCTCAGCCAAATGGCCATGGCTACTAATGTGACTACTACTTATGGGACTAATGGTCCACTTAAATAGTTTCACTAGATGCTACCATGTACCAGACTATGCTATGTATAAAATGGACTCCGATCAAGTGCTCGCGATTTGTTCAAAAGCCCATATGCCTAAATGAACTATGTTACAATACAAAATAAAAAATACTACATTCTAGAAATAATGGAACCATTGAAACATACATCCAAGATCATTTTAACTAACGGGCCTATACCTATGGAACCATTCAAACATTCATCCAAGATCGTTTTGACTAATGGGCATACACATATAGTTCTATTTTTCATATATTTTACCCAATATCCCAATATGAGTTTAGAAGCCTTAGTACTTAAACGAAGGGTACCTCTAGTCTAAAATCAATGTTTCGAAGGTCATAAAACTGTTAAAATTCTCATGTAGAGTTGTTTACTAGGAGTTTTAATTCGATATCAATTCCTTATTCTGAAAGGTCTGAAATAGGCAAATGAGCTTAAAACCAAATTAACTATTCCAATAAGTCATAAATGACTTGCAGTTGTAGTATGAATGCTTGAAATATTAGAAATATACATAAATCCATGTAATGACCTAGAGGGTCATCACATAGAATAGGGAAAATCATAGCCTTAAGTATTTAACACCATTTGTAATTCTTTATATGGTTGGGGAGGTTGTTTATGAGTTGGCCTTACCTCTAGAATTTTCATTCGTTAATCCACTTGTTCATTTATCTATTATTTGGGACTATACTTAGAATGAGGTTCACGTGCCTCATTAGGACTTAGTTCATTTGGATGACATTTTGTTTTTGTCGAGGATTTGTTGTTGATTTTAGCCAAAGATGGTAGGCGTTGTAATTGGAGAGATATTTTAGTGGTTAAGGTTTAGTGGAGATACTGTGTTATAGTGTAGTATTCTTAGGAGGACGAGTTAAGGATGAATTATAGTTACCCTCAACTCTTTACCAATTTGTTTTGTTTCTTTTTCTTTTAGTTTGAGGTTGAACTGGGGCCTTAATTGTGATATAAGAATGGTTGGAAAGATCCCAATGCCTCTGGAAGGGTTTTGGTAGAGCTTGAAGAGTTTATTGGCTTTAAAAATTTCATAGTTGACTGCAGTCAACATTTGATGTTCTGAGTGACAGATGGTGATTTGGATAGTTTCATTAGATCCACAATATTTAATTTGAGTTAGTAGTGTGTTGGTGTGGGTTCAGAGCATTTATTTTGCATTTTGACCCTCTATTTAAAAATCTATTGAAATTATCATAAATGATACCAGGGATTAATTTTTTGAAAACAATATTCATTTAAAAATTTAACATCTCCATGTAGTTTGGAATGTCAAAAATATTATAATACCCCGTACTTTTCCTAGCTAATTTCATCTCAAGAATTTCTAGTGTTAGCTTCTAAATTGAATAATAGTTATTCCTTGAGGATCTTTTAAGATTTTCACTTTTTGTCATGTGGAAAATTCAATAAGCTTTCCATCAATATGAGATTCGCCCAAATTCGATAACCGGGTCATAAGTTATGAATCTTGTAAGTTCCCATCATAAAATAGTGCCATATTAGTCAGTGGCGCGCTACACCATCTTAGGAAATGACATTTGGCAAATTCTAGTAGGGATCCGTAATTATGGCACCTCGTGCTAGGACCCAAATTCAGAATTGTCCTTTTCCAGTGTCTTAGCATGAATTCCTCCACGTCACGCCAAAGTTTAAGGTTGCAAAAGAATGGAAACTGTGATTACTCCGCATTGTGCCATCCCTAAGTTTCATAATTATCAAAATCCAAAGAAACAACATAATAATGCTGTGTCGCACCAGGGTTTCATGTCAGGAAAATTTTAGTGAAATTACATGACACGTCAATGGTTAAAAAGGTCAACTTCCCACCCCTATTTAAGCCTTTTAACACATGATTCAACCACTTTTCACTCAAAATACACTCTCTTCTCTCAAAAACATCTCAAGAACAACCTAGGGCTTTTCATAGAAGATTCAGGATCAAGAAATTCCTCCATCAATCTTCACAAAATCATGAACCAAGGTATTCATAGTGTTCATTCATGGACTCCTTTCATCTATGAAGTCCAAGAATCCCTTTTCTAAATCCAATTTTATGGATTCTCTTATGAATTTCATGATTGGGCCACTCTTTGTCATATGGGTAATGAGATATTGAATTCTACTACATGTTGGGTGATAAATTCAATGTGGGTTGCATTATTATAGATAAAGATTCATGCAAACTTATGATTTAACCTTTGAATGATGAAATTATAATTGAACAATGATGTTTAATTACTATACAATGATGTTTACATGTACCATGCCTATAATATGTTTGATTAAATACTTAGATGAAGAAAAAGTGCCTAACTAGCATGATACCATGAAATCCCCATGTATGTACAAGTTATGCCTATCACATGTTTTAATGAAATGCTTCTATAAATGTATTATGGATTATGTTGTTAGTTATATATTAAAGTAAGTTATGCTTAGTCAGTTTCCTTCAATCGAGTGTTGGGGATACTCGTACCTGAAACATTAGTTGCGTGCCTAGAGCTATGTTATGTTTTCACGATACTCTCAGTCAAGCTATGAATCCTTACACTTTAGAAAATATTATGACTCATGAAACCTCCATGATCTCACGATCTCAGTCAGTATTCAGATATCAGTAGTATTCCATTAGCCAACGGAATTCAATAACTTAGCCCATGTTCATTTCAATAAATTATGTTCAGAGTCTATTCAGATGGGTGTAGAAATTTGCACCAAGTGAACCCATGGATAGGGACACACACTATCAGATAAGGGTGTGATACTTAGCAATCATCCTTATATTTTAGAACCATGTAGCCAACATAGGTTTAGATATCAACACTGTCGATGAGGGTTTATGAGGTAGATAAGCATTGTCAGATAAAGGACACACCATTGTCATATAGAGGACACTATCAGATAAGGGTCAGCCACAGCTTGTCCTTACCAGTGGCACGGTATTGTCACAATTCTAATTAGGGTTAAGGATAGGACCCCAACTCAGTGATAATGGTGTATCAGGGGCATATCGGTTAGATAACTACTTCCCACAGTTTCATGTAACAAAATCAAGACTATTAGATACAATCACTCAATCTTAATAATAGAACTCAGATCATTCTTTATAGTTCAAGAATATGAGGTACAGTCAACTCAGTTACAGTAAGGAACTCACATAGTTCTATTAGATTCAGGATTATCAGATATAGTCACTCATGTTATCAGTTATATTTAGATTCAATAACCATGTTGTTTTAGTATTATTGTCATTTGTTATGTCTTATGCATGTATTTTTATGCTTATGATAGTTCATCAGTTATTATTATTATTAATGCATGTGAACCCTTGCATATAGCCTACCTCACATGTATACTCAGTACATCCCATTGAACAAACACATTTGTGCTATGGTGCTTTCTTTTTATGTTACACCATAGGTTTAGAGATATCAATTCTAAATTAGTAGTAGATTCCAGTCTCAGTAGTCAGAGTAGAAGTGAGTCCTCATCTTTTGAGGACATAATATTTCTTTATTATCTTATTGATTAATTTATTAGTTGGAGTTTGTTGGGTACATATCCCATCAACTCCATATTCAGACTATTCAGACATTAGAGGCTTTCAAAAAAGATGCAAACTCTCATGTTTCAAATCTTAGTATTTTTAGTTTTGTTTTGGGTATTTTATTACCCCACTCAGATGCGACATTATTCAGTTATATTCAGTATTGAACCTTATGGCCTATCAATACATATTTCCGTATTTTCATGATATATTATGCAGTGTACAAGTATAGATATCAGTCATGGGTTGTCTTGTGGTCCTTCGGGGTCATGATCACCGTGAAGCAATTTGGGTACCAGATTCATGGCATTACAAACTTGGTATTAGATCCTAAGGTTTAATAGAGTTCAAGGAAGTTTGGAAGGCATATCTAGTAGAGTCTTGTACATGGGTATGTTGCACGCCATATTTATGTACAAGAAGATATAAGATGTTTTAGGAACAATTTCCCATCTTTCAGTATTCATGTTGTGCCAGTATGCATAATCTCAAGTCAATCTATCAGTCTAATTTGTTTCTCCCTTTCTTCTACAAAACATGCTTCCTAAAAAAAGAAATGGAAATCAGTCGTCCCCTTCGCTCAATGATCCTTAGGGCGATCATGGTTCTCATACGGAGTTCAGGGCCACATTTACTACTCTTGCTCAGTCAATTTCCACTGAAAATGAATCCTTCATCATTTCTCAGGTCTAAGGTAGATGAGGACTCTTAGGAATTCATTAATCAAGTTCAGAAGGTGACAGAAATCATGGGGGTGACTACTATTGAGAGTGTTGAGCTAGCTTCATATCAATTGCGGGATGTGGCTCATACTTGTGTCAAACAATAGAAGTCAAAGAGGTCAGATGATGTAGGTCCTATAGAGTGGGAGGAGTTTATCACTGAATTCTTAGATAGATTCTTTCCCTAAGAGAATAGAGAGGATAAGGTGCTAGAATTCATCAACCTCAGGCAGGGCAATATGATGGTGAAATAGTATTCTCTTAAGTTTACTGAATTAGCCAGATATGCCCCTCATGTTGTTGCAGACAGCATAGCCAAGATGAGTAAGTTTGCTTTAGGGGTAAATGATAGCTTAGTAAATGGGTGTAGATCTGCCATGCTGAAGAGTAATATGACAGTAGCCAGGCTTATGACTCATGCTAAGTAGATAGAGACCAAATGATTAAGAAGAGGGAGAAGAGAATAAAAAAGCAAAGATAGCTACTTTCAAGTTTGCTCACCCTAAATCAGAAGGAGGAAACCGTTCCCAGTTTCATCCTAAGTCATCACTTACAGCCCCATCTTCAGCCAAACCTCTAGTTCCTAAGTTTAGAGTGGGTAACAGAGATATAGTGCCTGGATCTAAGTCTCAGAGTAGTGTTAGCAATGCCCGAACTAATCCTCTTTGTCAGACTTATTGTAAGAACCACAAGGGTGCTTGCAGAGCTAGTTGGGATGTCTATTTTGATTATGGTAAGCTAGGCCATAGAGTTAGAGAATGTCCTTAGTCAGGTTATCAGGGTCATCTCTGTTCCTCAGCTCAGTCCGATCGCCCGAATTAAGAGGGTGCCACCACCAGTCCTACTAGTAGGTAACGCCCAAATCGTCTCTATGCTCTTCAGTCCCAACAAGATCAGAAAAATTCTCTTGATGTAGTTAATGGTAGATTACAAATATTTCATGCGCATATTTATGCTTTGCTAGATCCAGGAGCTTCTTTTCTTTTATTACTTTCAATATAGCAAGCGAATTTAGAATTAGTCCAGAAATTCTAGCTGAGCTCTTTTCATTCTCTACCCAAGTGGTTAAACCATCATAGCTCGGTGGGTATACAGGAACTGTCTAGTAATGATATTTTAGAAAGTCACTTTAGCAGACTTAGTCAAATTAGAGATGACTGATTATGAAGTTATTCTCGACATAGATTGGCTTCATTCTATCTATGCTACAGTTGACTGCAGAAACAGAATAGTCCAGTTTCATTCTCCGAATGAACCCATCCTTCAGTGGAAGGGTAGTACTTTAGTATTTAGAGGTCACCTTATTTCCTTCCTTCGGTCAGGGAAAATGATATCTAAAGGATGTGCCTATCTTTTTTTTAAGTTAAGGACACAAGTTCTGAAACTCCCAGTCTTGAATTAGTCCTAGTAGGAAATGAATATTCAGATGTCTTTCCCAAAGATCTTTCAGGAATTCCTCTCTACAGGGAAATAGACTTCTGCGTTGATTTTCTTTCAGATATTCAACCTATTCTATTCCTCCATATAGAATGGCACCAGAAGAAATCAGAGAACTAAAAAATAGTTGAAGGATATCCTAGACAAGGGATTCATCAGGCCCAGCATTTCCCCATGGGGTGCACCAATCGTATTCCTGCACAAGAAAGATGATTCTCTCAGAATGTGTATAGACTACTGTCAACTTAATAAGGTTATGATCAAGAACAAGTATTCTCTTCCTAGAATCAATGACTTGTTTGACCAACTTTATGGTGCCAGTTATTTTTCTAAGATAGATCTCAGATCCGGCTATCATCATCTCAGAGTTAGGGAATGTGACATTCTGAAAATAGCTTTCCAAACTCGGTATGGTCACTTCAAATTTATAGTAATGTCATTTGGTCTTACCAACGGCCTAGCTGCTTTAATGGACTTGATGAACTATGTGTTCAAGCAGTACTTAGTCATGTTCATCATAGTCTTCATAGATGATATTCTAGTCTATTCCCGTAGTGATTGCGATCATGCAGACCATCTCAGAGTAGTGCTTTAGACTCTCAGAGATCATCAGTTATTCGCCAAATTCAGTAAATGCATGTTTTGGCTAAGGTCAGTAGCATTTCTTGGTCATATCATTTCAGATGATGGCATTAGAGTTGATCCTCAAAAGATCAAAGCAGTAAGAAACTGCCCTAGACTTATCTCTCTATCAGATATTAGGAGTTTCTTAGGTTTATTCGGCTATTAAAGATGGTTTGTTGAGGTATTTTATTATATTGCATCCTCTATGTCCAGATTGACTCAGAAAAATGTCAAGTTTCAGTGGTCAGATCCTTGCGAGAAGAGTTTGAAGGAGTTGAAGACTCAACTCATCTCAGCTTTAGTATTAGCTCTTCCAGATGGTCCAGATGGTTTCATAGTGTATTGTGATGCATCTAGAGTAAGTTTGGGTTGTATCCTTATGCAGCATGGTAAGGTCATATCGTACGCCTCTATATATCTTAATCCCCATAAGAGGAATTATCCTACTCATGATCTTTAGTTAGCACCCGTAGTCTTTGCCTTGAAGATTTGAAGGCATTTTCTCTACAGAGTTTATGTAGATGTCTTCACAGATCATAAGAATCTTCATTATATCTTTTCTCAGAAAGATCTCAATCTTCGTGAGAGAAGGTAGTTAGAGCTCTTGAAAGATATAACATGGGTGTCCTTTATCATCTGGGAAAGGCCAATGTATTGGCCGACGCTCTCAGTAGACCGTCTATGGGTAGTGTTTCTCATGTTGAGGACAATAAGAAAAATTTAGCTTAGGAATTCCATCATCTTGCAAGACTAGGCGTTCTCTTAGTAGATACAGGTGAGGGTGATATATGGGTTCAGAGTAGTTTAGAATTATCTCTAGTTTATGAGGTGAAAGAAAAGAAATATAGGGATCCAAGCCTTATTAAGTTAAAAGAGTCAATCAAGAATCAGAAAATATAGGTTTTCTCTCAAGGGGGAGATGGTGTTCTTCATTGTTAGGTGTGCGTTACTCTATTCATAAGGCAACAAATTCTTGAAAAAGCGTATGGTGTGCGTTACTCTATTCATCTAGGGGCCACAAAGATGTACCGTGATGTATGGAAGATCTATTGGTGGAGTGGGATGAAGAGAGATGTTACAAAGTTTATGGCTAAGTGCTCTACATATCAGCAGGTTAATATAAAGCATCAGAAGCCTAGTGGGTCCATGCAAGAGTTCAGTATTCCTACTTGAAAGTGGGAAGCTGTGAACATTGACTTCGTGATGGGTTTGCCTCAAACTTATCATCAACATGATTTAGTTTGGGTCATTGTAGATAGAATGACCAAATCAGCTCATTTTCTTTCATTTCATACCTCTTATTCAACCAAGGATTATGCCAAACTCTACATCAAGGAGTTGGTCAGATTAAATGGTGTTCTATTTTCTATTATCTCAGATAGAGGTACCCAGTTCATCTCTCGTTTTTTGAAAAGCATTCCAAAAGGTTCTTGGTACCCAACTTTATCTTAGTAAAGCCTTTCATTCTCAGAAGTTGGTCAAGTAGAAAGGACCATTGAGATTTAAAAGATATGCTAAGGGCCTGTGCAATTGATTTCAATGAGAGTTGGGATGACCACTTGACTTTGATTGAGTTTGCATACAATAATAGCTATCATTCCAGTATTCAGAGGACTCCATTTGAAGCTATCTATGGTAGGAGATATAGATCTCCAATTGGTTGGTTCAAAGTTAGTAAGGCCTCAGTCATAGGTCCTAACTTTGTATTCAACGCCTTAGAAAAGGTCCAGTTGATTAGAGAAAGACTTCGAGCTGCTCAGAGTCAATAGAAGTTTTATGCGGATGTTTGTAGAGAAGATCCTGAATTTGAGATTGGTGATCATGTCTATTTAAATATCTCTCCCATGAAGGGATTGAGGAGATTCAGCACGAACGGAAAGCTCAGTCCCAGATATGTCGGTCCCTTTAAGATTCTCAATCATTTTGGCAAGGAAGCATATAAGCTTAACTTACCTTCAATTCTAGCCTCAGTTCATCCAGTCTTTCATGTCTCTTTGATAAAGAAGTGCATAGGTAAACCATTAGTTGTAGTCCCTATTCAAAGCATTAATGTTCAGAATACTCGCTCTTACAAAGAGATTCCAGTCAAAATCTTATACTATCAAACTCGTAGATTGAGGAACAAAGAAGTTCCTCTAGTTAAGGTTCTTTGGAGAAATCAGTCCGTCAAGGGATCTACTTGGTAAGCAGAGGCTGACATGCATACTAACTATCCTCACCTCTTCTTCGCCAACTCAGATCAATCTCAAGGTAACATTTCTCCTTAAGCTTACTCAGTTTCATGTTTAGTGTTCACCACACACTTGGTATGCAGTTTCATGCTTATGTTCCCATTATAAACCTGGTATCAAGTACCATAGAATATTCATTCATGCACTCATGTATCAGTTTAGTTATGTAATTATACATAAGATATGCATTCTTATTCGGAGAACATAGTTCTTCAAAACACTCATTCATACATTTATGAATCAGTTACACCTAAATCAGATATGCATGTTCAGTATTATATGTTCATCTTATCAGTCATGTCAGTCATGAGATCATGTTCTAGTTATTCATGTTCAGTATGTACGCCAGTTGTCTTTGCTCCCCTATCAGTCAGTCTTATTCATTCTCAAAGGGGAGATATTAGAATACCCTATAGTTTTCCTAGCTAATTTTATCTCAAGAATGTCTAGTATTATCTTTTAAATTGAATAATGGTTATTCCATGAGGAATTTTAAAGATTTTCACTTTTTGTAAAGTGGGAAATTCAATAAGCTTTCCATCGATATAAGATTCTCCCAAATCTGATAACCGGGTTTGAAGTTACAACTATTTCATGTTTCTGTCACAAAACAGCGCCATATTAGTCAGTGGCACGCCAAGCCACAAGAGGAAATGGAATTTGGAAAATTTTAGTAGTGGTCCGCAATTATGGCGCGTCGTGCTAGTGCCCAAATTCAGAATTGTCCTTTTCCAGTATCTTAGAGCGATTTCCATCGCGTCGCACCAAAGTTCCAGCTTGCAAAAGAAGGGGAAATGCGATGCTCTGCTTCGCACCATCCTTCAGTTTCCCAATTGTCAAACTACAGTGACATGATGCGGTAGCACCATATCACGCCATGGGTTCAGTTCAGGAAAAGTTTACTAAAACTACATGACGCGTCCAGGGTTAAAAGGGTCAACTTCACACCCGTATTTAAACTCTTTAATAGGTGATTCAGCCACTTTTCACCCAAAACGCACTCTCTTTTCTCAAAAACCTCTCAAGAACAACCTAGGTCTTTTCCAAGAAGATTCAAAATCAAGAATTTCCTCGGTCAATCTACATGAAATCACAAACCAAGGTATGCATAGTGTCCATTTATGGACTACTTTTGTCTATGAAGTCCAAGTATCCCTTTTGTAGATTCAAGTTTATAGATTCTCTTATGAGTTTCATGATTGGGATACTCTTGCTCATATGTATAATGAGAAATTGAATTCTGCTCCATGTTACATCATTATAGATATAGATTCATGCAAACCTATGATTAAACCCTTGAATGAT
>JAPEIP010000011.1:80560341-80577391 GCA_026120095.1 Capsicum chinense
CCATATTAGTCAGTGGCACGCCAAGCCACAAGAGGAAATGGAATTTGGAAAATTTTAGTAGTGGTCCGCAATTATGGCGCGTCGTGCTAGTGCCCAAATTCAGAATTGTCCTTTTCCAGTATCTTAGAGCGATTTCCATCGCGTCGCACCAAAGTTCCAGCTTGCAAAAGAAGGGGAAATGCGATGCTCTGCTTCGCACCATCCTTCAGTTTCCCAATTGTCAAACTACAGTGACATGATGCGGTAGCACCATATCACGCCATGGGTTCAGTTCAGGAAAAGTTTACTAAAACTACATGACGCGTCCAGGGTTAAAAGGGTCAACTTCACACCCGTATTTAAACTCTTTAATAGGTGATTCAGCCACTTTTCACCCAAAACGCACTCTCTTTTCTCAAAAACCTCTCAAGAACAACCTAGGTCTTTTCCAAGAAGATTCAAAATCAAGAATTTCCTCGGTCAATCTACATGAAATCACAAACCAAGGTATGCATAGTGTCCATTTATGGACTACTTTTGTCTATGAAGTCCAAGTATCCCTTTTGTAGATTCAAGTTTATAGATTCTCTTATGAGTTTCATGATTGGGATACTCTTGCTCATATGTATAATGAGAAATTGAATTCTGCTCCATGTTACATCATTATAGATATAGATTCATGCAAACCTATGATTAAACCCTTGAATGATGAAATTAGAATTAAACTATGCTTTTAATTATTGTACAATGATGTTTACATGTACCATTCCAACAATAGATAAGTGAAAAGTGCCTAACTAGCATGTTATCATGAAATCCCCATGTATGTACAAGTTATGCCTATCACATATTTTGATGAAATGCTTCTATAAATGTGTTATGGATTATGTTGTTAGTTATATGTTCAAATAAGTTATGCTTGGTTAGTTTCCTTCTATCGAGTCGTGGGGGTACTCATACCCAAAACATTAGCTGTGTGCCTAGTGCTATGTCATGTTTTCATGATACTCTCAGTCAAGCTATGAATCCTTAGACTTCAGATAGTCTTATGACTCAGCAAATCTCCATGTTCTCATGAACTCAGTTAGTTATTAGATATCAATAGTATTCCATTAGTCAACGGAATTCAGTAACTCAGTCCCTATTTATTTCAGTAAATCATGTTTAGAGTCTATTTAGATGGGAGTAGAAATTCGCACCGAGTGAACCCGAGGATGTGGACACACACTATCAGATGAGGGTGTGATTCTTTGTAGTCATCTTTGCATTCTAGAACTATGTAGCCATCATAGGTTGAGACACCAATACTGTCGATGAGGGTTGATGAGGTATATAAGAACTGTCAGATAAGGGCCCCATCGATCTCGTACAGGGGACACTGTGAGATGAGGGTAATCTATAACCTGTCCTTACCAGTAGCACGGTATTGACACCTTTCCAATTAGGGTTATAGATTGGACCCCAACTCAGCCATAATGGCGTATCAAGGACATGTCGATTAGATAACTACTTCCTATAGTTTCATATTACAGAATCAAAACTGTAAGATACAGTCACTCAGTCACTGTAATATAACTCGAATAGTTCTTCTAATTTCAGAACTTCAGATACAATCAACTCAGATACAGTAAGGAACTCAGATAGATCCATTAGATTCAGGACTGTCAGATATAGTCACTTATCTTATCAGTTATATTTAGATTTAGTAATCATGTTATCTCAGTATTAGTGTCAGTTTTTATGTCTTATACATGTATTCTTAAGCTCATGATAGTTAGTCAGTTATTATTACTATTTACGCATGTAAACCCTTGCATATATCCTACCTCACATGTATTCTCAGTACATCCCATTATACTGATGCTTTTGCGCTATGGTGCTTTCTTTTTATATTACAGCATAGGTTTAGAGACACGAGTTCCAGATCTACAGTAGATTCAAGTATCAGCAATCAAAGTAGAAGTGAGTCCTCATCTTCTGAGGATATGATATTTCTCTATTATCTCATTTATTAATTTATTAGTTGGAGATAGTTAGGGACATATCCCATCAACTCCTTATTCAGACATTAGAGGTTTTCAAACTAGATGCAAACTCTCATATTTCAGACTTCAGTAGTTTCAATTTTGTTTTGGGTATTCTATTACCCCACACAGATTTGATATTTTTTAGTTATGTTTAGTATTGAACCTTATGCCCTTTCAGTGCATGTTTTTGCATTTTCATATTATATTATGCAACGTATAGGTACAGTTATCGGTCATGGGTTGGCTTGTGGTCCTTCAGGGTCATGAGCACCGTGTAGCATTCCGAGTACCAGATTCGGGGAGTTACAAATATCCTATTAGCATATATAGTTTTTCTCAATGAGGTCTTAAACAAATCCCACGGGTCCATTTTGAGCATTGTGTCTTGCACAAACTAAATATTTGTTGATATCTAGTGCATCTACTTAAGCGACCATGGTACTCTTAAATGGTAGCCTTTTTGCTATTAAGGGATAAATGACATTTAATTTAGCAGCACTTGATCTCTTAAGCTAACCAGCCTAAGAATCTTGGCCCTTTAGCGACCCTCAAGTTGCTTAATCCACCAGCACTGCTAAATAAACCCTTATTTTGCCATTTTCACTATTTTTATACCTTGAGCTTCGTGTTTAAATTTGATGCGGCTATTGATGGTTGACTGAACAGTGAAGAATCATGTGGGAATATGTTGTGATTTTATTGTTAGGGTGGAAAATTTATTTTCCCGATTAACTTTATTATCTTGGACTGTGAGGTAGACCTTAATATGCCCTTTACTTTTAGAAGACAATTAATGGCCATAGGTAGAGTAATGGTTGACATGGAGAAGGGTAAGAAAAAATTATGTGTCAATGGTTAGAAGATGACATTCAACATCCGAAAGCCAATGAAGATGCCAACTAACATATGGGAGTATTGTCCGTGATTGATTTATTGATAAACCTGGTAGATATTCCTAAGGGTACATTATTGAATTATTAGTAGTCAAGATACCTTCTTCATGGTGCGATGTTAAACGAAGCACTACGTATGAGGAAACCTATGGGCTTATTGGTGACATCTGATTAACCAACATAGTCACGTCATTCCACAGCGTTAAATAAAGCATTCAGTGGGTGGAAATCCACTATATTTTTGTTTTTATGTTTTTGTTCTATTTTTTTTGTTGGTTTTTAGCTTTTGGACCTTACATGGGATACGGTAAACATTGCTACGTTCATCGATTTTCAGGTAAGGGGACTATGTGATAAGCGTAACATGGCCACTCATCCCACAAGGTAAGTTGAGTATAAAATTGAAATGTTGAAATTTTGATGATGAAAAATAATAAGTTATGGACTTTAGCACCTAATTTTACTTTAAGAATAAAAAACATAGGTTGTGGGTCCATAAGTTTCTTAAAAAATGTCAATATGCCATGTCCGAGTTGCGGAAAAGTAGGCCAAAACTTTTAGCTCAACACCTGCACCCAGCACCTGTGGGCGGTAAGTTTTATCTGCGCCCAGGACCCTACCACAGGTACAGGTCGTGGGTAGGTGCTGTGGTTAGGTACAATTTTGGCCTAATTTTTGATTAAAATTTTAGGCCAACCAATATTTATATATGACCTATTACAGCCCCCACCAATATAAAAACATTCTAACCCTCATTTTAATTCATTATAATCCTCAAAACTTCAAATTCTCTTTGAATTCAAAGTTACCACATTAAACATAATTAAGTAACACACTTAAGAAATAGAAAATTTAACACTTGTTTGAGTTATCAACTTTTCTAAACATGCTAGAAACAAGTTTCAACCTTTGTTTTGCTTGAGTGCTTCATTATTGTCTTCCAATTTATCATAGAAGAGGTCACTTTCTTGGCTCCTAATGGTGATATAATATTTTATCTATTATAGAAACAAGTAGATATGTGTAGTAAATTGATAAATATATATAAATTCTCATTCTTGTATGAGGAACCTTGAAATACCCTAAAATCATAATGTAGGGCCTTATTTTGAGTTAAAATTCAAAGTTAGGTCCTAACTGGAAGTTGAACTTGAATGAATGAACGTAACGCCATAAGTTGAACCTATTTATTTTTCTTTGAAATTCATGATTCATAGGTAGTGTGTATATATTCGACTTGTTTGGATTTTAAATAGGTTATAGGGGTGTGAACAGTAAGGAAATTTTTAAAATTGTAAAATTTTGAGTTTTTCTTTAACTTTTACAATCCCCCACTTTTGTTGAAAGCTAACAAATAGTTTTTTAGGTCTACATAGAATCTAAAGCAGTAAAAAAAGTAGGTGGTACTTTAGGGAGATAGGCAGATTCTCCTAAGCTTAGATATTTGGTGGAGGAATATTTGAGATAACTTTATGTTGATGTTGTTGTTGCAGTAACACATAGAGTTACACGAGGACAAACTCACCAAGCTACTCAGATAGGTGTAGCCTGACCTAGGATAAAGTCTTCTAGGATATCACAACCACATAATCCTCTTCATGATGAGGATAAGTATGAGTAGAAAGAGGCAAGTAGACTCCATGGGTTGATACAAATGACACTAGTCTGAGGAGGGGTCTTAGGATACTTTTGAAGGGGTTGAGTAGGAGCAGTTATCAGCGGTATCCCAAATTGAGGATGGGACTGCCACTCAAACACAGTAGATAAATTTACCTCAGTCTAAGGACTATATAACACAGGCATCCCATACTGCACAGTAGTCAACCATACGCGCACATGCCCTAAATGCACTTCCTATGAAGGGATATCTAAGGTGGTGTGTGGAAGAGGTGTGACATATATATGATCTCAATCACCTTTTCTTAGAGCTAGGTAGGTCTATAGAATTTATTGATGAGGGGCATAGGAACGACTTATCTAGGATGCAGAGGTTACCACAACTGACGGAAACATTTGACAGGAATCTGCACAGGTAGATGAATAGGACACTCCATTATTATAGCTTGCTTATGGTGTGCAAGTTTTATGCATCTTACAAAGCCACCATATTCCTTCCTATTTTCCATCACTCAGGCTTTATTAGATTTGAACGATAGCTACATCTTTATCACACACTAGCCAGAGGGGTCAAAGTTGATGTCAGAGAGTAGCCTATCTGCAGAGTCATAGTTGGTCACGATTACATTATACCTACATCTACAGTTGCTTTTAACCACAGAGATAGGATTACATGAGATCATTATATTATACAGGGCAATCATTATAGGGTTTAGAGGTTTGAGATGGCTAGGTGGATAGTCGGTTACATTTCACCACAAGGTTAAGAGGCCCTATGTATTAGGGAATAGATGTATTCAAGAAATTCCTATTGACACTAAAGGCTTGATTTTGTGGTTGATGATTCAATATTGCCTGCTTCATACTTTTTCAAATAATGGCTTGATGTGGGAAGGCAAACCGCCTATGATTTGAAACATATAATAATGTTGACTTTTTCTTATACTTGTGTTTATACATATTATTGATGATGATTTTTACATGAGGGTGTGTGTTGTATATTGTATAAAATGTAGGTCTTGGGTAACTATAACCTTGATGATTTCTACCATGAAAATGGCCTTGATAAAGGAATGCACACAAGGTATTTGAGGAAATATCTAAGAGAATTGTCTAGTCTTATATTGGTGATGTTTTGAGCTAGGGAAATGACCCAATAAGTATGAATAGTTGTTAAATAATATTGTTAAGGTATTACAATGCATAATTGTAAAATTGATGACCGTGTTGGTTGATTGTTAATGAGGGATTAAAGTTTCTAAACATTAATATGACCTTGAATTATGCGTTGAATAAAAATGTGGTGGGAATATGGTATAATATTACTACTGATACATGGTTTGTAAAGGTCTTGATGACCTTAAATTGGATTGTATGGAAAATTAAGTTAATGCATTGTCCTATTGAAATAGTTGAGCAATCAAGGCTCCCATGAGGACCATGTGGTCATATATTGTGTTGAATTGTCTAAATGGGTTAAAGTCATTAAGTGTGAATTAAATGGATGATTATGTATGGACAAAGGGTTGGAGTCCCAATGTCTACTAGTGATTGTTGTAATGGCTTGAGGTTGGATTCCCTTGCCCAATGAAAGGGCTTGAGGCTACAGTCCCTTGCATAATGTAATCACTAGTGGTTAAAGTCCCTTGCACGATAAGATCTCTTGAGGTTGAAGTACCTCTCCAAATGAAATAGCTTGGGTTAGATTCCACTATCTAATATGGCATGATGTTAGAGTCCCTTGCCTAATATGTGGGTATATGGTTAAAGTCCCTTGCCTAAATAAATGTGTGTGCATAGTTAGAGTCCATTTCTTATATAGATATGTATATGGTTAGATTCTTTTTCATAAGGAGGGTATACATGGTTAAAGTCCTTCGTCTATGTAATATAGGAATATGGTTGAAGTCCAATACCTAATCAGAATTGTTTGAATCTAAGTATAGAAATTTGGAGTCCTTCACTTTATGTCTTATGTTTGAGTACTTTGAGAATATTGTTAAGACTTGTTTACTTGTTAGGCATGTGATATATCTATACGTATAGATAAGGTCAGGAATATGGTTTAATATGATATATTGGCTTGTTGTGGATTAATTATTCTATTTTTCTTTATCCTTGAGTTACATGCTAGCGCCCCAACTGCTAACTGTCTCTGAATGCTATGTTCCCACATGATATAGTGGCCGAAGAATCATCTTCTCTTCATACATAGTTATTAGGTGATCAAAGCAGTTTGTGCATTGACTTTGGAGAGGTGAGCTTCCTTACTTTTGAAGGCATTCATTCTTAGTATCCTATTTTTACACTTAGTCTTATTTTGATTTGGCTTGGCTATTGTTTGGGGCTTGACCCAACATATTCATTTGTAAACATCAATTTGTATAAAGGCATTGTGGATGACTGTGGACTTGGGTTCATTGGTGAGTTTGACGAATCTAATGAAGTATTTAGACATGTTGAAGTTATGACTTGTACTATGTTTTCTGCTATCTTTTTATATGGTAAGGATTCACCCGACCCTTGTGATTGATGTGTTGATTAGGTGGGGTTATCGGGGTAAACTCTAGCTTATGTGGTCTTGAGGTGCCCACACGATATAGACCGGTTTTGGGTCGTATCAGAAGGAACTGATTTGGTTTTCTACTGATGGTTGGTTATGACAATGACTTTGCTTCCATTATCCAGTACGAGCTACCCGATAGAGACTTTGGTGAGCTGACTAACCTTCTATTTTACTGTATGATCCATAGGCTATGCAATAAGGTAGGCATGCTCGAGTTAATAGATGGTGATGAGAGGGTAGCTACCACTCGTACTGCATAGACAAGGAACCTAAAAGGTCTAGTATGTTTAGGCACTTTTAGGAGATCTAGAAAGTAAGCAGTAGCACCAAAGGACCAAACTGAGGGACTGATAGTTTTTACAGAGCATGATGAAGAACATATAGATGATATGGATGTTGGTATAGATATAGAGATAGTGGATTTGAGAGATGCTTTGGATTTAAGTATTCAGGGCAAGAGGACACATGCTACTTCTTCAGCCTAGGCTTCGAGCTCAGAGCTGATTAGTGCAGCTATACACCTTGATCATCTATCCACTACAGCTTTTATGATAGCTATGATTATTGTAGCTAGTGAGTTTTTCCTGAGACTAATGGATAGACTGAGAGCTATAGCCGCTTGATTAGAGGTTGTCGAGACCGAGTTATCTACACTCTTTGGGGATATGAGATCAAGGCTTCAGACTAGATTTGGGAAGACCGAGGCTAAATGGGAAGATGCTTAGTGATCTGCACCATCAGAGCTATGTGTCAATTTTCAAATAAGGATTGATGTATTAGAGAGACTAGTTATATTCTGATATTCAAAAATATTAATGTTAAATTTAATTTAGATAAAGGAGGATTTTGATATCATAGGAGTAGAGGTACGCTTTCTTGTAGAGAGTCGTGTCACAACTACTCCTTTTATGATGCCCTCTGTAGTCCAGATAACACCTTTGTGTGCGTTGAGATATTTTGACTTCTTTACGGAGTATGATGATAAGGTCCCAATAGTTAGAACCAAGAGAGTTCACTTGTACGGTTTGTAGGACCATATTATGATAAAAGAGGTGGACATTAGAAAGGCCAGACATGCCTATATGGTGTATGCATTCAAAAATAGGCAGAGGCGTGATATAATAGAAGCGGGTGCATCATCAAGTAGTGCAGCGCCACTACCACTACATTCGCTAGCTTTTATGCCCCCTTCGGAGGAGGCTCCTGACTTGGGCACTTAGTACATCCTAGCTATGTTCTCACTTCCTTGTATTTTGTTTTATTTAGTACATTAAGGATAGTTCACAGTTTTTAGTTGGGGTGTGCATTTTATAGCGCCACATATTTTTATTGCCATGCTTCTTTTCCTATCGATCCGGTATGATTGTAGAACCGACATATCTAGGGTAATTATGTGTCATATTGTGTTTTATTATATTGTAATGTTTTGTGTATTTAGTAGATTTTGAGTATTGAGGCAATAGTTAGATTTTTACTAATTTTTGATAACCCTTCAAAAATTTGTGATTTAGAACTATGTTGATGTATATATATGTGGACTCTATGGATCTTTTAATGTCATTAGTATTAGGAACATGATATCTATTTGCTAACAATTGCATGAACTGAATAGTTAGTAGTTGGTGATATTGACTCTGTGCTAGGTGCGTGGGAGATGCTACCTAGTTCTCTTCGTATGTTAAATTTAAAATTTGCCTGGTTAGTCTTGCTTAGATTAAGGGATGGTTGGTTAGGAAAGTATCATTGGCCTTTTATAATTTTAGTAGCCTAAATGACCTTCTATGTGTGAATTGTATCCCTTGATCTTTTTTTTGAGTCTTATAGATTATTTTTCTTGCTACACCGCCCTAGTCTTACTTAGACATTATGGATCTCAACACAGGCAAAAAACATAAGTTGAGGGCGGCTATCATAGGGTGCAAAGTGTAAAATGGTTAGGAAGAAGTCTAAATTACAAGAAAAAGTTAGTAGGGTCGGGTCTGGTAGAAAAAAAGAAAAATTATGAACAAGTGAAAAAAAAATTAAAAGACCATATCCAACCTGAATGTGCAATAAAATAATAAAATGGATAAATAAGGGTGAAATAAAAAGAAAATTGGCTAGTAAGTGAAACCCCAAAGTTAGTGTAGTACCAAGTAGACTTAGTCAATTTAAATGTCCATATCTATCATACCAAACCCTAGGCCTACATTACAAGCTGAGAAAAGTCCAATAGTTATCCTAACGTGACTATCTGAATTCTAAGGTAAGGAAAATAAGGGTAAGCCTATGCTATTTGACATGCATTGACTGAAACTTCGTTGTTAAGTGTGAGTGTATCTTCACTGCACCTACATTGACATGCATGATTTTATATGAGTGAGTAGGATATTCTTGTTGTGAGGGCACTCAAATCATATTGCTAGCTATTTGCTTGTTTCGAGGAATATAATTTACACATGTGACTGGTTTCCTATTGCTAAAGTAGTTGTCATACCTTGATTCCTTTGTGTCCTACGGTTGTGCTTCACATGTGTAAATAGTTGGTTTAAAAAAGAGATATTGGAGGGAATGTTCTGATTTGAACTAATTGTAATGACTTACTTCCTTAACATCTTAGATTCTTTTAATAAAGTTTCATTTTGTCTGAGGACATGCAAAAATTCTAAGTTGAGGGTGTTGATGTGCTATAGAAATATAGAACTTTCAACGCTTAAAATGAAAAAAATATGCAAGTTTCTGAGACTTTTTTGTTAGTTATAATCCATTTTGGGTATGTTTTGTAGGAAACCATGATTTGAAAGATAAGTTTGTGAAAATGGTGAAAAAGGTATTTTTGGAAACTTTTAGATTTATTATGGATTATTGGAATGTTTTTCAGCATTATCGTGATCAATGCATGTTTGAGATTCAAAGTAGAGCTGAAAAACTGACTCTCAACACCTACTAAGTCAGCCTACAGACCACTTGTTGACCTATGGACCGCAGATAGACAAATCTAGTACAAAAAATTCCAAAATCTCCAGAGCTAACTTGTAGGAATTTTCCATTCCGGTACCTGTGCCTAGAGAAGACCGAAGGTACAACCAAGGGCGAGGATAAACCCATCATTACAGGAAGCATGTAGCCACTTATCCTGTTTTCTCCTATTTTATTCGGCATTAGTTTTTAGGGTTTTCTCTTTTACTATAAATACCCCTTTTGTAATTTTTAGTAGAAGGTCAACACTTTTCATACTTATAAACATATTTGGATTTCAAGATCCATTTATGATCTTTGAATTCCATTGTATTTACTTTGATTGATTCTTCAGTTTACGGTTTTGGGTTTTCTTTCATCTTATCATTATGATTTAATCTTTGCTTTCCAACATGAATGTTATTTATTTCTTCTCAATCATGATTTGAAAAAACCCATAGTTATGGTTGTGTAACCTTGGTAAATTGACGAAGAAGGAGAAAAACGATTATTGACTCGAACTAATACTCATAGCATACATTTCTTTATCTTCGATATGATTGATTTCTTAATGGGTGCACACATTAGGATCCAACCTAGATATTACTAATTGCTCTAACAAAGGGGTTGTAACTACGAAAAGATAAAGACAACAATAATTTTAAGAGTTAATGTCGATCCGTTGCAGCACAATGGTATATGCAAATAATTATTAGCCTTCATCAAATAACTTGAGACTCAAAGGGTGATAGGTAATAGGGACCAGTGTAAGCATTAGTAGCAAGACACTTTGAGACTTAATAGGTAAAGGATAAAGTCCTACTGCTTGTCCAATAGACTGTAGGAGGTACATAACTTAGCGGTTCTACATGAAAGGTATTGATTTGGTTCAACAACGAACAAAAACCTAATGACTTGAGATGCCAGGGGAACAAAATTTGAGTTTTCACTTACGTTTAACCAAGTTAATACTGTTTTGTGTTTGAGACTACTACAAATATATCCCCACATTTACTTTCATGTTATGCCTATAGACTGTAACCACATCGATTTGCCAAATCTCGTGTTTACTTGAAATTCGACCCCAATCGTTGTTGGATTACTATGTCTTGACAACGACCGTACCATCATCTAAAAGGAGGTGTTTCTTGGGCATCATCACTGACCAACAACTATGTACTCATAAGACCTTCAAGAACTTTTAAAGGAAATCATTATAATCAAAGGAGACTAGACTAGGAACCACATCAGTAATCTAAACAAGTAAACAAATTCCCTATCTTTATTTACTTCTTGTACTTTACTTAACAATTTTCTTGTTGAAATAATCTATTTGAAAGTTGACTACCTCTTATTGCATCGAGTGATTAAAAATGTAAATTCACCCAATATTGACTTTTGGAAATTAGAGAAAACTTCTTAAGTTAAATTCTTCAGCATAAATTACCTATTACATCAGTCACACTATGGACTTTATGAACATATTGATTAAGTCATTCCCACGCACATTTATTATTTTGTTAATCGATGATATTTTTGTATACTCTAGAAGTTAGAAAATTCTCTAAATAACTTTGTTAACACTTAAGGGGTATGAAATACAATGCCAAAGTTCTCCTACACCACCTAATGTCTAGTGAAAAAATTAGAGTAGAACCTCTAAAGCTAATGGCAGAAAATAAACTGCTAAGGCTTATGATGTTGATCAAGACTGGAATTTTTGTGTTTTCTCGATAATTACAAAAGATTTGTAAAGGGGTTTTCTACAATACAAACACTATTTATTAAATCAGCACAAAGTCAAATGTATTCTAGGTCCTACACTTACGAGTAGCATGTTCAAGAAAAGATAAAAATATTAGCTAGTTCATTAATATTAATGTAACTTAAAAGTTTGGATGGTTTCATGTTGTGTTAAGATGCCTCTTGATTTTTATTTGATTGTGTACTTTGAAAGAAAGGCAAATTATTGCGTATGTTTCTCGGAGATAGAAGAATCACGATATGAACAACTTGATATATAATTTCAATCTTGTAGTGGTAGTATTTGTATTGAAATATGACATATGTTGAGCTAAGAGCCATGAATTAGATATAAATTAGCTAGAGGAAACATGAACTAAAGAACTATGTACTAACACACAAAATAAATTATTAATATTTAACAAATGATTAGCAAAACATAACTAACACATGTGAGAAGTGGATATCATGCATATCTCGAATAAGGATCCAGAGTGATTGTGATATAAAATTGTTAAAGAGCAATTTCATTATCATATGGACTACAAGATATTGTATCAAGAGTAAATTGTGAGGTGTGATCGAACAAAGTTCTTCATAGTAGGTTAGACGAAGACTATTGATCAAGAAAGCAGATTATAGGTTTGTTGACGGATTACTTGAGGAATTAGGATTATTACTAACCTAACAATGAAATAAAAAAAATCATAGCTATTTTGGTTGCACGAAAAAATGTATAGAAATGGAGTAAAACAACCGCCAACACGTGAAGAAGAACCATGCAAAACTTGGATTAGAAATTTAGAATATTGAACAAATTTTTTTATGAAATATTATTTTTTGTTGTAAGGATTTTCTTGGCTGGATAGAGGCTTGGAAGAAGTGAGATACAATTAGGGAAAATTGTAGAGGGACGGATTCTATAGTGGTCATCTCTTAGTTATCGACTTGGAACCCAAAACTATAACATAAATTTTGTTGTAATGTGATAGGAAACCCTTTTTGGCAACTCATGGATTTTATTCTTGAAAAATTAGTTTTTCCACATAAAATTTATTTTATTTATTTATTTACTGTGTATTTACTTCTTACATGATTTCTAAGGAATCTGATTTTCCTAATCAAAGATGACAATGTAATATGATAACTTAGAATAGATCAGGTTCTTTCGAAAGGCTAACACCTTCAAATATTGTGAGATTGCTTCACCTATGCGAGTGCATGGTGGTCAATCAATTATGAGGTCACCATCTTCCAATGATTTCTAGGATGTAACTTTTAAGGATGGAAAATTTCAGAGTTGGAGAAACCACAGAAACCATGGGATATTGTCTTGCAAGAACCAACAACCTCCAAAAATATATATTATAAAGGAAAGAAGGCTCTACCAAAGTAAGAGAAAACAACGAGGATGAATTTATCAATGCAATCCAAAAGAATGCTAAAGTAAAAAAAAATCTTAGTTTGGTCTTTAACGAGATAAATATAGTAGAATCTCCTAATACAAAATAACTAAGGAAGTATTGATACCTTATGAACAACCAATGAAGAACTATGTCTACCCAAAAGTCTAAAGTTACGTTGTTAAGTAGGAAATATGAGCTATTGAAGTTAAATAAAAGAGTATCCCCTCCAAAGATATTCAAGAAATTTACTAACATCACCAATGAATTGAACTTTAATGCTGAGTTTATTTCTTTAGGCTGAACAATTAAAAAACTTTTTGATAGGGTACCTGATTATTAGTTAAGCAAGTATAATAAAATTATGGGGGAAAAAGGTCGAGGGACAAAGGCTATTGATGAAATCACAAGTAACTTAAAGCCCTATGCAAAGAGGAAGATCTAGAATCAAAAGAATTCCCACCAAAAATAGATATGAACCAAGTCCTTTAAGCCATCCAAATTTAAATCATGGGAAAGAAGACATGGATTTATTGACTCAAAGTTTCTAAACAATAAAAAGAAAATGAAAATTTCTTAATGCAGATTGCACCTCAAGACCAAAAGTGTGTTGTATTAGCAATTCATAGGTATGGCACCTTTGTAAAAGACTTGATTATGGAATTCCCAAAATGGATGAATATTTAAGGAATGGACCGAATTGACGACAATAAAGCACTATGATCTCTAGATCAATATTCAATATCATGTCAAATATTAATGATTGATAAACTATTCTTTATTTGAAGACTAACGAAAGAAGTACCAAGAACCCGATATAGAAGTACTGAATATATAAGTAATATTACCTTAGGAACTCATCAAAGCACCCGTTTATTTATGCAGAGAAAGAGACTTTCAAAGATAGAAAATTGTGTCTATTTATATATGTTCTAGGAATTCTTGAAAAAGTTGCTGTAAAAAAGAATTTTATTCAACAAGGAACTAAAGATTTATGCATGATAAGTTACCATAAAGTTATGCATGGAATTAATTTCAAATAAGGAGAGTGAGAAGTCCAAGTGCACATCCACAAGAAAAATATCAAATTAAATTAAGATTGAATTCTTGGATAGAATTGTACTGGATCTTACTTTGATTGAACAACTAAAAAGTGTTGTCTTAGTCTTAAAAAAGAAATAGTTCATCACATATTTGGATCTTTAACAAATCCAAATATAGATCCTTCTAAGTGTTACTAATTCTAAACGAAAGAGTCTCAAAGAAAATATTTTTGCTATAACAAAGGACTCGTTATTATAAAGTTGTCAGTATTGTTCTTTAGTTAGTAAGAACTAGTTTCTTGGATGTAGTTACAACATGTGATCTTGATTAATTTTATAAATCATAATAGTCTTTGTGTTGTTTAGTGGAAAGAGAATTGACTCGAGTAAGGTCATTGAGGATTCTGAGGATTGATGTAGAACTATTGAGAATAGTTCTTTAGGTGTTACAATGGTAGATATAAACTTATATCTAGTTTTACTCGAGTTTAGTAGAACATACTGGAAAAGTCCTTCACAAGGATGATGATGGTTTTTGACTACCTTGAGCAAGGAGTTGCCTACATAAAAGTTTTATAGTTTACAATTTAGTTTCTGGCATAGTTACACAAATAATTTGGTCCTGACAGTGATTCTGAAAGAACGAATCTCGATGAGTTTCTAGAAATTCATGAAAAGGAATTAACAACAGGCTAATCTTTTTGCCACAAAGAACTTTATCAGGAGTGGAAGACATTAATATCGAATGCCATGTCTTCGGGAGGTGAAAATCAAGGAACACCTGATTTCATGTCTAACCTAAAAAGGAGAAAAACCACTATATATTAGGAAATTATATGAGACCATCTTTGGATAAAGAGGATGAGGAAGAATATGAGTAAGAAGTTCTTCTCATATTTCGGGAATGAAATTCACATTTACTCTAAAGGTAAACTAGAAAGTGTAACTTAGTCTTGATGGTGTTTATATTGAAAGAAATGGATTAAATCAAGATTGCCTAAAACAAATAGCTCAATTAAGGAAGACAAGAAATTAAACTTTGAAAAAAAGTTGTGGATCTTAAGAAAAACATTCTTGGAATTTCATTGAAAGCGTTATTAAAATCTACTTCCTAAAAATAAAAATATAATTACTTACAAAAATCTCTATATTTTGAAATTGAAAACTAAATAATTGAATATGAAACCATGCATAAATCATTGGGGAATAAGTGCAAATAGTAAAGGATATAAATAATCAGCTCTTGAATTTCCCAAAATTGAGTTCCTAAGATCAAAAAAGATATCCTACACCTACCTTAATCTTGCCATGTGTGCAGAGTGTAGGTGCAACCAACAAGACTTTCGCTACAGACTACACTTAAGTGGGAGACCTTCGTGGATGCAGAAGATTCTCATATTAGTGGAGATGTCAAAGATTGTAGGTACAACATCGTGGTTGCATAGAATTACCTCAGAAGGGAAGGGGTCCTTGTCGCTCACCCTCCACAAGTATTACCAGTCACACACAGGCACAAAACCAAATGCACGAGGAAACATCCCAAATTGAAATCAATCCTCATAACTCACCCAAAACTCCATGAACATAATTCAATTATTCTACCCAATAAATATTAATTTTGGCTCAATAGAATCATAAAAAACCAAATGAGGTTATTATCAGCGAATGTCGATCAAACTTAAGCATTGAACTTTCAAATTTCCAACCAATTACATAAAATATATTTGAATGCCTTTTGAACCAAACCAAAGATCCTACTAACCAAAATATGTTTGGAGCTAACAAAAATGACGACAGTCTTAGCTGACCTCAAAATCCTTAAATATTGACCAAATTCAATCAACCAACTCCAAAAAATATTGTAAAATAAAAACTCATGCAATACTTAACCAGCCATCTCGAGAACCAAGCTACCTACACCCACATATAACATTTACCATAAAGCAACTATAGTGAGGGGTAAAATGATAAACATATGTAAAAAGTAAAAAAATAATACAATGAGGTTTGTTTCATCATCCACTACTGATATATATAATTTCATCATCAAATGTAAGGATAAGAAAGGTACCTAAACTGTCGAAACACTAAAGATATCTATTTTGCATGTCTGACACTTTCTCCTAAGTGGCCTCCTAAATTGAGTGATGCTTTATTGAACCTTAACTAAATTTATTTTCTTAGACCTCAACTTCTGAATCTCCCAATATTAAATATCGAAAGTATCTACCTCAAATGTAAATTTCTAGTCCAATACACATAGTCTTATAATATCTGATGAGAACTATCAGGATGACATTTATTTAACATTAAGACTTAGAAAGAATAATTCACAACTAAAAAACTTAGAGTTAAATATAATTTAGAGGTTGTATTTTTAATACGATGAAAATCTCAAATGGGATAATAAATCATAGGCTATGTTTTGCCTTCTTCCCAAACCTCATTACACCTTTCATGGGTGGTACCTCTAGTAGAACAAGCTCATCATCCATGAAATTTATGTTACAAACTATTTGATCCACATAACTCTTTTGCCTATAGTAGTTGTCAAAAGAAAGTCTAATATCAATTTTACATTATCCCTAAAATGCCTCAATAACAATATGTACCCCATGGCCTAACCTGAAATAACTCAAACAAACTGACTAAGTACCTACACTTCTTCTTATGCAAAGCCTCAAATGGTGCTATCTAGATGCTAAAATAGTGCATGTTATTGTGTGTGAATTCCATCAAAGGGTAAAATGGTCCCACTGACCACTAAATTCAATCATGCTAGCTCGAAGCATACCCTTCCCAACATAAATAGTTTATTTAGACAGACCATCTATCTCCGGAT